>JAWLRI010000282.1:318974-366328 GCA_034781795.1 Crypturellus tataupa
CGCGCGTCCTCCACGGCTGGGGCGGACCGGCCTTTCCCGCCGCGGGGCCGGGGCGGGCGGCTGCGGCGGCCAGTTCGAGGGAGGATCCTCAATACTTTGCGTTGCTGAATGTCAGGGACAACAGAAAGCCCTGGATAAACCGCTTCTGGACAGGGAGCAATTAAAAGTGAAGCCTCAAATCAGAACCAAACCTAGTTGCCCACGAGATGCGGAACTAAGCTAATGAGGACTGCACCCGCCGGGGCAGCCAAGCAATCCGAGGTTCATACCTAGATTGGAAGTACACTTTCATACACTACAGCAGTGAATTACTATATACAATAGGGCTATATATATATATATATGTATACATATATATACACCCACAAGCATCAAACTCCTTTTGATCTATCTGACAGTAGAAGGTTTGTACTAGTCACATCAGCAAGTGTTTTTCGGCATGGCTCGTGCTGTGCTGCAGGGAGAGCACAGCGACCGTTCTCCAGACCTCCCGGGGAAATCCGGCAAGCTTTAGTCTGCAGAGCGTTTGCCAGTTGCACCAAGGGACGCTGCGAACCGTCTGCCACCGTGGGAGCCCTTGGAAATGGAGCACCTGCATGCATAGGTAGGGCCGTGTTTACACACAAGAGTAAAGGAGGGGAAAGAGGACAAAGACAGAAAAGAGCGGAAGATGTGGACAGCACAGTTCAGAGGTTCCAACTGATGAAACTGGCCACAAAGGCAGCCAGGTGTGTCCTGAAGTTAGACACTTTTATTGATGCTGTGACCCTCCTCGGCGGCTGCCAGTACAGACCTTACTTTTTTCCAGAAGATGCCTCGCGATCTGAACGTGTCACGGGTGTGCGGGGACGTGAAGGGCCTGAGCCCAAGGCTGCGGGGCTGGGCTGCACCTGGGAAAGCACCGGGTAGGGCCCGAGCGGCTGTGTGTGCAGAACAGGGAGGACAAGAACGTGAGCAAGGGCTTGCAATGGCCTCGCACCCATTTAACAGAACTTACAGCTGGTGCCCAAGGCAATAACCCCCTTTGCTAAAACAGACTGCTTCCAGAAGATACAGTCCTTTTGTAATATAAATTAATTTTAAGGAGAGAAAAAGCATCATTTACCAATAGCTTCTAAACTTCAGTGCAAGCTTCTGCACAACTGCCTGTCGTGCAACACCTGGGGATGCCAGTGGACTCCGTGGAGAAATGGGGCCAGCCCTGCAGTACACTTGCGTGACTGGATATTAATGATTAAAAGCTATTCCGGCCAAAACATATGTGTGAGGAAGAGGGAGCCCGACACGAGATGAACTTCATCCCTGCTGCGCTCCAGGAGTGCCTTTGACCTGCTGAGTTCTCTTCACTGCTTCGTGCCCTGGTTGCTTCACCTGCAGAATTGAGCTTGCCAACAGGAGAGGCTCTGCAAGGTGCTCCCAGGGCTACTACGCAGCTGGCACCGGCAAGCCCTGCTCTGGAGGTTTGCGTAATGCATGGGCTGTGAGCTGGCCCTTGGTTTTTTATTTTCCCATAAAGCCCATTTTTAATTCCAGATAGAATTAAGGCCCCTTCGTGCAAGACACAGCTCCAATGGCAGGGACAAGGCTCTGATCCCAGGGACATGCAAGCAGAGACACAGGGTGTGAGGCATCTCTCTTGCTCGTGTGGCACATTCCCCAGAGAGGAGAAGCTGAACACAGGTATTGGCACCCAGCAGGTGCAGGAACTTCTTTGCTCACATGTGTTGCAGGTGTCGACGCTCCTGGAGGTTGCTGCTTCCTGACCATGACAGGGCTGTAGCTGCGGCCCCATGTTCCTGCGTTGGACCGAGGACGGGGCGAGAGAGCGGACTGATGCTCTCAAGTGCAAACTGCTTCCCATTACTAGTAGAGGTGCAAAAGTCTAAATGCAGTAGTGATAGGCATTCACACTTCCCATGAGGATGAATTTCACACGGTTTCCCCCTGTTTTTGGTTTATATGTCATTGGTTACAAGCCAGCTAACGAAAATCAGTTTGTTAGAAGGGTTCCTATGTTCAGCAGCATCCAAGCCAAGACAGAGCACTCGGAAGCTGATGCTTTGCATATGGGACCATATGGGCACAGAGGCTGGGATTTTCTCTAGCCCTCCAACACAGTCTTCTTCCTCAGAGCCGCCCTGAGGGCCGGTGCGATCATCTCCAGCAGGGTACTCGAAGAGCGGCACCAAGGGAGCTCGGCACTACTCGCACAGCAGCCTCCAGCAACAGCGAAGTGTTCGCCGGGGCTGGGCTGCTCTCAGCCCGCGGATGCCGACACGTGCCCAGTCCTGCCCATCGCACACAAGCCAAAGGCGGGTTTTGTCTTTTCGCCCCATGTTGCAGCTGTCGTTGTTCCTGAGTGTGAAAACGAAAGGCAGAGAGGCCCTGGAGCAGACCTGCTGACTGCTGCCGCGGAGCCCCTCCACAGAGCCCCTCCACGGAGTCCCTCCGCGGGCCCCTCCGCTCCCGGACGTGCTGCGTCCGCTCTGCCCTGCTCTTCCAGTGCGCTCGGGGGAGGACGGCGTTGCTCTAGGCGATGCCCTGCACAGCAGGGATCACTTCAGCGGTAGCTTTGGTTCATGCCCAAGACACGCTTTGACTCCATCAGCTGAAAGCGGTTCCTTGCCGATCCCTTTATGCTTTTCCTAAGTGATGTAGTTCACTGCTTATTTTTCTTCGTCATTCTTTAGTTTTGACATATAGGATTTTATTATATGCAGCATATACTATAGCTTTAGACAGGAATTGTCAATTAACAAATCTTGAGTGATGGCTTTAAAATATAAGGTGTTTGCAGTCTTGGCTACAGGTTGTTCACTTGTGGGATTTTTAAATAGGTGTAAACAATGTTCTCTTCATTGTGGGGAGCTGGAAGCATTTGCCTTTCTAAGGACTCATCTGTGGTCTGGCACTCTAGAAAAAGAAAAGCAGAACATTGATATCAAGCAACAGCTAAGCTGCTCCTCCCACCTATCCAGCTGACAGGATGGAGTCCATCAGTGGGACAACGGAGGAGATCCCTTTCTACACATGTCAGCCAACCAGACTGACTGATCCTGTTCAACTGTGTGAGCACCATTTGTGAAAATTCCGGGTATTCTGGCAAAGAAGTGATTATGAATTTAAAGATGAACCAGGCCGCTCTCTTTGAACCCTGTGAGATACCTCCCTCCAGTCCATGGAAGCTCCCATGGCTTTTACACAGGGGTAGTTATGCTCTGGCCAGGGAAAACTGTCAAGTTTCTAGATGCTGCCTGGAACCCGCCCGTGGCAGAGACGGGGCAGCAGGTGACAAGCGTGCGGTGTCAGGCCAGCCAGTGCCAGCAGGAGGTGAGCACAGGCTGCTCCCTGCTGAGGACAACCTTCCTGAGTACAGAAAATAATTCAGCTTTTTGTGCTTGAAACCAGGATTTTTCTCTGCTTTCCCATCGTTCACGTCTACTATATAAGTTTTACTGAGGGCAACACACATGCAAACCAGGTTGCCTTCTGTGATCACAAATATGTGTATACATGAATGTGGATACACACAAGTACAGAAAGAAATCAAGTAAGAAAATCACGTATAAACAGGAAGTATAGAGCTCTGGTATGGATGCTGAACATTTATGCTCCTGGTTTTCATTCACCCACTCTTCCCTTGCTTCAAATGCTTGCCCTGCCTTATCTGGAAAAGGCAGTAGTGGGTGCTGTACCCACCTAGGCAGAGAAAGAAGCCAGAAAACATCTGCTGCTCTGTTTCCTCTGGAGCTAGTACAATCCAACCAGTCTTAGAGGGGCAGAAAAATGATTTAGTGTCCCCTATTAGCCCTGCTGAATGATGCACAAATGAGGAGTCCTCTCAAGGCATCACCTTAGCTGACAGCTCGTGCTAGCAGGCGGAAGAATCACTTCATGCAGATCAGAATCATCTGCAGGGTGCCTAGGAGGAAGTGTCAAACCCTCATGAGCTTTCTCCATCCAGCCAAAACCTGCCTTCAAATAGGCCAAAAGAGTCTAAGTGTAATCAGCAAATGTGGAGGATTTGTGCTTTTCCCCCTCCAGCTTTGAACAGAGAGAAGGGATGGCTCTTTTGCAAGAAAGGATTCATTCTGCCTATGAATATGCTGCTGGAGTAATTATGAAGTTGTTAAGACAGCAATATGAAAGTCACTGTGGAATCAATGCACACAACTCCCCACTGCAGACTGGCTGTAAGAGAGTAGGAAACTGTAGAATCAAATTTCACTACTTATGGCCACTCAGAATAACTCCTGACTGCTGTGCTGCATCATCATTCCCAGAAAGCCTGTTTCAAAAACACTGCTAGCGAGTGAGCATCCGTGGCTTAACCTCTTTACAACATCATGCATTGGAGCAAGGTGATATGTTCCAAACAGTGGGAAATCTGTAATGAGATTGGAAATTGCCTACAAGAGCCATGATCACTGGTCTAACCCCCAACCCGGTGGGCAAAGCACAGACTGCTTCCCTTTCATTCATTCCTCTTTAGCTCCTCCTCTGTACATACTGTTTGCTAAACCTATTAAAATATTCTTTCTGAGGTCTGTTCAGACCAGGAAGCAACAGATTGCAGTTGCTATAGCTAATTAAAAGCTGTCTTTCCATCAAAAAAGAAAAAAACTGATCTAACTGAAATGAAGCACAAAGTAGGTGGCTTTAAAAACAAATAAGTAAAAAGAACCAGTGATACTTAATTATGACCAATATCTTGAGCTGTATCTGGAAACAAGTGCTAAGCTGATACAAATGGTATAAAGACATGGTAAAAACGTCTTACACAGCATTTCAGTCTCAGCTCATCTCAAGCGCAGGGCAGAAAAGTTTGTTTATTGACGTGGTCCATGGAACCAGGAGTTACAGTGATAAACTTAACACTATGGGCCAGCCCCCAATCAAAAAATTCTGATCCGTCACTATAGAGCCTGGATAATGTTGTATTTAAAATTCAAGCACATGTTCTACTTAATTTATACTGGGTAAGATTAAAACAAAAAAAAAGAAAGAAAAGAAACAGTCCAGCATGCTTGCTCTGAATGTGTCCAGACATGGAGGGAAAAATGTAATGGCAAACACATCATAACTGCCTGATTTATTTCCTCACATTCCCTTTGCTTTTTGAACTCTGAACTTCCAGCTGTTCCAGTGTTTTTGTTCCAAAGTTATGTTATGACATAACTGCCTGTGCTGGAGGAGGTGCTGAACACAGCAACCTCTGGAAGCATTCTGGCCCAACAAATTTTCCGGACCCCTTCCACATCTCCCTCTCAAAGGGTTTCTTTCTGAGCCCAAGAAGCCACCTGCGCCCTCTTTCTCTCAGTTGCTGATCCCCCTTTTCCTGCCATTTTTGGTACTCTTCCTAGTTCTGAGCACTGCGTTCCTGTTTTATGTTTTATAGCTTTGTCTATTATCCTCTCCTGATCTGAGTGGTAGCACTCAGTTCAGAGCCCGTCATGATGTCTACAAAGTTGAGACTGAAGACTTTTCTCCCCAACTGTATCACTTTGCAAACATCAGTACTGATTTTCAGCTGCAATTCTTTTCCCTGCTCGATACTGGGAAATTCTAGATGGCTTTTTTTTTTTTTTTTTTTTTTTCTCCATTTTACCATTCTAAATAGTTTAGGATTGTCAGAAAACTTTGTCAGGTCACTTACAACTGTGTTGGATAGCACTGGTCTGACTGTAACGCTTGAGTAAGCTGATCAGTGACCACCGTTCATTGTGAACTGCTGCAAATTGACACTGATCTGCTGAATTCTCAGATATAATATAACATACAAGGAGCTGATCCTTAGGTCTGTGCAAGAAGCACTAGCCTCAAGGAAGTAAGTGAAGCAGTCTTACCTTTCCAAGAGGCACATTGACATCAAGGCCAAAGAATAAAGGCAAGAGAGAAGAACAAGAATAGAAATAGAAACTGCAGGAGAAAAAGAAGACAGTGTAAGAACAAGATGTCATGGTGTTTTAAGCATCAGGATTAGGTTTTTTTGTACTCTGCAGAACAATTAAAATAATTACGTATTTAGAGAACACTATATTTCCCTAGTTGCTCCTGTAAGTGCCAAACCATCTTCAGGTTTAGAAAACAAACATTCCATTTTTGCATGAATTTTGGTGATGAATTACAGTCAGCACCATTTTGAAAGCCTTAGCTGTATCTGTCACTGTGAACCATGATGGGTTGCTCAAAGTCACAAATCTGGGTATCAGTCATGGCATGGGATGTTTTTTAAGTGGATTAAGTAAGTATAAAAATAAAGAATAGAGTTTCATTTATAGGCCAGATTTTCTACTGTACTCTACTGACTGCATAGTCAATGGCAGCTTCAGCAGAGGACAGCACGAGAACCTGGTTCCTTAGTCCTGCCAAATAAGGGCAGTCTTCAAATCTCCACTCCATTTCATTCAGCCTTTCCTGTTTGCTAGCCTCAGCTTTGCTTTAAGAGAAGAACTGTCCACCAAGACAGCATGTAACAACCAAGGAAAGGTTTCATCACTTGCTCCAATATCATTCCCTTTAATTAAAAGTGTTCATAAGGTAATCACTTATTTCCTAAAATGAAACAGTTCGTTGTAGAAGAGTCTCTAAGATTAAAGTTTAGATATAATAAAAGTCACAAATTGAAAAGAAAGCACAGTAGAAAGATACTAACAGGGTCCAACTGATCCAGTTAAACAAAATATGACGTTTAGTTCAAGAAAACTAGATCATGACTCTCTCTCTCTCTCAAAAAAAAGATTGCTTTGCTTAAGAAACATAACAGAACTAACCTTTTCCTCCAGATCCTTGATTTGTCTCTTTTGGATGTCAGTTTTGTCTTCTAAATCTCGAATCCTCTGGAAATTAGAAAAGAAAATATCTAGAGCAAGTTCCTAGTAGGTTTGCTCTTCTGAACAAGTGTCTTGATGTCCCACGTGCTAAAAGCCTAGCTGTGAACAGATTCATTTCTTGGCAGGGACCATCTCGTATAGTTCTAAAGCATTGTTACATGATTTGGAATGATAAATGTATATAGTACGACAAAAATATTGATTCTGTGGTGCGCTGGAAAGATGCAATTTGTTGTTGAGGTGTATTTTAAACAGCGCTAAGTACTACTTAAAATGTAACATGAATTTAATTTTGGGGAAAGTTTTCACATTTTGTGAAAAAATAACCCACAAAGTAGGGACAAAATTACCACCTCTGAAAAATGAAGCTATGAATCTCTGTATCTTTTCTCTATGTAGTTAGGGAGTAAACTCGTGGGTCAGCGAAGAGCAGAAAGTCAGAAGGACAAACCAGCAGACACTTGGAGCGCAGATGGCACCGCTCTGACCACCCTCCCCGCTGTCTGGAGATCGGAGAATTAGCAGATGGCGGCCTTCAAACACTACCTCTTCCCTTTGGTACCTCTCAACTTTTCTCAGCATCATCAACAATAGAGGTTGAGTAAGAGAAAAGCCAGAACTCCTTTGGCTTAATCAAGTCAATAGTCATTGCTGAAATCAAGAAGTCACTCCACAAAAGCCCAGTAAGAAGGGCACTAACCTGGAATAAGGTGGACCAGTTTCAAGTCTTCAACTCAGAATCAGGCCAGAGTGTGAAAATCACATCTTCATGCCTGAAGCAAAAGCCCTAACCACCGTACATGCTCTTTCTCCTATTCCCATAAACAACAGGTGAGTAGGTTTTGTTTCATTTTACTGCCGTCATTAACATACGGTGATTTCTTGCCATTTTGTCCTGGGACCTCTCATCAGCAAACACTGGTCTTTGGAGTGAAATGTTGCATTATATCTCAGTGATAACCCCCTACTACACACTTTAAGAGAGAAAGAGCAGCAGTACCTGGAAAAAGAGATGGCTCTGCTACATAACATGAGCCAGAGGCTCTCATAGAGTTCCACCTGTTCTAAGTCCAATAACTAGGAGCGACCATGTGCTTTGCAAAGCTGAATTCATGGTCACAGAATTTTGGATGAAATCCATTTGGTCTGGAATTTTAAGAGTTAAAATATACCAAAACAACACATCACAAAATAGTATTGTGTGCAGCTGCGTGTCCAGTAAAGACACAATCCATAACTCAAAAACGAGACTCCAGGCTCACACACGAACCTGCAGCTTGCCTCAGTGTGACCTCAACTTATACAACAAAACTGAACAGATCCACATGTGCTTGATTTCTGTGTCTTACCTGATGAGCCTGCTGGAGCAGCTCCATCCTCTCCTGAAGAATCTGGCAATCATATTCTCTGCTTTTCCTCAGCATCTGACGTCTTAGTTTTTCCACTGCTGTTCTCAGCTCTTCCTGCTGTTTTTCAGTGAGCAGTTCCCCAAACTTTATCACTGTTTCTTGCTGCAAAGCATTGTACAAGGTGGCTTCAAGCTCCTGGATTCTCTGGTCAATACAAACCAGAAGTCAATTAGAGATGGAACAGTCCATAAACTCTTGCGGGAACTGGGGAAGGGTTAGTGGCAGATTCAGACATGTGCACGAGAGGTGGTCCCTATGCTCAAGCATGGAAAAAATGAAAAGCAGAATTCATAAAAATGGTTCAGTATTTTCACACACACACAAAATACATATGGGCTTTTATTTTTATGATATTTCAATATTAATCACTGAAATCCTTCACTGACTTTTTAAAAACAATTACAGAGATGATCTAGAGCCAGATGGAATTTTCATACCTATTTTATAATTATAAAAAGAGAATATTTTACCAAATCTAAAATTTTGACCTACCCTGGTAAAAAAACAACAGAAGAAAGATTGAAAGTTAGCATATGAGACTGCAGTGCTCTTAATCCTGATTCAATGAGTGCTCTTAGTAAGTGACAACTGGAACACGCTGAATTTGCACCTATATGCAGCCCTCTGATACAGCAGTGTTTTGCAGCAGAGCGCTCGCTGCTTGTGGCACGTTGCACTGAGCACACGCAGCGTGTGCTAAAGCGGCTATCTAAGATTCCAGATCTGAGTTCCAACTGGTTGCACTGACTGCAGTGGGACAACCTGAATTTAATGAACATCTGCTTCTAAATGACAAAGGAGTTTCTGACTTCCACAAACCCTGCATTTTGTGATGTGAAAAACCAAAGTGTCATATTGAGGCTGTACAGCCTGCATGCTACCAAGTTAGCAGAATGGGAAAAAAAAACAAACCGGAATTAAAATATATGCGTACGTGTATACTCAGAAATACAAAAAACTCTCTTTTACTGATCCTACAAGAATCTGTGTCATGTCAAAGTGCAGGGCAGTTTGTGCTGTAGCATTTCCTTTGTACATACCATGTATGCTTGGTCAAGAGCTTGCTTCCTGTAGTCTAATTCTTCCTCCAAATAACCTTTTATTTTGCAAAATTGCTCCTACAATGAAGGATCATTTGGACAAAAAAAAAGAATTAGTTACTTAAAATATTGTTACTTGATCAACTACAGATGTCTGACTTGGGCGGGACAATGAGACTGGTCTTAAATTGACTCTATGGACTTATTAATATCTTACTCATCTAGAAAATTAGGAAGGGAAAATAGCTGTGTATGTGCTGGTAGGATTTGATCTACATGGAACATGAGGCAAAGAGCGTAGTCTTTTTCATATCTGAAAGTCACTGAGTAATCTTTGAGCCCTCTGTGCTTAGTAATAAACAGTCATCCTCATGGAAAGAGAAAAAGCGTTCAGACAGCAACTTTTTATTTCTCTGATTATGCATTTTTAAATGAAGCAAATTGGTAACAATTTTATGGATTCATCATAAAATTCAGATGAAGCCTGCTTGCTTAATTTGCCAAGAACCCTTCTTTTAATGACTGTTTGGCACACAAAATAAATGTAACACACTCAACAGCCTGTTTCTAAAATGTGTATTCAAAAAAATTCCCCTACCATATCACTTTCCAGTTCCATCATCTTCTGGTGCAGAGCAGCTTCAGCTCCCTCGATCTGCTGGATCCACTGGAGGACAGACAACAAGAACTGTAACGTGTTGTGTTTTCTAGGCGTTCGGGTAGTGGCAAATGGACATCTCCATCATCTATCAGTCTATTTTTAGTTACCTACTATTAGCTCTGAGCCCTCCTTGAGGCTGTTCTCCTGTGCGTGGTATAGTTGTGACGTCTCTTGGTGATACGTGATGGAGAGGAAGCCAGGGGCTCACCTTTGGGTTACTCGAAGATGGAAAAGCACTCTGCCTCAGACAGACAGGGGATCATATGACACCCCATGGGTTGGGGGCTGTGGGGCTGCGGCATCTGAAAATATCTTAGCTAGGCAGGTGGTGCTTCCCTGTGCATACGGGAAATTGCTAAGTGGATTCACATTGATGAGTAGGTCATCTTGCTGACATAGTTGTCACAAATTTGAGCCACAAAAAAGCATTGTTAATCAACCCTCTTTTTCTTTCTAATTTCCCAAACAAGGAATTTACACAAACATTTTCAGCGAGTATTTTACATACAGGTCTTTTCAGAATCCTTGGAAATCTCAGGACTGGGAATCTCAGGTGTTTGCTAATTATGGCTTAAATATCTAATGATTTCTCAATTCAGTTCACAACTGCAAGTTTCATTTTACATCCTTTTTGCATTTTCAGCTGTTCTGACTTGATATTATTGCTGTTTTAACAAAAAATGTTTGGGTCTATGGTTAAATTAATGTATTCCTATTATTGCAAAATCTCTGCCTAATACGCAGTATTATAAAATACTGCTGCAGGTACAGTTTACTTTTTTGGGGAAACTACTCTCTTGGTAGAAATTTTCCTATATGAGGAAGCTTGACAATACTGAAAACTACAGAAAATAAAATTTCCAGGGCGATATGAGGACTTAGATAACACACAAGAAAAGCAAACACACACGTTACCTTTTCTGCCAAGGACAATACAGTGGAAGCCTGAATTATGGCCACTTGCTCTTCATTTCTTAAATTCTGTGAGGAGAAAGAGATGTAGGGAAAAATAAACCTAAGAGCAGCAGCTTCCCAGAGGTGTCTGTTTGTGAAAGAAAGTCCAGATCTTGTTCTTTCTGCATTAATCCAACAAAATAACAGAAGTCAAAGAATATAAATTATCCAGACAACAGATCAGCTCTAGTGCTTAGTGGGAACTGTGTGTGATGTTCAGGGTGTCCTAATCACATCAAAATATTCAGAGTGTTTTAAGATATTTAAAAGAGCAATTCTTTTGCCCTTCTGTGTAATGTATACTGATTATATGTTTTTATACCACTTCATCTTATAAGAAATGTAGACTAAAATTAGATGCATTTGTCTGTCTTTATACTGGCTTCATAAAGCGGAATTTTCATTCATTCATGCTTACTTTAAAAATAATGCTAATTTACATCAGCATTAAATGAGGAGACAATCACGGCCTGTAGCTTTTATTTCTTATACACTTTCTTAAAATGTATCTCAAGTTGGCCAGACGCAAAGGATGTTTTCCTTCACAAAGATGACCACAGTGGGCAGCAATGCCCTCTTAGAAAGCCATGTAGAATGTGCTTATTAATGAAGCTGCCTGCAGAGGAGTCCTAGATCTAACAAAGATGTGGCTGGCTCAGATGACCAGTCTAGTTCATACACTTTGCTGAAGTTTGGACATGAGTTAACAGAGGCTAAAGTGGAACTTCATTACTGGTTCCCCAATTACTGAAATCTCCCAATCTCCTTAACTTCTGTAGAAAACCACTCTTTAAATGAATGATCTATTATTACATAATCTCAGTAAATACCTTAGAAAATGGCCATGATAGTTATAGACTTCACTTATGCTAACTGCACACAATAGGAAAAGCATCTTCCACTTTTGCTTACCCCATTATCACCTAGGATGTCTAACTGCTTTATGAGGTCTGGGATGCTGACATCCTGCAAAGACAGAATAAAATGAAGGCATGGCACAGTTAATCACAGCTGCAATATGTGTGCCTCCTACAACCAACACTGAGGTCAACCATCAACATTTTGTATTATCTCATTCAAATATGCCATAAACCAAATTCCATCTGCCTTTGAGCCAGATTTTATGATTATGTAAAAAAACAGTCCAATTCAATTGCATCAATCATCTCACATGCTTACCTTGGAATAAGTTTAAATGCTTATAATTTAGTGGAATTACTGGCAGAGAATGATGTAAAGGGTTATGTGGGCAGCATATATCACTGTTGTGCTAAGTGCTGTATTACTAAACAAACCTACCTTAACTCCCTCCTTCATGCAGTAGATCTGTAGGGCACTCACACCATTTGAGAATGGGTGGATCTGGAGATTAAATGGTGGTGACCGTCTCTCTCTTTCCTTAAAGTAAATTGAAAAGAAATCATTGTGTTAAAATGAATGAGATATGTAGAGAGCTCACTAAATTTCATGGCTACTCTTTTTTATCATGCTTTGCAAATATAAGTTCTTGGTTGAAAAGAACTTTAAGAGAAATTGAAAGAGATTCTTGAAAAGAATCTGTGGAAAGCAATACATTCAAAAAATAAACAAACTTGATCATATTTGCTATTTTATAGTCTTCACTAGATATAAACTAAAAAGTATTTGTCCAGTTTTAATGGACCAATGGTAAGAATGAAAAGAAATTATTCTGAAAGATATTATCTACAGTAGTGCTAAACTAGCAGCCAGGCTGAAGCTGATCGGTTAAACTGGGCACCTGACTCAACGACTCAACGAGAGGTGAACCAGTCAAATACAGAGCTTGCTGTTCCCAGGATGCTAGAGCTGACCTACTTGCACTGCCCATCTCTAACTAGATACACTGGGCCCGATTGGTTTGTCTGTTGTATCACTAAAGTGCTGATGTAAACACTGCATCCAAGTTGGTGTCCCATGCAAGTGCACCATTTCAGCCTGCTCCCAACACTACTGTAAGGAGCTCGTCTGTCACCTCCAGCTCAAGGTTGCGGAACTCCAGTAGCTCATTCTGGTCTCGGGCATCCTGGAGCTCCTGTTGCAATCGGTTGTTGTCTGCTTCCACTTTCTCTATCTAATAAAAATACATAAATTCATGATCTGTGTGACTGTTAGTAAGAAAACTGAATATACAGCAAGCAGCAGTTCAGGGAGCATAGGCATTGCAAAATCCAAACTCTAGATATGATCCAGTATTTGCAGTGTTACCTCAATGAGTCTTTAGTTTACAGATAGACTTTTGCTCATGAATAGGCTAGATATCATAAAATGCTTTGGCTGGAGGTTTTCCTAAAGGAACCCAATCCTAGTGAGGGCTGACAATTTACAAAAATGTCATGTTAACTAGGTTAATTTATGTCCACTATTAGACACTGCTCTCTTGGTAACGAACTGGAAGAGTTTGTCTGGAGAGGTGTTGTGAAGACGTTATTGTTGGAGGACTCCGTGAGCTCGATGAATAAACATCTATCAGAATGTGTATTCAGGCAGAGAAGCAGCTGGGGCTGCCCACCAGAAGGGCCTGGCTAGGTCAGACATTCCGTGTGTGCAGCATATGAATTGCTGTATGGATGTGGGGACAACTCGTCCTACCGCTGCCTCTGTGGAGACAGTTCCCCATGCAGCCATTCCCTGCTTGGGACAAGCGCTCGCACAACTGCACAGCAAGCACCTTCACACAAACAGCTCTGAGATTAGCAGACAGAGGTGAAGAACACTCATCAGATTAACTGGCCACCTTGCTTTCTGCAGACAAATAGGTACTAGGCTGCTCTGCTGCTACCTTCTGCAGGTCTGCAGTCAGTGTTAGGACCTGTATTTTGCAATCAGGTTTTCTGAGCGTGGTCGAGACAAGCAGAAATAGGGAGTACTGTAAGGCTGAGGTCAAATGAGCCACCCATTGGTGAGGAAATAGAGCTGGAGTTGCAGTTTGTCTGGCTGGAGAAGCAGGGCACAAGGTTGGAGGCTTATAGTAATGTTTATGGAAGGAGAGAAACACAGGTTAAGAAACCTTGCTTGTGTAGGTGAAAGAAGGAAAGACATTGGGTTCTGGGTATTGGCCTCTATTGCTGATAGCAGTAGTGTGTCTGGCCACTGTTGGGGATATGCTGAGAAGGCTGAGGTCCTTCCTCATCTTATTTTCCATGCTTAAAATATATATATATGCAAAATATGTACACACATATATGCACACATCTATATATAAAAAAGGGATGTTCCCAAATGCATCATGTGACTGAAGAGTTTAAGTTTCATTGGAGTTACAGATGACATAAGCTCTTAAAAATATATAGAAAAATACATAAACTTAGAGTCTGAAAGGGTTATGGTATTATAGGATGAGTGTGTTTACCTATTGCTGTTCCACACCCAGAAGTAGAGTTCAAAATGTCCTGTCTGGGTAGCAACAGCAGAGACATTAATTTGATGTTACTTAGAGGCAACAGTCTGCACCCTGAAGCAGAGCTTCCACCTGCCAGGATGGGCAATTATCAGAAGAGCTATGTGAATCAGCCTAAGAAATGTTAGCAACCACAGTGCCTGCCCCAGAGCTAGAGAGGACGTGCCTATCCATACGTTATCCTATCCTTAACCATCCATAAGCACCTGGCCACATGTCCAGAAAGTGTATTGCATGATCCAGACTATGCCTCAAAATGAACACCTACAAGTTTTGAATTTACCTTGTCTAAAAGCTCTTGATTCCTCTTAATGAAAAGCTGTTTGTCTTCCACCCAGTGCGAGTCCTGTTGGATGAAGCAGTACTATTACCAAACAGTCAAACTCCATCTGGTTTGGTGTGTTTATTGTAAAACAGAGCTGTGATATGCAGACTTTAAAATTCTACAGCAACAAAGTGTGACTTACAGAAATACAATGCATTAATCAAATGAATGGTAGCAAGGCTTCTGAACTTACTAGACACATCTATTTACTTAAGAGTGACACTGCATTCTGTGAAAGTCTGCACTGAAATTGTGCTAGGGATATTGTGAGCAAAGTAGGTAAAATCCAATATACCAAAAGAAAATACACAAGTAGTGCTCACCTGTCCCTTCTGTGCCAAAGTTTTCTCCAGATCTTCTATTTTGGCTTTGTATCTCTGGACTTCGGCTTGGAGCTGCTCCTGAGCCTATTGAAGTCAGGTACAGCACAAGAGAGTAAGAAAAAAGGAAATACAGGGGATGTACAAAGGAAATCAAACACAGCAAAGAGTCTAGTGAACACTCTGGCTGAATGAGTATCCAGTACGAATATCTTGGCTGGTGATATGACACTTCACAGACTGGGATGAATATGACATAAGGGGACAGAATAGAAAATCCATACACGTGCGCACACACACCCACATACATCTCACCAACTTTATTATTAGGTGTCATATCAGAGCAGCAAAAACCAAGCTCAGATGTCCACAGTAATAGGCTCTGCTCAAAGAACTTAACAAGAAGCTTTTCTTTTTGGTGAAAGACCAGACTCCATTTATATTTACAAACCCCTGTATCCCTGAGCAGAAGATGGGAAAGCCCTTGTGATTTTGTGCCAAACTGCAGAATTGTATGCTCCAGCATGCTTGCTTAAATGCAGAATTTTCAGCTTCAACTGGAGAACAGCACCTCTGGGTCCATCCTTAATAATGTCTCTTTAAATGCAAATCAGTGAAATAGATGTGTCTCTGTTGTATGGATAATTAACACCATTTCCTTTTAGGTCGCTTTCAGGAGTCTGTATATACCAGTAGCCATGAAATGCTTTTCCCCACCACAAGCAAATACCAACCTTGGCTTCTCTTTCAGCATCTAAAATGCCTCCTGTCTGCTCCTGCAGCAGTGCATAAGCTCTTTGTAGGGCCTGGTACTCCTTTGTCAGCTGTCGGAAACGCAGCTCTGATTCTTCCGCTGCTAAGCTCTGAGGGAACAGAAAGGGCCCATCTAAGCAGATGCCAGAGCTTTGCCAAGGAACGCAAATGTGGTTTGTTAAAAGCAGTGGTTGGTTTACAGGTCCTGACTCAAAACAGCCTTTTAAATGAGATTGCTATAGTATGAAGTAATAAGAATGTTAAAATTATAGCATATATGTCTTCAAGATAAAAGAAGTATGTTCGTTTTATTTTTTTGAGGGGGAGAGAAAATCACCCCAAACTGCAACAAAGTCACACCGGTATGCTCTACGTGCTATAGTTAGAAAGAACCTCCCAGCTAGCATGTTAGTGTATCAGCAACCAAAACTGAGGCCAAACTTACAGAAAAAACATTACTTGGAATGCATCAATGAAACCTGAGTGTCTTTGAGAGCCTGGCCACTGGTGTGGAATTCAAAGTGTCCTGAAAACTTGGCTCTAAGTTTGGAAGGAGTCAGATCTTACCTCATCCAAATCATCGTCCGGGGTTGCTGGTGTTCTGTCTGTTCTGTATGAGGCCATGGAAGATGTTTCGGAGTCCATGGAATCATCATCAAACCCAAAAACTGCATCCACCACATGTCTCTGAAGAAGAAAAAACATGTGATTTCTCAATCTCCTTGGAAAGAGACAGTACAGTTTCTTTTGGGGGAAAAAGTAAGCTTCAAAATTGTATTCCTACATACTGAAAAAAAGAAAGTAAAAAAAAGATACAAAAGAAGAGACATGATCTGGCTCTGTGAGTATCATCTCCAACCAGGCCCAAAAGAAAGGACATCAAAGACTAGATCTGATACTGAGGGAAAATACAACATTGCAGGCAATGCATCTTAAATGCTCATTGATCAGTTTGTCTCCATAACTATTCATATGTCGACTATTGACTGCTCAGATCTGTACTCAGAAACCGAAGCCTGCAGATCAAGCAGCTCCATCTTCGCAATACATGATTCTCAGTTTTCATCTGATAGGTTAATTCAATAACTTAGCTTGGAGATAGTGAGGCATCAGACATGCAACCAAACTGTAGTAGAAGCAGTTGTTTTCAACACGTGGCAGTTAACACAATACTGTTTCCATTCCTTTGTAGTAGCTTTGTGTTATCACAGCTTTTACTGACTTACACCAAGTAACAGAAGTATCATGGAGAGAACAGCTGAGATACTCAGCAACATGAGCAGTGTCCATAAGAGAACGAGGTTCTCTATTTTCCAACGTGGACGTTTCTAGTCTTTTAGGACATTACTTTTTGCAGATCAGCCTAGCTGTTGACAGATGTCTTCTGAACAGTTTGGGGGTAAATAACCTGTTCTCCCGCCTTCATGGAAGTGCAGAGACTTTTCCTTAGCATGTTGCTACTCCCATTATATTTTCCAAGTTTCAGACTGAGTCAGACTCTCAGCTCAGAAAAACTAATCTGCAAAATTCCCCTGCCTACTGTCATATTACAATCTTCTAAACCTGGATTTTGAATCATGCAAAAAACATCTAAAGTTGCCAAGCTTTCAGATTTATTATCCTCTTTTTGGTCGTCATTTTTCCTAGTGAAGACAATAGCTGTATCTTCCCTACTGGTACAGTTTCTGGCTTAGAATTAAAGTTAAATGATGGAAATACCCTTTAGTCTTTGGCTCCCAGTTTTTTATGTTGTGTATTGCTTCAAAACTCATATAGGAATGATGTGAGGATACAACTAGGACTCACTGATTCTAACTTCTGTGTTTATGGTAGCATTGCATTTCTTCTATGGACCATGAGTGACCTACCAAAGGATGTCCTTGGGGGACAAAGAGCCACCAAACTTTGTTTCCTTCACAGTCTCTCTGTTCTCTGAAGATGAGATCTGGCTGTTGTAAAACTTTTCCCTAAGTCCTACTGATAAAAGTGCTATTTGAATCACTGTTCACTATTCAGCTTTAAAATTGTTCTAAATTATAGCAGGGACTGGACTAGATCCAAGTTTAGAATAATATAAGAGGCAGCTGAAGATCTATGAAACTGAACTGAAGGGAATGGCACTCAAGTTTTCACGCAAAAATATCCACTTGGAGAAAAAAAAAGTATTTTGTTTTAGTATTAATTGCAGGATTAGCTCAGATGTAGTATCAAAATCAGAGAGCAGAAGACAGTTAAGAAATTCTTTAGGAATGTAAATATACCTCAGTGTAATAGGTCTCAAGACTAATATTTATACAAAACAGATTGAATTAAAATTTAACTTTTTCAGAGAGGGAGAAAAAAGCCCCATTTTGTTGAACATAAAATAGCTATAGACCCTTAACTGAGTCTGCAAGAGGACCTAAAACTTTTCCTGAAGAATCTAACCCATTTATAAACACCATTACTAAATAAACTTGTTAAAATCCACAATAATCTCTTCAATTAGATTTTCTTCTTACTAGAGAAGAAAGACTCAATTAGAGTCTTTTTGTTCTTACCTTAATTGGCTTTGAACTCCTTTTATGCTTTCTGCGACGAATAAGTTTTTCCCTATCCTGAAAAATAAGATAAAAAAAAAGTTACTGGAATCCAAGCTCATGTTTCTCTTCTTTGCCATGCAGCCACAGAAAGCCACAGCTCCAAACCCAGAGACGAAGTGAGTCCCGGGGCTTCTGCTGACTCTTTGTATGTTCAGACAGAAGCTGACTCCAGGGAGGGGAAGACTCATTCACGCACGTCTATCTGCATCAGTAGAAAACCACTTGCAGAAGGGAAGGAGGGATATCTGAAGAGAAACTCCTGTTGTACCGCTGCCCTGTTCCACAGGCTGGCAAACAACAGGAACCATCTGAGGCACAGGGCCTCCAAACCACTAGAAAATATTAGTGAAGGTTTCACCACTCCTAGAAATGGTGTCTTCGAAGAGGCAAGAGCCTCTTTTGATGTGTCCTGCTCCCTCCCCTCAACACCACAGTGCAGTCACCTGAAACGGAGTGGACGGTATTAAATGCTGTCACTGAAATGCTAGCAGACACTATCTAGCAGCTGCTCTGCTCCAACAAATCCTGGATATTGCACCCTGTCCTGCGTCTCTCTTTACAAGGGGACTTCCCAACTGTAGTGTAGTTACAAAGGTAAAACAGCTCAGCACAGCCAGGTCTTCTGAAAACATTCAGTATCTTCCCAAGCTCCGTGGTCCCCAGTCTGTGATTTCTTTTAAAATTGGCCAAGGAAATGTAAAGACAGTTGAAATTACACACAACGAGACTGATGCTTTAGGGCTGTTGGGTTGTTGCCCCCATTAGAAATTCAGTTATTAGTTAAGTATTTATGAAATCTTACAAGCAGCATCCATACGCTTCTACATCTAAAAGTTTGTAGGTGTTAAACACGAGGTGAGATATTAACTCTCAGACCTCTCTTTATAGTAAGAAGTACTACCAGAGGTGAACCATACACAGGAACTGGTCCTAATTCCTGGTGCTCTGGACATACCCTTGTTAATTCATCAATTATGTTCTGCTGTTCTATAACCTGAAGCTTTAAAAACTCAGTTTCTTGTTCTTCATTAGCCTGATCCAGGTCATTGAGAGATTTTAATTTCTTTAAAGGAGGATGTGATGTCATTTTTTCTCTCTGTGGTAAGAAGAAAGAAACAGAAAAAATAAGAACCAGCAATTACCAAAAAAGAAAAAAAAAAAAGAGACTTTCACTTAGAAATCAGGCATTCTTTCTCATTTAAGCTGTGTAATTCTTTAAAAATGCTTCAACTACCAAATTGCCATAGCTTTATTAATACCTATTATCCACCTCACAGCAAGGCCTAGTTCTTCAAGCACTGGCAAAGCTTTTTTTATTTACATGCACATTTTCTCTATGTACTTACATGCATACACTCTGCAGACATACTCAGAAAGAAAAACATTCATCATGCAGTCATCCTCATTTCAATGCCAATCCTTCAATACCAACCATTTCTATATTCTCTTTAGTGACCGCTTTAAGTTTATCTTCCATGCGCTGCAGAGACTGCATCAGCTCATCATTTCTCTTTGTGAGGCACTTGGTCTTTTCCAGGAGAGGTTTACACTGTTTTTCAGCTTCTCGGACACGCTTCAGCTGGATTGATGACAGTATTTAATAATTGTAAATAATTCAAAAAAGGTACTTTTCCTCCCTTGTTAGAAGTTTTGGGGGGAATTTTTTTTACCTTCCCTGTGACCACTGTCCCAGTAAAATGCAAAAAGAGATTGGCAAGTGAAACTGGCAAACAATCATAGTAATGCCCGGTCCTGCTATAGACTTATTTCACCAGTAAATCTCAAGGCATAACACTGCATATCTGTTTCTGAAAAAGGGTGTTACCTATGGGAAAACTGAAAGGTAGAGATAAAGCAACCCAAAAGCACAGTCAGGCAGCGGCAAAGTTGCCACAAAAAAACCTAATTCTAGAGAGAAAAGTTATTCTCAGCCTTCTGAGCTCCTAGAACAATGGGTAGAAAAGGCATTTCCACCACGGACTGCATCATCCATGGAGCTGCTCCTCTTGCCTTTCCCCAAGGCTCCCAACCTCCTCTGTCTGACAGCACAAAGCTCACACACCAGTTCATTTCGTTCATCAACGAGCAGCGTGTTCCTGTCCTCCAGCTTCCGGATGGTGGCGTTCAGCTCTGCGATCCTCTTCTGGTTTCTGCGCAAGTCCTGCTCAGTGTAACAATACAGCACAGTTACTGCGTCTTTTCAAAACGCATGTCTGGGAAAAAATGAAAACAAAAAATCCCCACCACGCGCCAACCATCTGAAGCTGTCATCATCAATAAATAATATTTCTGGATTTTTACAGCATTGAGCATTTTAGCAAAAATATATGACTTTTGGGAAGAAAACTATCTTTTTTTCTATATCTATTCTCTGTACTTAAGAAAGGTAAAATCAATGCAACAAATGTTTATTTATTTTTTTTTTTCTGACGGTGGGGGAAATAAAAAGCTAAAGAGATCTAATTTTTAATGGGTTTTCCTATACTTTGCTTCTATTTTCTGAGCCTCTCTGAAAACAGTATGCCAAGGCAAGAGTAAGGACATCCCTGCTGTTAAGAGTTGTATTTATCTTGTTGTTCCTGATTCAAAACTTCACAACAAATACGGCAATAGTCTATATTTACTCACTGGATGGTTGCATGCCTTGTGAATGACAGCAAGGCCAGTATATGTGGGGCAATAAGACAAAGAGGGGGAGGCTTCTTAAGAGGCTCCCGATTGCCCCAGCCTTCCTCTTGCCCCTCCTCACTCATCCTCCCAGTCCTGAGGATGCAGGCCACAGGGAGTTGTGTTCAGGGAATGCCACTTTCAAAGGGGTCTAGTTATGTATTTGTATATATTGCTGTATATCTGTTAATATAGTAACAGAGGAAACAGCCTTACACAGCTTTGTCCCTCTGGCATTTTTTTTTTCTGAAGAATCTATAGATATAGTTTTCTGTAGTACACATAAAAAGATAGGAATCTTTTCTCAGAACATAAGAAAATAATTTAGCACAAGAAGCACAGCCACATTTCTGCGTTTCAAGGGAGAGTACAATCTGCGTACGGGGCTGCTGCAGTGCTCGGAGCCATCCCCAGCTCTTCCTGGGATCTCTCTCTTGGGACTGCTCATGTTGCACTCTGCCTCCTTCACCAGGAAGAGCTGCTCGTCCAGAGCCTCCTTCTGCAGCTGCAGCTTCTGCACATAGCCCGTCTGCGTTTCCAGCTCCTTCTCCAGGGAAAATATTATCCTGTCTTTAGCCTTTATCTCATCCATCTGAAAGAAAAACACCAGGGCAACAATATTACACTGTAAAGGGAACAACATTTCGTTGCTTTTCAGTCTACTAGGATGTGATTTACTTAACACTCATGTTCAGCACTTATCTCCGCTACACTGTACTGTACTGTGGCTGTGGAACAAATACACTTGGAGATTTCAGTCGTATCCATGCACCATCACGGCACCTGTGTCGAAAGCCAACGGTGACTGAAGCCCTGGAACTGAACACAGTGTCATTTGTTAAACTGCTCAGCTCTTGTAACCCGATGGACACAGCAGAATGAAACCCAAAGGTTTGAAAATAAAATGTTCAGGCTCTCACACTGTCTTTTGGTCAGTTATTTATATTTGTGAAAACTAAGAAGTTTAGACCAGCTCCTGCTCCGGTAAATGGAGCTAGTAATCCCGCTTCCCACAAACAGAAAATCTGTGCAAACTCAGGGTTTTCCTTAAGGCTGGCTGAAAAACTCAAGGTTATTAATCTTATCATTACTTCATTTCATGCCTAATATTCCAGGACTATCCAAAACAAGAAGGGCCTACATTTTACTTCGTTTCACAGCAACTTTAAGGAGTGGTGAAACTCCTTAAACAGGAAGGAAAACTGTTAATTACAACTTGTATAAATCAGTACATACAAGCCTTGCAACCAAGACTGATGCAAAGCAGCTAATGAGCCAAGAAAAATCAGGGAACCAGAATTGCAAATTATTTTAGGAAATAAAAATATTTTTATATGGGGCAGAGATAAAGTGTTTCTTCCAAACAAAAATGTTACCTATGCTAAATTTCGCCTAAAGGTACCAATGATACTTTATGAACTTGCCTTCTGGGTTTATTGAAATATTTCCCAAAGTATTTTTTTTTTTCAGATGAGTGGGGTGAGATTCTGGTCTCTGTCAGGCAAATGTGGCTCTGACATAACTTCCTCTGCTTTGAGAGCCACATAATGGATGCATAAACTGCTTGTGTACATCAGATAAAGTGAATTCTGGCCTTATGCATGGCTCTTCTGCATGTAAACAGCATTGCAAAAACCCTTCATCAGTTGCTTGAGGTGAAATCATTCAACAGGTACACAGAGCTTCAGTTGTTCTTAATGTTACTAAATGGCACTGAATCTCACTGTATTTCCTTTTTATGTTAAAATTCTGAAAATAGGTCCAGGCTTTCAGATAAGGAAAAAGAAAAGTAGTTAGTCCTCATGGCTATGTAGAATTGCAAGTGTGGACAAAGTAACAGTAAATGTCAAAATTCAGAAGGCAGCTGTGAAGAAGCCACCACTGCAAGTCTGTGCTATGCTATTTATCATTTTGGCATGCATGAATGTATCTCCAGTTCACAGATTTTAAACTGAAATGTTCATTTTTGACAGTCACTGTTTCTTTTCCTCCACTGTCAAATCTTAAATTCCAGCATCGAGGCCTGAGGTGTGCTGCAAGCAGGCTCACCCCAGTAGATCGCTGCCAGTGGGCTTTATTTTGTTCATATTTCAGCACAGAACTACTGAAGGCTATGTCAAGTTCAAAACAAAAGATATCTCCCTCCTTGCTCTGGTTTAATATGCTTAGGTTACCATTATAAAAGTTAAAGAAACTAATAAGCTGCAAACGTAGATGCATTTAATCTTTATGGCGGGTTATCGTTTCCTAACACAATACACTGCAGACAATCTCAGCAAGCCACTTCCTTGTCGACTAGACAAACCACTCTCCCTCTCAGGTGTTAGTAGCCCTCATGGAAGTCGCTCTAGCTTGCTGACTCTGATCAATATCCTGCTGATAAATGATAATGAGAAGTTTTTTGAATTTTTGCAAACTGAGGTACATTGCTAAGTTTTGTTTGTATACAAAAGCAGAGGCAGAATAGGCAAACTGGTTAGAGCATAAGGACTGTTCTGATGCAGAGAACTGTTACTAACCAGGCGACGAATATCCCTTTCACTCTCCCACTTGATCTTAGAGATGGCTTCTTGGTGGGACTGATGCTCACTCCGGAGATCACCTGCCTTGATCTTATCGGCTTGGATCATATTGTTGAGCGCCTCATCTACCTGCTTCTTGGCAGATTTCAGTTCAGTAATTTCCTGCAAAAGCTTAAGGCGCTCGGAGTCAAACTGCTTTCTGGCCTCCTCGCGAGCCTCAATTGCCAGCGCTGTCCTTACTTTGTCACTGCTCCCATCGCGCAGTGCGCACAGCGCCGACTTGAGGCGCTGGATTTCACTGTCTCGGACCTTCACCATCCGCGTCATCTCCTGCTCATGCTGTTTGATGAGGTTCTCCCTCACAGCCTGTAGCTCCTTCATTTTCTCCTCGTGGAGCTTGGCTTTGAGCTCGGTGATCTGCACAGTCTGCTTGCGTTGCTCCACTTCTCGGATCCGCTTAGTTTCTTGAGTCTTCTCTCTTTCAAGTTTAGCAACCTATGTTGAGATCAGAAGTAAATCACCTGTCACCAATGTTATAGTGCCGAACGAGTCCTCCCCAAACACCAGCATATCAAATTAAGGCAGACCCTGCTGCAGACCTTGTATGCTCCCTCATCTTCACTACAAGAAAATATGGGCCTAATGCTGGAACATTAGCTTAGTTTTACATTGTCTTTACTAAAGGTAAACATCACTGTCTTCTCCCCGTGTCCTGCCTCATGTAGTGATACCACATGTACTTTCAATATTTATTTAGGAAATAAGACTCTGTGTATATGCATGCATTTGTCTAATAACTTTGGAACCCACCAGCCAATTTTGGTAGAATTTAGCAGAAAATTAGTGGATTCAGGAATCGATAGGTTTCTGTATCTTTCATGAACGTGGGCAGTCAATTAGAGGAGAAAGAGTGCGTGCCTCTGAGTGATCCCAGTTGACATAAGGTGTAAGGCTGAAAGTCCAGGACAACTTGGCTTTTACAGATATTCTTACCTGTCAGTAAAAGCCTTAACTGGCATTTGTAGTCAATACTTAGACTTAACTCTACAGAAAAACACTCTTCACTGGTTATTACACTGAAAATAACTGGTAAGGAAAGGCAAAGTTCAAAGCAAAGTTTCAGTTCAAAGCAAATTCAGTAAGTTTATTATTTACAGTGAAAAAGAAAAGGAGATTTCAAAAGGATTCAAAGATAAACACCCCTGCCAATTTCTTTTAAATAAGGTTCACAAAGAATAAATAAAACTGGGCAAACCATTCATATTTAAAAAGGAAAAGTAAAAGAAGGAAAAATAAAAGTAATAACAGGTCACCTGAGAGTCCTCTAAAGCACACTGGTAGTCTAGCCTGCAGGACTCACGATGTACGTGCATAGGAATTAGAAAGGGCATGGGTTCCTATCAGCAACATGCACAGAGCTCACTGACTTGTTTCCCTCTCTCATGCTAACTCCATGTAGCTTCGAACATATCTTCCTGCAAAGAAACCTTCAAGAAGAAGAAGAAGAATTCGAGCATACTTGAAAGCATACTTTAATTTCCGTTTCAATCACTGAAGTCATTCTGATTACTAACAGATTTTAAAAATGAGATGTGTTTGTCTCAAAAGACTCCATGGACTGCGGTAAAACTTCCTCCACAGGGCTCTGGAATGTGCGAGAACTTTTCCAAGTATCAAAAAACCTTCATGCTTTTTAAAGGTGGTGTGGACTCCCACCGCCTTCTCCCAAGGACTTTAAAGGCTATTGATAAAGCAGATATAGACAATCATAAATGTCATATGCAACAAGGAGACTTTGCAGACAGGGTCTACTGAGCAGTCTATTTTGGTCATAGTTACATCATTTGTGCAAGATATTAACTTGCCTTTATTACACCATCACTTCTAAAGAGAAAGCCATGTCCTAATCCTAGCCCTCACTACGTTCTTTGGGCAGGTTTTAGGGTTGTCTTTGCTCCTTTTCCTTCTAGGTCCAGCCATGACTCATGACTAAGATTAGGCCAAATGCCCTCCCTCTCTCATTAACACATCTCTTCCTGTTTATTAAAAAAGAAAGTTTGACACACTGCAAAACAAGGTGCAGTTACTGCAACTGTTCTGACCTAGTGCAACACCTAGACACACATGTAGACTTCCAACCAAGTAGTTTGGATATCCACAATGGCACAACACTACAGGCAACCAGAGCCTGCGGACAAACCCAGCCGAGCGCTGGGACATCTGGCTTTTATGGCTGTTGGTTCCCAGGCTGCCTATTTTATCTAATTGAAATGCCATTAGTTATGCTAGACTATCTTGTAGATACTGCACCACTGTGATGGGGAGAAAAGGGAAGATAAATGAGGCCTTTATGGAGAAAAAAAAAAAAAGATAATCACATTTGAAGAAATGGACAAGGAACCTGCTTCATAAAAGACCATGAAGCTTCAGGAGGTTTCTACCATCTACTTTGGATTCACTGGAAGAGTAAGCTTATTGCTAGCACAGGCAGGAAAAGTCCAGAAATCCAAGTCCAGAGATCCAATTTGTTTGATCCCTTTTGGGGAGCGAACAGAGCACTTTAGAATGTTGTGTGTGACTGACTCATTTGGCATCCTATTTTTAAGATGAATTTAGAGAAGATAAAAGTTGCACCAAAATGTTCAATGTGAACCTGTTTATACCCGTTTCCTGTTCACTGGAAAAGGGGAAAAATCTGAATTCTGGACCAAAGTAGAACTTTTAACACATGCTCCTTTGTATCCAAACTGCAGGAAAAAAAAATGTGATCTGCCTCCTGGGGCTGTGGTTTTTATCATCTCTTTTCTTGTTTTCAAGACTTCCTTACTCTTGCACTCCTGTTATTTTGGGCAATCCTCAAAGTGATGACTAGTAACAAAAATCTACCATATTGGAATTCTATAGATGCTGTGATAATGAAAGCAGCAAGACTGAGAATATAAAGAAAAGCATTAGGGAAGCTCCCCAGATCATCAGTTTTCTGGCAGCCAGCCTACAACTCCGTAAGAGAATAGCTAAACCCTGCTTGTCTGCAAGCCATACATGCCAAAGCTTGCAGAAAAACAAAAGAATCAAAAGTCATTTTTTCTTTCCAAGGCTGTCATCAGCCATCTGTAAAAGGATGCAGAATGAATTTGAAAGCATGATGGTGTCAATTTTCTCGTAGTTTGCAAATCCTGTCTAGTTTTAGAGGTTGCAAATTAATGGCTATAAATCTCACTGCTAAATGACGGACAAAGCCCCCACATATCATCAGAAAATCGGATAACACAGAACTGGCAATTCTTACTTTCACCTGACTTCTACAATTATAATGAATTGGTGGATGGTAGTCTGAGATTATCAATATGAGTAACCTTGGAATATTGGCATGAAAACCTTTCCCTAAAGAAACATTTTTTTTAAAGACAACCCCCTGGACGCTGAAAGATCTGTGGTTATTGATTGGGAAGCTAAAAGCAAGTCAATCTGGGTTTGCCTGCCCAAGATATATGCTTATTTTTGAAGGAATCAGAGCCAGATTGACATACTTCAATTATAATCCACTTGGAGAAAAATACTTTAATAGACATCATCCTCTAAAAATGTGTCTGCCGCCTGGCAGCCGTTTGGGGACCCTTGGCTTCAGGGTGCATTGTCTCCAGCCCCCTTGATAAGAATTCTCCAGGAGAGAATGCCACTTGCAGACAGGAGAGAACACTGCTTAAGGATTTTAACAGGTTAGTAGGATATGTGCAGAGTAGGTGAAAAACAGATAGTATTTTATACTGGATAACACACAGTCCTTTGCATTTTTACTGGCTAAAAAGACTGAAGCAGTATACAGAGATCTAACACGCCTCAGCAGGGCTCCCCTAGCATACAGAATGCAAGAAAGGAGTGTGAAAACTTCAGCAGAAGGTGCAGGGAAAGGCTCAAGCAACAGCCCGAGCCCCACGGTTGTGCCAAAGGCTTCTAAAATACACATAGGGCATCTCAAAGCTATGCAGGCACGTCTGCTCTACAGACAGAGGTGTGCATGCTGGCAGCTGCTTCTGGACTGACATCAGTCATCAGAGAGGGCAGCTCTGGCAGACCACGAGTACCTGAGCAAGCTTTAGACAATGTATACATACCTTCATGTACAAAACACAGTTCGGTTGCAGATGGATTATAAGGGCCCATACGGACTGTCATGCTATACATTTAAGGATCACTTCACTCAACTTTGAAATAAAGGCATCTCTTGCTGAAATAAGCAGTCATTCAAAAAACAGCAACACTACACAATTTCTAGACACTGGAAATTAAAAAAAAATAGTATAGTTAGAGACAATTTGAGTGGATAGGATGAAACCCACTAACTGGAATATGGTCAAAGACGTTACAAAAGATATATTTGCTCCCTTTGAGGGCCAGATGCTTCTTCAACTCGTACCTCTGCCTTCCACTGAACATCCACAGCATGAAAGTGCTGAACGTGCGGAGAAAATCAGATCACTGCTCTAGAGAAGAGCTGTTGCATTTATTGATTTCTGTGATACAGCTTTTTCCATGTAATTTATTTTTCCCTTCAGCGCGGATACTGTTATTTAAAACCAAATCCTCACTCACCTTAGACTTTTCCTGATGCAGCTCAATTTGAATGTCCGTCAGCTTCGTCCTGAGTTCCTCGTTGGCAGCTTGTAGGGCAACAATCAGCGCCTCAGGCTTTTCGCCCTTGCTACGTCCTTTTTTTGACATGGTTTCTTATCAGCGAGAGTCCATGCATTTAACTCTTTCAAATAAGGACTGTCATCTTCATTCTCCCCTTTCAGTGCCAGTTAGTTCAGCACCTACAGCGTGACATCCTTAAGGTGCCGTCCTCCGCTGCTTCCGAAGCCCTGGGAGAGACAAGACATGCTCTTACTGTCAGTGACCGTGACGGCCCCCGGCGCGCACGGCTACAGGTTCACTGCAAGGACCGATGCTGCTGAGACAGCAGCACAAGAGTGTAGGTCGCTCGATCCTGCATCGCGGTCAAACCTAGTGCGAAGGGGGCATTTCACTCCGGATGGGCCGATCTGGAAGCCAAGAGGCTTCCCATCACTGGGAAGAGCAGCATCCCTCTGCCTCATTTACTGCCATTTGTCCCAGCTACTGGTGGCCTTGGGTTAAGACATACTGTGGACCACAAAATAAACACAGCTCTAATGTGCTCCCTGGAAACTCCTCTGTCTGCATCTCAGCTCCTTGTTAGCCCAGGGCCCCTGGACATGCCAACACTGCCCACGGCAGGGAGACATGGAGCCAAAGCGTCCCTGCCCCACGAAAACCCGCACGCCGCGGAGGTGCGGAGCTCTCCCACAGAGGAGACTGTCTCCTTCACTGCGTGAACTGGACCCAAAACTGACGCACGGGCTTCGGGGCAGTCCTCCATAAAAACGTCCCTGCAGATGGAGCAAAGCAGATTTATGCCTCCCTGCTGTGTTGAATTGGCTGCAGGTTAAACTTCTATATTTTCAGCTGAGTTCTGAAAACTGCCCCACCGCCCAGCGCCCCACAGGCTGCACTGCTGAGGCTGCTGCCGACGGCTCCGAGGCCGCTGCAGCCCCGCGGCCCAGGGCTGCCGGCCGCTCGCGCGCCAGGGACTGCCGCGGAGGGCACCCTGCTTCAGGCGGCGCAGGGACCCGCTCCCAGCCAGCCCCACAGGAGGCACCACGCCGGGAGACGGATGATTTTCATTCAAATGAGACACTTTGGATGCTGAGGCTTGGGAGAGGGAAGATGTGTTTGCACATAGCGTTGCCTCACAGATGAGATGTTCTGGTGCTGCTCAGAGAGCCACCACATTGGAAGGCTGAGCAGAATGGAAGTACAGCAAGGAAAACCCAGGCTAAACAGCAACTAAGGTACCAAGGCTGAGGCCACTTACAGCCCTTAAATGCTGAGGTGTCATCATAACTTCCCCAAAACCTGGGTTACTTGAAACTGTGCTGCTGCAAGGCTATTAAATATAATGAACTGATATGTAAGTACACAAAACCGTAGTGGAGATACCCAGTGTAACATTAACTGAGTTCTATCACACGATCACCATCGCTGCACAAGTGACAGTATCTTAACGAAGAGCAGCTCCTGAAGGCAGGTGCTGCACACTCACGGTTGCAGTGTGTTTTCATTTGAAGTAGCAAATTGCCTAAAAAGTGCACGATGGGAAGTCCACAGTGGCTTGTGCATGAGGGTCATACTCAGGTAACAGCCCTAACTAGAGAGAGGGGAGAAGAGAATTATTAAGGGGATGATTTCTGCCCTTCTCATTCATTTTCTGTTTGTCATACCAGAGGAAAACAAAAAGCCCACTGTTATTCCTGAGTTAGCGCAGGCAGAGTCCAGCAGCACGGGGAAGTGCCTGGGCACGGCTCTGCAGGCCCCGTGCCGCGCTCTGCCGGCCAGCGCACCGGAGCGGCGCGCGGGGCACCGGACCCGCAGCGGCACCGGACCCGCAGCGGCACCCGCTGCCAACCGCGAGACCAGCCGCCTGGCACGATGCTCCAGGGCCTCCCTTCCTCAGAGCTCCTGCAGGAAAAGTGGGATTATTTTGGCTACCCAGAGCTCACCTGCCTACCCAGTCCCACAAGAACCATCTGAGTTTGACAGGTAAGCACCAAAGTATCTGTCCTTGAACTAATTAGCTTAGAAAGAAAAGATATTGACAGTCCTGCTCTACAATCCATGCTCTAAAATGTCTCTTGAAAAATGCAGAGAGGGGAAAACATAATGCAAAAGCAATTTGCAAAGCCATTTACAGACTGTGTGTCCCCGATCCATCCTGAGATCCAGAGGGATAGCCCGCCCCTCATCAAAAGCAGACCCATTCAAAACCAAGCAGTAAACATCCTGGAACAAGACAATGATCTCTCTCTCAGAGCAATCTGGAAAGGGATATAAGCAGTTCAGATAGGGGTCCATGATAACAAGAAAGAGCTGGTGATAATTTTCAGAGTTATTTCAGCACGTATAGTTGAACAGAAAAAGGATTCTTTTCAAGCACTGCAATTTTTTTTGGCAAGCTAACATTTACACCAGGGAAGCTGAAAGGAGCTGTCTGCCTTTCTGCATGTTCCAGAAATACTGCTTCCTAGAAGATCTGTCAGTGAAGACACGGCTGCTGGCATTGAGCACTGCATTTAAAGAGGGGAAAGTGCTGAAGTAGCTATTTTACATTTAAAAAGCAGCAAATACATTACAAAGCGCAGAAATATTGCAGGAATAAATAAGAGCATTCTGTAGGTAAGAAACAAGGTGGGTCATTTTAGGCCTTTGGAGCATCTCTTATGTTGCACTTCCAATTCCATGAGCATCTCTAGAGCCTTGTTTTCATTACTGGTTCCATTGTCTGTTCCTTTTCTCATGCCTTGTACCCTGTGTTTGGGCAGAAACTGGTAAAATTTGGGCAATGCTGCTACTGATCTGCCCTCCCCTCCTGGCTGCAGGGAGGTGCAATGCCCTTCCCCAATCTCCAGATGAATAGAGAAAGGTTTTACCAGGTGTAGGAAACAGCACCTTCTGTTCGCTCTTACATTCACACGACACAGAGAAGCAAGAAGGAAAGTGAGTCTTCCACAACAGAAAAAGAGCCTGTTTTCTTTCTAGCCTACTGGCCCTCAAGTACCCTGGTGCCACTACACCAGCATTGCTAATGATATAAAACAGGGTAAAAGGGAAGAGAAAGACAAGGAGGAGGTTATTTCATGCACTAATATTTGATAACTGGCATCTCACAGCATCACCATGCAGAGCACAATGGTCTAGATGCTTTCAAAACAGCTCTTGCCTTTCTTTCCACACTTAAATATACGTTGCTGAGGTGATAGTTCTAAAGTACCCTCAGAGAAGCCTTCAAAACTACAGTGGACCCACTAATGCAAACCCACCACCACAGCCCAAACACTGCCTGCAGCACTGTTTACTGGGGAATTCTTGTTTCATTTGCAGAACTGGAGACAACGCTCAGCAACAGCTCTGCTGCTACCAGGCTTCAAACTTCACTCTGGGAAAACTGTGGAGAAAAAAGTAATCAAGGTGCGGTGGACTAGGGGAAAAATATCCAATGAAAAAGTAAAAGGAACTGAGGCAAAATTTCTGCTACTGCAAGATAGGCTCCAGGAACTTTCCTGGCAATGGAAAATGCTTCAATAGAAGCAGAGGATTTAAAAGAAACGCTTATGAGCTGAGGTAAGGTACAGTATCACAGAAGCAAAAAAAGCAGAGAGAGGACTAATTGGTCATTTCTATCTTCCAGCGCTATGCTTCTGTGAGTATTAAAATAAAGTAATTACCTCCCAGGATGCCATCTCAGCACTTCAGATAGCTGGAACGATATTAGGCTATGCATACATTACTAGAGCTGATGCTGCAGCAGATATGATATGTATATGAAGGTGCATGCACACACACACATTATATAGGCATGTACTCCACTGGGCGGAAAGAGCAAACTGCTTCATTTTACCTCCTCTTCCAGAAAAGAAGACGCAATTTCTGTGCAGCAGGGGAATATGTCACACATAACATCAACAAGGTGCGTAGTCTCACTGAGAGTCTCCTTGTCAGGGAAAGGTATGATGAAGAGTTCATCAGAAGTGTGAGTTATATATTGTCTGAGGAGGAAGAGAGGAAGGATAAAGCCACCTTAAACCGACTCCCTCAGCACCCAGCATAATGGAGGAGGAGGACTGCATTACTGCCTTTGGAAGCTGCACCTTTTCATCTGCCAACATGACCTACTCTTCAAGAAGGAAGGGCATAGTCCGTTCCCCATCACATTGTTTTTAATGCATGAAGTTTGTATTTTATGCTCAAGTACTTCAAGTGTTGCCTTACCGAGCCTTCTTGTAGGCCTCTGCTGAGTGCAGGAAGGAAACAACCTTTCCTACAAATCTTTAAGATCCCGTAGTGCCGTATTCCCATTGGGGGAATAATCACGTTACCAACGAGCACCGTCCCTGCTGTTTGCCGTGGAAGTCAAGGCAACTTAAGAAGCTCTTTTCACCTGCTGCCAGATCTCACGCTGCGCACTCTCAAGTGCAGAGCAGGGAACCAGCGAGATGTCCTAGCCTCACCAGGACATATGATCAAACCGAAGATTTTCAGTCTGCTGAGAAAGAAACACAGTACCAGGACCTTAGATAAACAAATACCTCTAATTCCCTTGATTTCATTGCAGCTCGGACTGTTGCCTTCTCTGTGCACAATGCTGATGTCATTAGACAGATCAAATCAAAGTTAGAAACATCATCGCATCCCCAGACTGCAGAAATATGCAACATCATTAATCATTTCAAATGCTGGTAATATATTTGTTAATGAAACCATTTGGACGCTCCGAGAAGCAGATGTCCATAAGGAAACAACAGACCAGCGGAATCACTTACTGGAAGTGACAGCCAAGCACAACAGCAGTGGGGACAGCTCGCATCAGCCCTACCCTCTACCAGTATGAATCAAGTAGGAATAACTGTTGGGGTTCTGTGGAGCCACAAAAACATCTAGGTAGCCCTCTTGCTTAACAAAGAATTTATTATATATATTTTTTTATTATATATAATGTATTATATATACACATTATATATACACACACATGCACATATATATACACGCACACACACAGTCATATCCATCCTCTAGACAGATTTAAAACCAAAATGTCAGGATCAAGATTATTATAAAGCATAATACATTCAGTTTGAAATTCTCAGGGAAAATATGTTCTGCTCCTCCCACCAGAAAATCCATCCAGTAAATGCTCAGATAAAAAGCCATGCACATTTCTGCTGAGATGGAGCTTTAGCAGAAATCAAAATGCATTCCCTGCCAATGTGCCATGGCTCTTACAAGAAAAATTAACACACAGCTACGGGCTGTGGAGAATTTATCAGCAAGAGATCATAGCAACACTTAAGCTTAACTACAACCGCTGCTGTATGGAAGGGCACATTTGAATCTCAGGCTTCTTCTGACATCCATTCAAGTTTAACTCCCTGATACAAACCGGCAGTGGAAGTTTATTTATACTCACACTCCCTTAGGCCTGGAGCAAATATTAGTCCCTTAGCACGACAAGCAGTGAGCGTGTAGATAACACTGCGCTACACCCTTGGCAGAAGGGGCTATAAAACATAAATGCCTCAGGAAAGTGCACTATAATCTTTAACATTAAATGTAAAAACACAAGTATGACCAGCTGAGTAAATTTACTGAAAGCTTCTTCCTAGTCTCCTTAATCATCTATTTTCTTCCCTTCCTACAAATTTCACCCATTGTTATTCATTCTTTCTGGCTCCCAGGCTCTCATTTTTAAATCCCTTTTCTCTTTCCTTGCTGTTTGCTCCAGCTCTCTTTGCCATGGTGCTCCAGATTAGCTGGATCTGATTGCCGAGTTCGGCAATACACTAGCAAAAACACAGAGCAAAACCACCTATTCCCACTGCCAGGTCACAGAATCAATTTCTCTGTTTGAAGTGGTAAAGGAATACGCTCTAAACATTAACCTTGCTCCCAATGATAATCTATAAAGTCCACTTTTGTTCCCTTTCTTTTTTCCAGTTGGGATCAGGCTAATCATCTCAAAACCGGCTCCCTTCTCTGTCTTGGCCTCTAATGAACAAGACAAGTCCCTGGAACGCCTCCCTCGTCTCACTGGCAGTGAGTTTTTATGCTATTAAAAGCACAGAAGAAACAGCCCATCCTTAGCAGGGGAAGCCCAGCTGCACACAGGGAGGCAGGAGTGCACGGACACGCGCGCTCCCTTTGGCACGTGACAAGCAGTCCTAGGTTTGCTGTATGGAAACTGCTTGGGGCAACAGCCAAGGCCATCGCTCTCTTACAGCATCCGAACAGCTTCCCTGTTTGACTATTTGTAGCAAGAAATGTATCTTGTTTTACTGAAATATAGCATGCAACAGCACTCCAGCTGGACTATTCTATCTCACAAACTATGGATTTACTTTTTGCATGAGTCCCATAGATCCATTTCAAATGGGATGTACAATTTGCATGTGCAGACTGAATGTCAGGTAGGGGCAAACACACAGCACCTGCGGACAGAGCTGCTGTGGTGCAAACAGGGTCAAGGTCACAGACATGAAATAATAAGCATGGATAAAAGGTTTGCTCCTACCTCAGCAAACATGTCATGCTATACACCATTTTATATGTGGATAGACAGACAGGCCTGTGTTTTATACACAACAACATACATCTGACAACATCACTTCTGACTGCACCTTTAGGAGCAGCCCTGACTCCCACTAGCCGCCAGCAGCAGCCCTGGCCTTGCAGAGGTTACGCTGGCTGCCCTCACGCTCGTGCGTCGTTGCTTTAAAAAGCAGGAGAAGCACCTTGGTTACACACTAAACCTGATCTCAGATAAGCCAGAGTAACTGAGGAATATAGTGAATTCAAATGTTAATCTATCAGGCTAAGGCTAACTTTCTGCTTACAAAGAATGAAGCAAAGGAAACGAGGTTAGCACAGACACATGCCTCTGGAACCTGCAGCTCCCCTCTCGTGTCGGGTGAACTGCTGCTAAACTCTGCGGACTCCGTGGGATTCCGGGAGAATGTTTGCTCCTGGGAGGAGTCGCTTTCCAACGAAAAGCGACACCAGGAGCAGCAGCGCTTCCAGCCCCGGCTCCCACGGAGCAGCCAGTGCCGCTGCTCCGAGCAGCGAGGCGGTCACTGAGCAAGGTCTGGCTCACGGCAGGGCGGCGGGAAGGTGAGGAGAAAATGTTAACCGAATCCTGCGACACGCAAAGAGTTCAACTGCTATTGATTTGGGGTTCAGTGCACCTACACTTTACTATTTAAGTCTAAGACTACAGCTGTGAGCTCCATCTGAAACCCAGCTGGAATTCATAATAGAAGTCAAAGAATACAAGTTTTTATAACTATTTTTAGCAAGCAGATCCACGTATAAGCATGAATAGTGTTATTTTTTCAGAAAAGCAATAAGATGATTGTTTCTACTGAATTTAGAGACCATTTAAAGTCCCTTTCATTTATTATCCATTGAGTGTAACCCTTCACAGCAAAGCAAGGTGTCTCATGAGCCTTGTCTAAATTTGTCTCTCAAATAATTGTGTTGGGCTCTTTGGCCTCTACACGCAATACCGGTACATCTCAACACAGGATTAACCTTGTCAAAATGATTAACAAACCACAACATACTGCAGCACCTTCTGAAGAATATGGAAACCCATATTCATGTCACGGTGATGGAGATCACAGTGCAGGCATCTAGCTAAGGCAAGACTAAAGCAATCAGCTGTTCACAACAGCCTTTTGCAGAGGCAATAAAATCAGCTGTCCTGACCTCTTCACTATCTAAATTTCTAACACACAATGGTGATGGGCTGAAAAATAGACTAAGAATGCCTTCTCCCGGATATTTTGTGACCAAATAACTGACGGAATTTGGGCCTCTGACAATGGCTCCTTATGTACCACAAAACTCATAGCTGCAGTATTTTCCTTTTAAAAAATTATCATGGCTTAGAAAAAAAAAAAATCTGTTTTCATTAGTGCTGGGAAACAGACCACGTTTGAATTCCCATCCATCAGCATGCTGCTGCTCTGACAGGCTGTGCTAGAGCCCGACCTGCTGCACGGATTTGGTTTTCCCCTCCGCGCTGGCCCTACAGAGAACAGAAGTCTCTACAGCCAGCATCTATGGGGATGCAGGACCACATTCCTAAAGGTAACTACGAGCCAAAATATTTGCTATGGTTCTTGACAATGCTTTGGCTCTAACTACTTCCCATTTGAAAGGAGGAAGGTGATTGTAGCTTTTGTTTTTGTTGTTATTTGTTTGTTTGTTTTTTATAGAATACGAAACCCACCTGCATTCCTAACGGCCTAAATAACTTTAAAATAAATAATCAGACGCTGAGTCCCTCCCTGGGTTTACACTTCACAGCCAGTCAGAAGCAGACCCCATGGATCCAGCTCCCAGGGAAGAACAAGACAATAGCTGCAGATTAAGATCAATTCTTTTGTTTAGCTCCTTCCCTTCTCCAGTGCAGCTCTGAGAGGATTTTAGCAGCTGATCTCTTAGCAATTGCACATCAGGGCTGGGTGCTCAAGTGACAAATATGCACTTCTGTAAGACCCTAGTCCCATCTATTTGTAATTCTAAAAAGTCTCCAGGACTTTCCAAGAAATTGTGCCTTCTAGCTACAGAGTAAAGCGAGATAATGGCCGTTAGATCTAAGGCACAGCCGATACAAGATGCTAATCACAAAGATTCACTTTTATGGTATAATATCTTAAAACCTGCCACAGGGCAAGCAATGAGTCCCTATGTCTTTCCAAATGATGCCTGAATAGCAAGATTATACTGTAAGAACTAGGTTTAATCTTTGTGAATTGCACAAAATAAACTCAGTACATTAGACAAAACAACATTATCACCCCTATATTCCTTTTCATCTGATCGCTGCATTATTTTCCCAATTTGTGGCTCCTAGAAGAAAGAACATTGGGAGATGGGGCAAAGGTCTGTTTTATCCCCTTGCAGATGGACAAGGATTGCAAGCTGAAGATTGGAAAGCAGGGAATACCGCTGACTGTGCAGCAAGGGTGTTGAGGTTTGCGGGAACAAAAACCCTACCTGAAATATCACAAAGCACCTTCTGTTGATGACTGCTTACTAGCGTGTTTGTACAGTGCTAAAATAAAGGGGAACGTTGCCACTGACTGCAACGGAGGCTGAAAGTAGGAGAGCAAGTGAATTGATAAAAATGCTACATAGAACTGAGCATGGGGATTTAGGAAGTAATATCGAAGCACGGTTGATCTTACTCGTAGAATCTTAATGAGCCGTGGTGCTTTCATCTCGACGAGCAGACACGCGAACATGCAGCGCTTCTTGACGCCCTCCGCAGCACTCGTGCTGGAGCGTGGCCGGAGCACGGCCGTCCCCGGCTCCAGCTGGGCTCCTGGCACAGCAGCAGCCTCTCCAGGACTCACCTTATCCACAGGGACACATTTTAGCTTCCTCTCCTGGCAGAGGGCCAGAGAAACATCATTTAGCTCAGTCCAAGTTTAGATATAAAACTGGGTTCAAATGCCAGTGTAATCGAACAGTCCCTGTTGTGATACAGGAATCCTCCCCTGCAGATGTGCACTGAGGACAGTCGAGTAGCAGCTCCCATCTCCCTTGAGTAACCACTGCGAGAGGGGTCTGTGCTCTGCGGCTGCCAGTCCAGTCCTCTGCCCTCGCGCGATGGAAGACGTGCTGCAACCAGGGATAGGTTTGCCTGCCAGGTCGGGATTCAAATGAGAGTAACTTCGAATACAGCAGACACAATCCTATACAGAGGATAGGAACTGGAGAGTGCAATCAAAAAATGTTGACCAATGGCTTTTTCTTGAGGGAAAAGAGTATAATTGTGCCAAGATTCAAAGCAATGGTTTATCAGATCCAGCTACAACGGCCCTAGAACATCTTGAGTTATTGTAAAAATAGAACACAGATTCAGTAGTTTTCTTTCAAAATAGAAATTCCTTTTTCCAGATGGGAAAGGAGCCTGGTGTCTGAGCTAAGGGGTCTACAAAGCATCTTTGGATTCAAAGCAAAGGAAGAGAAACAACTGCTGCTGTACCTAAAAGGTAAAGGTAGCTTCAGCTAAACAGATAGCCTAGAATATAGTCACAATGACTTTAATTTTTGGTTAGTTATAAAAAGATTCCCTGAGGTTTTCACATTTCCCCAGTACTCCCTGGCAGCACTCCCTGGCAGTGTTGCATTTTTGCAAGTGGAATCACCGAATTTGCAGACTCTTCATATGGACAATAGTTTATCATTTCTCATTTATAAATGGAACATTTGACCCATTTTTCTTTACTGCTACAGAGATTACTTCCACCACATCTCAAGTGGCAGAGGACAATGTTTCGCTAGAAGTGGCTCGAAGGTTTCAAGTACTCACTAATACCATAATACCTTGACTCTGTACAGCCAAACCTTTTCCCGGGACTTTGATAGCAGTCACTTTTATACCAGATACACAAAAAGCTACTATTGCACTTCCCATCTCTTCTACTGGCTAAGGAAGTCAGTGGAGATGTTTTAACAACATCACTATCTTAAGTCTATGCACACCTCTAAACACAACTGATTCCAGCATGGCAAAGATCAGCTTTAACATTTGAATTTCTTTTTACTGAGTAAAATCTTTGCTAACAAATATAAAACTACACTATATGGAGGAAATTGTCATTATTAGCCAACATAAACCTATTAGATATCACCTATGTACTACTTATACACACATGAAGTATGCAGATGGCCTCTGTTTGCTTGCAAACATCCTTTCCATGCCTCCACTTTTAAAGACACAAAGGAAAATATATGCCTTTTTGGCAGGCTGGGTCCTCCACCCGGTCTGTGTGACACACAATGCTTTAAACAAAGCTGGCAGTGTATAAAACAAAAACAAATGACTCCAGCAGCCATTAACTGTTCTTCCCTGGCATCTTCCAATGACTATCACACCTCAAACAAGAATAACAAATTCCCACAGTGAATAAAGCAAACTCACAGCAAATAAAGGCCCTGTAGGACTTCTCAGAGCCTGCGTGTCCATGGGAAGTAGAACTATATTCCTGGAGAGGGCACCAGCTACCAGGAGGACAAAGGAGGCTTGGACATCTTGTACCTTGGCACAGGAGCGAGAGGTTCTGCGCTTGAAGTTGCTTTGGACAGAGATCCAGCTAGAATAGCAAACACAAAACACTGACCAAGGGACAAGAGTGTATTTCTTTACATATTAAAGTCATATGGAAGTCTCTTATCACAAGGATTTCTACTGAAACACAGTAGAAAAAAAAGTGTAAGTAGTATAACTAAGAGTAAAAATGATGAGAATCACTACGCTCTTATTTTTCTTTCCAAATCCATCAGTGCTTTGTTGTATTTTCCTGGGCAAGTTATTTACTGCCCTGTTCCCCCAAGACCTCAGCATCGTCAATAAAGAAAGTATGATTTAATTATTTTCAGAATACATCAAGATCTCTGTCAAGTCACACAAGATCACACTATTAACCAGAGGGCTGCATCTCACCCTAAAATTGTGCTGACTCTGTTAAGTCTGAGTGCACAATATTCTAGACTAGATCATGATTAATACTATAAGACAAATCCTCTGTAATTTTTAAATCTCCCCCTTCTTAGCAGTAAAAATGAGGAAGCCTGAGGTGGGGGAGTGAGGAATAAAAGGGGTCAAATCTAAGAAGATTTCAATACAGTTTCAAGATGTACAGGCTGGTTAAATGGGAAAAAAATATGCAATGTGGAATACATTGAAAATGCAAAATTTCCATGCCCAAAAAAGAGAAAATTGATGGAAATTTTGATATTTCTCCCTAAAAAACACTGAAATAATCTTATTAAATTTCCTTTTTATTGTGAAAACGCATCATTATGGAGATTACTATATTGATTTATACACTATATCATACCATTCAAATTGCAAGGGTATTTCAACTTTGTTGAAACAAAATATCTGGGTCAAACCAAACACTGATTAATTTTTTTTGGAAATTCTAGCAGAGGTGCTCACAAAACCTGTGGGTTTTGTCAAGATGCATCTGCTGGATTTGATCCCAATTACTTGCTTTGCAGAACAGCTTTTACAGCATAAAGCAAACAACAAAAAAGCCTAAAACTTTACAGCAGAAACACATCACCAACTTCTTTTTGCTGGTTTATCTACCAAGCTACAAGAAAGATTTCTGTCCCCATGGATGAAGAAAACAAGCTGAAGAATCTACAGTCCCATAATAACTTGGATTCTAACTTCACAAAGATATATTTAAACCCAAATCATCATGACATGCTAACTTTGGCAGCGACTCTGCCACCCTGAGTTCTGCATGGAACAGTTCCTGGATAAGTGTAAATTTTATGATCCTGCTGGATCCAGACTGCTGTTTCGAGCCTCTTCTGCTTTTTCATCAATGTTTGTGTTCCACTTCCAGCAGCAGAGTAAGGCGCTCAGTGCAAATCTGCTCACTATTCAGAACAACATCCCTGGTTGCATGAGGCTTATGAAAAAGAAAGAAATAAAACACCATTGGCTCAGAGGGCCTGCAGAGGACAAGGTCAGTTTTAGCCTCTCTGTGCATGAAATAATAATAGATTAAGAAAAAAAAAAAAAAAAAAAGGAATACAAAATACCATACAGTTTGCCACAACAGACAATCACTATTTGAAAATTTTTAAAAGCTCTGAGGTCAGTGCACTGTTAATATACAGCAGCTTCACAAACAACAAGAAACAGCAAATATGCAATTGAGCGTTTTTACATACTCATAGCATTGGCAGCAGGACTACCCTGCGCTGACCCTGCTTCGGTGGAGCAGGTTACACTGCAGACACACTGCAACACCCTAGGATGCAGCAGCTGCTGGTTCAAAGAGAAGCATTAGCAAAATGATAAGTGGAAGAATGAAGGCAGACTGGGAGCGGTATTTAGCTTTCTCACAAGTCCTACTACAAAACAGAAAATACTTTCAAGGGATGTGGGTGCTCATATCCTTTGCTGATTTCTAGGGATCAGTTGATCATCTGTAACAGAGCAGATGAATCAACTGGCCAATTTTTTGGTTGAATTCCCTGAAATTGTTGACGTTTCAGGAGAAAGTTTCCTGTGATAACATAGCACCTAAAATACCAGGGAGAAAACATGCAGAATTTGTGCAGGCTGTCATTCCTGCGCTCGGCTCCGCTTGCTTGAAGAGAACTATCTCACAGTCAAGTCATTTTATTAACTCAGAACAAGTTGCCTGCATCTGAAAATGCAATTAAAAGAAAGGGATTTTTCTTCTTTCCTCTGTAGAAAAAGCCTCACTCAACCCGAACGCACTCTGAGGGTCATACTTCAGCATAACCCATACTTCAGCTTTCTTCTTTCTGCAGCAGAGACCAAGTCTCCCTCGCTGCAGGCTGGTGCTGCATGCGGGGTCTCCGCCGCGGCGCTCCGCCGCCCACCGTTCCTCCTCACCCTGCTCAAGGACGGGCTGACATCTGCTCCATGCGATGGGGTGGGCACGTGAACAAGAACTGCAATCAGTCTGAACTCATTTTCCTTGAGGGCTGGAGCCAGCGTTTGAACTCTGTGCAAGCTAATGATTAACGTGCTAATTCAGACCTCCACCGAGCCAGCCTTCCCCCAGGCGAGATGGATGGGATCCAGGCTGCTATCCCTCACAGCGTCATTCCCAACCAGGACCACCAATCCAGGCTCCTGGACTTGGATTCCAACACTGGCTCTACATCCAAGATCAGGTAAAGCATGATGCTTTACCCAACCAAGATTCCCAAATCCAGCTGTTCTGCTTCTCAAGTGTTTGGAAAGGTTTGACTGCTGTTCAGGGATGCAAAGTGACATCCACCCCTAGGTCAAAGAGGGAGCTGCTTCTGCAACGTGCAAACAAGTCCCTGCGGCCACCAGTGACTCTTCCCTGTGTTTGCAGGTTCTGAACGCTATTTAAAACATGCAAGTTAAAGTCAACACCACTGTGCAGTTTCTAATCCTTAGCAAATATCTGCAGCCCTTATTTTACCGGATTCACAACGCTTTTTTTTTCTCAGACCTTCCTCCAGACATGTACATGCTTTTGAGTAGTTCTGTTCTACATTTCTTTTTATAGCTACAACATGGTAGATTTCACAGGCACATAATTATAGGTGTTTTACTCCAGCAAATAGTGATTTACAAATCCTCAAAATAACTCTTGACCATCTCCTGATTTTGACTGTACAAAAATTGTAGTATTATACTGGGACTTTTAATCAGGATCACCACAATTTTCAGGAATATCAAACATCCTTGGAACTAATCTCACAATATCCCTCCGATCGAGGCTCTGCATGAGGAACACAGTTTTGCCAGGCTGCTCGTGCTAAAATTACCATTGGCCCTTACTCTAAAATATGAACCAAAAAACCCTATCCAAGTCCCTGGCAGCTCCATGGTAACAGTGAAAAGGGAACAGAAGCATTATTGTTATCTGCAGCAAAGCTGAAGAGATTTGTAAAACCAATATTCTAGCATTCTGTGGCTAAAATACCATCTGCTTCATTTTCAAACGTTTTTTTCCCGAGCAGTTACCATAACATGATGCGCCCTGAGAAGGGCAATGCCAGCGAGAGCATGAAATCCTACCCTACCCTGAAAGGAAGCAGACATTTTCCAGAATCAATATTTTTCAGTGAGATATGCAGGGACGAAGACTAGATGCTCTTTTTGGGAAGGCAGAACTGTCAGGGAAATAACCACCCCATCAGCCACCCGGTTTCCTGCAAGAAGGGGTCTAAAAAAGCCTTTCTGCGATCCTGGACTTTCCTTTGAGTGCTGTTCCAGGCTCCTCCTTAATTAAATAAAAGCATTTTTTTAAGGGCATTTTATGCAAATGGCATGGTCCTGAAACCTATCCAAGGACAAACCATGCATCTTGAAACATTGCAGTTTTCGAAATTTGTAACATCAACTCCTTCCTTCTTTCATTTTAATTTTAATAAGTGAGAAAAAAAAGATAACTTCTACTAATTGAGATAAATAAGAAAAAAAAAAACATAATGTGAGGGAAACATTTGTGTTTCCTGGAAACACTTCCTTTTCTTTCTTTCTAAGGCTGTAACTCTGCCCAATGAGGAGTGGATATTTTATGTTCACTGTTAAAGACTGTCAAACGTTTCAAAATATGTGCAAGAAACATTTTTTTTTCCTACTAAAGGAAAAGTTATTTTTCCCCCCTTTTTAGTTCAGCTGTTAACACAGTTGATGGCATGGTTGATAGTAACACGATACCAGGCAGCAAATAAGAAATATCTGTGATCTGGCCTCCTGTGCTTCTCTCCTGGCATTTAGCAATAAAAATCCCCTTGCTGATTTTTTCCTTTTTTGAACATCTTACTGCCGACCACAGTGTTATCTTCTTGAGATTTCTTATCAGTACAAATATAAAACGTGTATTTTTTCTCCCACCATCGACACACTACAGAATGAGATGAATACATTTTTCATTTCTCACGTCCCATAAGCCCCTCACCCTTTCCTCCAGTTTCTAAGTTAAAGAATCTGAATGTTCCAATCACTAAAGTCCTGCAACTAAGCCAACACAAATCAGTTTGTCCTGCTTTTTAGCAGGCATGGGAATGTATATCAGAAAGTTCCATTAGGCATCAATACAACCTTTTAGAGCCGAAACAGCTTTAAAAACAAAACCTAAGGAGTCATTGCCTCACCTTCCCAGGAGCATAAAGAATATTTACCCTGTACAAACTGTTACCAAAGTTTTCTTTTCCATTTCTGATTTGTTGTGGTTCTTCTCTTTTATGGGAGAAGTTTCCTCAAGGGAATATCCCTGGGACAGGTTCCCTCAAGACCCTGCAAGTCAACGAGATCCTTAATGATACTCCATAACAAGACTTTCACCAAAACCAAGATACTAGAAGTCCTCTTTTCCCTCAGCTCATTGATCACGAGGGACATGTAACTGTCATTCTCCAGTAAAACAGTCACTCCAGTAAAACAAATTGAACAGAAACATCCCTCAGTGACACCCTGGCTCAAGCAATGCTGCTGACCTGGGCAAACAGAGATCGACAAAAAATACTTTTTTTCATTTAGATTTAATCTCTGTGGTTTACAATTAAAAACGGCTCCTGCGTGGAGCACGATGGTTTTTAGCAGAACGGTGCATCCCTGCGGACGGCAACACCTGCCCATGCTGCTGGGGCACCAGCAGCTCTCCCCGCGCACACGACCGTCGAGGTGCGAGCGGGGGCATCTGACACCAGCCCTGGCAGATACTGGCCATACATGACACAGAAAGCATTAAAAATGTCTCATTATAAAGCACTTGGGATGCCATTTGTACACACAGATTTCCACTAAGGCTGCATCTGAACCAAAACAAAACAAAACAAAAAAAACTCATAGCAATTCCAGGGATATTTTAATAGCTGCTAAGTCACTGTACGTCACCTTTAACCAGCTTCTGAGGACGATGTTTATGTCTTCATTGAGTTAACCTAACACAGGCTGCCGCACAGACCACAGGCACTGACTTCATGTTCCAGGAAAAAGGCAACATGTAGGTCATGCTGTGACCTACAAAAACACATGAAGCGATTCCAGTGGGATCCGCAGCACCGACCGGGCGAGCACGGACGACATGCCACTAGTATGTGGTAACACCAGTAACACCAGCGATCTGCCCGCCCGTCTGCTTGCTCCCAAATCCCCTGGAACACTAGCGCTCACACAGCTCACCTCACAGGTCTCTTCCAAAGGAACATCCAAATGAATTAACGGAGCCATTCCTTTAGTTATACACTGCCACATAGTACATAAAACAATCACTCTTTTAGTTGTAAGTCAAAGTGTTCTTCAAGTGCAATTGTTTCCAAATATGCTTTGCTGTTGTTTGTCTGGAATTGATAATGATTTCCAATCAGACAGGCTTGATGGGAAGGGGATATTACAAAGGGTCTTTAAAAATAAAGCAGATTCTCCTAGCTGATTCTCTAAAAATGACCACACTTCAGTTTGTTCCTCACCAATGCACATAGACAAAAAATAGCAGCTTACAGAACCTTGAATATTAAATACAAATAAATAAAGCTTAAAAAACTCAATAACTTGTCCATAACAACATTCATGTACGTCGTTACGCATAAGACGTGTATGTCTTATGTGAAAACATAAGAGAAAATAAATGTCATATCTATTAATGAAAGGTTCTTTTAAGTTTCTTTTTAATCATCAATAAAATGTTTGTAACTGAATGCTAGTCAAATATATAGAAAATAATAAATTATTGATTATAAATAATTTCTACTGCCTGCAATGTTAATATTTATTAGGATTTTGCATACATGATAGAAATGAATAGGGTAAATATCTGTCTCAATTTGAAAAGAAAGACGACATAGTGAAATTTTGCAAATCAGTACATGTGTAGGAAATGAAAATCAGGAGACCTGATTTGCACCTGCTCACTCTGTTAATCTATCTATATACACAGAATAGCATTATATCTAGTACTACTCAATTTTATTAATTACTACCAAAATTTCTAGGACCAAATACAGATTCGACAAAATGCCTGCACCAAGCATCCGCTCCAGTCTTCCTATGGTTGCCCAGGGCAAGTTGCTCCCCAATGCTCTTCTGGGCACCTTGGGTTCCCGGAACACAGAAACATCCTGAATTCACAGTTCACTTTCCCTTAGGGAAGCAAACGCAGTGACTGCAACAAACTTCTAATGTTCTCGCTTCCTTGCCTTCTACAAAATATGCACAAATTCTGACAAAATAACAAGAAAAAAAAGTGCAGGACCTGTTTCTCCTCCTTCACTTCTTGAACGGCCTGGAGCACACCTGGAGCTCAGTACAACAGCTGGATCTCACGAAGCCTCCTTTCCTGACCAACAGGATTTCTTTTCATCCTGCAACTAACTTGCGATGCTGCCTCTTCCGTCTTGCTAGAACTGCTGCTAAAAAGGCTTTTTTTTTTTTTTTTTTTTTTTTTTTTAAAAAAAAAAAAAAAAACAAAAACCCACAGGCTCACATGCCCTTGGCCTGGTCCTTCCTTCCAACCCCGCGTTGCGTTGTCTGCCAGCAAGGAAACTGGTGCTTACCCACCTGCACTCCAAACTTGATCCAAACTTGAGGAATGGGATGTTTTCAACTCTTTAACTTAAAGAGATTTCATGTGACCTGAGACTAGTCACGGACTAATGACCCTCTACTGATAACAACACAGAAGTCTGACAATTCCAGATTCAAAATAGAATTTGTAAAAAAAAAAAAAAAAAGAAATCCAGTTACAAACTACTCATCCTCAGAGTCCCTAAACCATCACATCTTTATTCTTTTTTCACTTCAAAATTAATCTGCAATCCATTGCATCAAATGGATTTACACCAAAGCAAAACTGATGCAGACAACTGTGAAGGGGGTCCCGACAGGGAGTCTGACGAGTTTCGTAGCTGGAAGGCAACAGCAGGCAAGTCCAACACCACTCACTACACTCACAAGGCAGAAGTTTTAACAGTTCAGTGGTGCTGTTATGACTTCCCCAACTTTAGTTGTATCTGTTCACTCATTATTTATTACCTTAAATACCCAGGAACTTGATGGAATTTCTGACAACTGTTTCTCCTTTCCATGCTAGTTAGACCTTTTATTGGCTACAACAGTCCAGGCAATATTAGGTTCCATGACACTGGAAGAACATTATGACGATTTAAACAAAATTCAACAGTTTGATAAATGGGATATAAGTAACAGTAACTTGAAGAAATTAGCTCCCTGGGGTATACAGGAAGGATGTAAACTGAATATAGGAAACAACAGTTATTTTGTTATTTTTGATAAAATAAATTTAACTTCAGATTATGTTAAAAATGATTTTGCAAATTATACCATTAACCTAGCACACCATAGCAGCCGTTCTCACAAAACAACTTTGCATCATGCTGCTTTATTATTTGTCATAGCATTATATTTCATCTAACATTAGAAATATAACCATGGCTTATCCAGTCCTCATCCGTATTCGCTATCCATTGGTGTATGTTAAACAGGCGGCCAGAAGGACTGTCATTATGCAGCTGTTTACCGAAATGTTTGTTGCATTCATTTGCCTATTTCTAGGCTAACTATATTGAGTAGTTGGTCACAAAGTCAGATCAGAACGGGGGAGGTGCCAGAGGACTGGAAGAAGACCAGTGTCACGCCAGTCTTCAAAAAAGACAAGGAGGAGGATCCGGGCAACTACAGACCAGTGAGCCTCACCTCCGTCCCCGGAAAAGTGATGGAACGGCTAGTGCTGGCC
>JAWLRI010000282.1:372595-384647 GCA_034781795.1 Crypturellus tataupa
CCGCACAGCACCTCAACAGCCGCATTAACCGTACACACGCACGGTGTAAAATAAAGATTCTCTAAATAAAAGTCAAATTTAGGTTCCTGTGTTACACAAGCAGAAGAGAAAATGGGAGTGTGAACAGAACAGAGTTGAAGGGAGATCTGGCATCAGCTCTTGCACAGCCCCTGCTCCTTCTCTGTTCCTTGCGAGTTGTCTCCTTGCCCGATAGCTGCTGGTTGAACAATATTTTCTGATCAGTGGCTACATACACTAATGACAGCAGGAATAAATAGATAAAATTACCCACATAAGCCTCAACTTCAGAGGCAGAAAATTTGGAAAGCTCCTGATCTGCACAGAATAGAATGCAAGAGATCAAGATACTGACCAAGGTAGGAGTGAAACCGCGCAGATTGGCCAGGAAATAATATGGGCCAGTTGAAATCGCAGAAGACGACAGTACAACAGCCTATGCGCTAGAAACACTAAAAGCAAAGATAAAAGTAACCTTAATTGCAGTTAAAGACATGGAGAAGCCTTTCAAAATACTGACGGCTTTGGTGCACTCCTTTACAGGGTGATCCTCCAGGGGACAAGAGCTTGGGGAGAGCTAGTCAGACCTACTGCTCCTTTCAAGCAAGTGTGTAAATACAGCAGGACTCGAGGAAATAACAAATAATGAAGTATTATAACTGAAAGAGAAGTAACACAGAAGGAAAACTGTAAGTACTGCAGAATACTTGTACCCGTTTAGAAACCAAAGCTTATTACAATATTAATCAGTAAATAAAATTCACGTCAAAACCTGTATCACCTTTAAAGGGATCTATGAATACAAAATAGAACTTGAATTTTTTTTTCCCCATACAAACTATAACAAATCATTAAGGGGTCGATATTAACAGTTCTCTGTAGCAAGACTGCTCCTAGAAAATACTAGGATTTTGACCACGATTTTTCTATGCCTCCTCCATTAAAATTCCTTCATACATTTAAGGACTATTTATAATAAATGCAAAGTTTGCAAGTTTACTAGAAGAGACAGAACTAATACATCACCATTCTAGTGATCATTAATTGTTATTACAAACTACTAATGTTTTTATAGGTCATTGAGGTTTGTAACAAGACAGGACAATCTTCTAGTGTATGTACTAATGCATTCAAAAAACTGGTTGGCTGGTCTGTGGTTCTAAATGTACTAATAGGTCACATTCCAAAACCGGAACCCATTCCATCTCAGTCTTAAGATGCAGGTAATCTCTACTTCTGAGCAATACAATAAAGTGTGCTCATCTTTCACACTTCCAGGGTTGGCACACAGCAACAGACGTGCAAAGCGGCACATCAGCAGCCGCCTTCTGCAAGCTTCTGAAGGTGGCGTTAAGAACCAGTGCTTAAGGTAAGAGAGAAGAACTTGTAATGCTTCCTGGGTTTTGATGCATCTCGAAAAGCTACCACAGTTGTTCAACCCTAAAGCATCTTTTACAGATAGGTATTTAAAATAGTTTGAAAAGCAAGGTACACTGTATCAGCTGAAAGCAGTTCTGCTATTGAAATCTGGTGAACACAGTTCTTTTAGACTATCTCCTGCAGCGATACCCAGCTATCAAACCTAATACAGGATCTTTACAAACACCACAGTTTGAGTAATCCTTAAAAGACGTCCAGTTGAAATTTGGAACATTTCCTCTGGAGGAAATCTTTGGACAATTTCAGACTAAGTAGGGCATTCAGCTATTAGATAGACCTGAGGAAACTAGAATTTGCTTAGAAAAGAACATCATCAGATTATTCATAACTGTTCATTACCAGTCATTTACAGAAAACTCAATGACTTCTAAAATAGTTTCGAGTTGTATCCAGATTACAAGATGAAACTGAATAGAACTGAGAGCACTTGGTTGAAATCAAACTGCAGGTCATAAATCAACATGATACTACCCTCAAATTGGTGGTGTTTCTTCACATATCACTGCTAAAAACAAAATGACATTCCTCCTAGAAGCAAAGCCCAAATATGATGCTTTTTGAAAAGCCTTACCTGTCAATGAGCAAGATAATTCAAATCAAAGTCAGTAAAGCAGTTGACTTCTGTTCTTCATTACCTTGGGGAAACTGTGCACAGACAACAAAGACGTGTAAGGATGTCTGGTTAACTGCTATGCAACATAAAAGACAATGTGATAAACATGGATAGGTAGCAGCAGGTAACTGAAACAGCATCAGCCACAAGAACCCTTAAGACGTGTTCAAGAGCCATCAAATGTAACTCTGAAGAGACATAAGCAGAAGCTTTGAAACCAGTAATGCAGTCACAGGATATTAGAAAGTGTCTTAAAGGAAGAGCAATTTTTCTCTGAGAAGTCTGAAGAGAATTGTAGGACCACATGAAATCCATCACAGAATGTTTAGAATCTGTCTTAGAAGAAAGCACTACAGCTGGATCAGGGAGAAACAAGTATGGCAAAAGAAGTGATGGAATAAAAGTAGACAAATGTGAGTGAGCAGGCTGTAGGTCAGGAGTCTCTGCCTGGCCAAGCATTGTGCTTAATCACCACAGCATATTCTATACCTCTGTTAAACTCTATTTCCTGTATGAGTATGCCCCCTATTCTGGAAACCTTTCATATGAATGCTTAGAGTCCAGATATGGATGCTGGAAAGACTTATATTCCTGGTCAGAGACTAGAGAGCGTGAACATCACTAAGAGCACACCTATGTTCCTATAGCAAACTCTAAGCCTGTTTCATCAGCAAGCAGGAACAGGATCATGCTATTTTAGCAGTTCCAAGTTTTATCCAAGTGCCTGTAAAAGCATTGTCCTCTTGTCTACTCGTGGCCAAGTCTGCAGTGCATGCGTGCACAACTATAACTCACACATCCTCAACATTGGCCAGATGTGGGCACATCTTTCACCCAGCAGACTCAGATGGAAGAAATCTGCATCCTACAGTCCACCAGTCCTGGAACAATCCATAGCAAATCAGTCCCTCCCGCTTCATCCAATTTCATTTGCTACAGTATACATGAAAGTTGCAGCATAAAAAAGCCCAATGATAGAAACTTTTTTTTTAAATTATATTATCCTACTGACTGCTTTTCTACCCAAAGTCAAAATGTCAGAACTACAGACTGAATAACAATTAGCTGTCACCTGTGGATATTTGAAATTGCTCTGACATGTTCCATCTCTTTATTCCATTTTCCCCCCACATAGGCTAGGACAGATCTTAGTACCCCATCCTGTTCTAATGCAACATCCTCCATGTAGTTGAACATAGATAAAAGTCTGTAAGCAGCCAAGGCAGATAACAGTTTCTGATGTTGGCAGCAGTAATACCACAAGAGGTCCCCCGAAGAAGTTCAGTAAAGCCAGAGGTAACAGGGTAGAATCAGCAAACTTCAAAAATGTTTTAACTCAAGCAGACCAGCTCCTCCCCCACTCTCAGTTATGAGTAATCATATGTATTGAAACAGATTTCTGTTCTGGAAACAGGACTGGAATCATCCGGTGAGATGTACAGCAGATTCTGACGTTTCAGCACAGGCACTTTCATGTAGGTTGCACCTTTGTCTGTTTGGACACACCTGCAGACTATAATAATCCATACTCTCCAAGTCAAGGCAGCACTGAATGAAAAAGACTTCACTGGAAAAAAAAATAGTTGCAGTAACAGGAACAAGTCCCATCTACAATGCCATATTCAGTGCATAGATTGGTTAGAGGTATCAGCATTGTTCATGGTGTAACAGAAGACAGATTGAGTGGAGACACACGACGTGTGGGAGTGTTGTTGGCGGACAGTGAGGCAGGAAGGAAAAAAGGAGCAGCAATTTCTGTGGACGAAGTTTCTCCTTGGTTGCGAAGTTGTAAAATCTGCCGCAGAAGAGCCTTCCCTTCTTCTCTAGTCTGAAAACAATTTATTAAAAAAAAAAAAAATCTGTTGCATGAATTGAAGTACAAGTCCATTTCCTATGAATGGATGATTTCTGAGTCAAATTCCATACACAATCAATGTAAGCTACAGTAGTATGGCACTCTGCAAGACTATAATATATTAAAAGTATTATCTTTTTTCCTGCTATTTAACAAGAATAGTAAGATATGTCAAGCTTTTATTAAATAGCCCTTATTTCATTTACTTATCTCATTCCCACATTACTTTGATATTTCAGGCTAAAATGGTACTAGCAATCATCAAGAACGTCCAAACATTCCATCAAAAAATAGACTGGATAAATTTCAAATAAACCAGATTCTAGTTCTTCTCTTTCAAGTTCCAGGCATCTTTGTTAAGTATAAGCCAAACCCCCTGAACTCATGGCTACTGAGTCTCCTCCTAGCCTGAAGTTAAAAATTCAAGCAGTTCACTTACACTTTCAGATGATCTCATGATACTGAGTCACATACAGAAAACAAGTACTGTTACATCCTCTGCATTGTATACATACAAACAAAATCAGAAACATGAGGTCACATTAATACTTGTACTACAGAGGCTGCCTTGTGACCATTAGGCCCTTCTTCACCTCCAAGATTTTCTGCAATCTCGAGACTTCCCCCAAGAGTCTCAAATACTTCTACTTAGTGAATATGAATCCAGTATTATATGGCTCAATTTTACTACCTATGCTGTATTTCCCAGCCTAAGTCAGTCACGGCAAACAGCTTTCATTCCTTCAACAACAGTTTCCTCCTACTCTGAGAGGAGCCAAAATCAATGACAGGAATCCCCCAAGAAGGAAGCACTGGGGAGTGTGCGACTACTTACATCATTGAATGCACAGCATTTCTGAGCACAGGCGGAGGCTTCATCCCAGAGCTTACACTTGAAGTAGTACTGAGCAAGGTAACGGAAGGCAGTACTGACCTCCAGGTGCTCTACTATCTCCTACAAGATTGGGGGGAAAATACCACCTTTGAATGCCTTCCAAAGTAATTCTACATCATGCTTATTTCTCACTTTTATTCTTAAGATAGTCTTACCCCACAGGAATAGATATCCTGGATGTACTTGATATAGCACTGAGCAGCTTGTTCAGATTCATTCAGCTGTTCATGCAGCCTAGAAAATAATAAAAAAAAAGGGTGACTTTTTAAAGTACATTGTGAAAGACACCCAGAGCAGGAACTCCCAGATTTTCTTGGTCTGTGAGAAGGTAGGTACCTTCATTAAACCTGACCTAAAATAGTCAAGCCTTTTCCTTTAGAATTTGCAAGACACTTGCCATGTCCTGCACTTCATGAAATAGATTACCAGCATAAGGCCAGTCAGATGCTAAATGCTAGAAGCAGCTGTAGATACAAACAAAACAAGAACCTTTACCTATTTTATTACATTTTCTTTTCTAAACAGACCTTCTCAATCCTATTCTATTTCCTCCAGTGCTCCTTCTTCCCCTCTTATATCCTAAAATGTTTGTATAGCAGCTTCACCTTTCACTTGCCCACATTTTTTTCCCGTCATATTACTTCTTCATCAGCAAAAGTTGGTGCTAAAATTGCACTGCTCGCATCTACTGCAAGTGAAACCCTTCTCTCATGGTGCATCCATACATTTGACAAAGCCAATATATTATCTCATATAATATCCAGCATCATGTACTTCTTTCATGTAGCTCTCAGAAGTGCTGTCAGTGCCCACCAAAATCATTCCTAGTTTTAGAGGTTCCTTCCAATATACACTATCCTATGACTCCCTCTAACTGTCCTGAGGGAACTCTAAAGCTAAGGCTAGACACTAGGTTAACTAGCACTAGGTAGTGCAGTAACAGTGGTTACTGCAGTCCTTCTAAGAATGCTACATTATTACATTGCTTACAAAGTAAATATTGCCTAAAAGCAATTCCACTTGTTCTCCATTTATTATTTCACCAATAGGCATCATAGTGCATTAACTCCACTTAATACAACCTTGACGATTCAATGCTACTATATACTCACTTTGCCAGTTTCACCAATGCCATTTTCTCCACATCACCAACAGCATAAGCTCTCCAATAGCACTGCCAAGGGAAAAACAGTCAGTCAAGCACCAAACAAAGCTGACTCCAGCTCACAGCTCTCATGCAAGTATGATACAAAAAGAAAATAAAATAGCTCTGCAGGAAAGGGACAAGTCCAGGGCATGATTACAGAGATGATTTGGAGACTGAGCATCTCTCCTATGAAGAAAGACTGGGAGAACTGAGCTAGTTCAGCCTGGAGAAGACTAAGAGGTGATCTTATTCATGTGTATAAATACCTTAAGCAAGAGTGTGAAGAGAATGGGGCCAGACTATTTTCAGCATTGCCCAGCAACAGGACAAGAGGCAACAGGCACAAACTGAAAACAGGAAGTTCTGCTACATTTTGAGGAAAAACTTGTTGACTGTGAGGATGACAGAGCCCTGGAACAGGTTGTCAGAGAGGTTACAGTCTCCTTTTCTGGAGATACTCAAAAGCTGCCAGGATGCAGTCCTGTGCAACATGCCCTAGGTGACCCTGCTTTAGCCAGGGACTTGAACCAGAAGATCTCCAGAAGTCTCTTCAATATACAATCTGTAGACAACTCTTTTTGCCAGCTGCTCCAGATATATTGAGGCAGAACTACCCAATCATAATTGCAACAGGAGCAGTTTAAGCCCTTAACAACATGCTGTATGCATTTCCTTACATTCTGAGTCTAGGTTCAGGACTGCAATAACTATTAACGGCTACTCAAAGGTTCATCTCTGTCACTCTCTAAGGGACAGTTCTGGCAGTGCTAGCCACATAATTTTACTGCAATTCCACCTGGCGTCCTGGAATACATTCTAACATACAGCCTGTCTTACTGTGGATTTTAGCGCTCACTTACCTTCTTAGCTTCCACCAACTGGTTGAGTTTCTCATAGCATTCTCCTAGAGCAACTAGCATACGGGAATCATTGGGTCTGTAAAAAATAAATTCCTAAATGTAGCTTAATGAACAGCCAACCCAGACAGTATCTGACCAAGTCCTTCATCTTCTCTTTTATATAAAATCTCACCTAGACTCCTGACCAGACCCCTTCAGTACAAAGACTTTGCTAAGGGTAGCAAATACAACAGAAAGAATTTAGCATAGTAAGACTGCACAAATCATGGGGTTGATGCTTTTGCCCCTTTTACCCAACTTATTTCCTGCATGGAATTTCCTTAGCAGGCAGCAAGCAGTTCACAGTGAACACCAAGAAAATTGGTCATGTTCTGAACTCTACCTGAGCTGGTGGGCCCGTCGGTAGTAATAGAGACAGTAAAATGGCATTTTGAGGATTTCATAGGTTTGCCCCAAGCCATACCATGCTCTGTAGTCCCTTTTGTTCACTTCTATTGCATGTCTGTTGATAAAAACAAACACACTAATCAGGAAGCAGTCCAGATCAGGACAAAATTCAGCAAAAGACTAACACAGAAATACAGCAGATGTTAATCCAATCCTTGTGTATGCAGACCTCAATGTTATTTTGTGCAGTGCATAAGTGATACCTATAAGCTTGAATAGCTGCAGATGTGTTCTTCATTTCCATATACTCATGTCCCATAAGTGTCCAGGCTCCCAGATATCGAGGATTTAGTTTCAAGGCTCTCTGGAAATAGAGTGCTGCTTTTTCATGCTGGGAGCGTAAGCTATAATAATTTCCTAAAGCAAAAAACAAACAAAAAAAACCCAACACCCCCCCCCCAATAAATTTAAATAAATGGCAAAACACAGCACAGATAAGAAACTCATGGAAGAGGCATTATTTACTACCTTTTAACTTAAAATAGCCATCTGTTCTCCATTGCTCTGCTCAAATACTTTTCCAGTAGCACGAATCAATTTAGATCCCATCCCTTGCCTTGAAAGCCTACTTCATGATCTAATAAATGATTTTCCCAGACCTGATACAGAACTATTTCTTTTGGAGTTTCAGGACTACAAATAAAGGGATTATGCAATACATGGGTCTTAGTAAGGTTTTCTTCAACTCCTCTTTGCACTGACAATCTTAAAGTGGCTTTTTCAGAGAGAGGGTAGAAAGAGCTACTCTGTCATTTTGCCTGCATTTTAAGGCTGTGTGAGACCACACTCACAAATTGATTTTTACAGCTTTGCTGGTGGATCCTTTTCATAAGAATTATTCAGACTCCCACAGTCTGCAGACAGCATAAGAACAAGTAATAGAGCTGGCTCTCACCAATTACGCAGCAGGTCTCAACACGATATTTGTCTATCTCACAGAGATTGTGAGCGAGGTAGCTTAACTCGGGCTTCATGCTCTAATGAAACAGAAATGAAACTGGTGAGGGAAAAGCACATTACACTTTCTAATAGACAAAAATCTATGGGGTTGGCAATACACATATGGCACCCATTTAATGGAGTGGTAAGGGGCAGAAAAAGGCTGACAGCCCATCTTCAGAGAGGTTGGGTAACCGCTGCTTTGCCAATGGGTACAGAACCTCTGATAAATACTAGCATGATATACAGCATACTACAGGCAACATAAAAGATGCTTACCCTAACATAAAGCAAGTTGGAGAAAGTGTCCATATTTTCTATTCTGTAAGGGTCTTGTTTTCTTAGCTCGTTAAAGATGGATAAAGCTTTGTCAATATCTGAACAAGGAAAAGCAGATGTGAGAACAACTACAATTGCTAAGTTTGCATCAAAGGGCTCGTTCCTGCTAGTAAGTATCACTGACCTCGGATGTTGTGGTAGGCAACTGCAATCTGAGAGATGATGTAAGTGCTTTTGGAAAATCCTGCATCAATGAGACTCTGATACTTCTGCAAAGCCTCCTCTATCAGCTGCAGCTCTGTATAAATGTGCGCAAGAAAGAACTCTTTCATCCATGTATCTGGTAAGGACAGGAACTTCAACTAGCAAGAACCAAAGAAGAGATGACAATCAGTAGTATTCTAAGAGCCATCTGTGGCAAAGAATCCATTGTCTTCCCTCCTACGTCTTGTAGATGATCTTGAGATGGGAGACTTTCCTCTAATCTTTTTCTTAGCACATAACACCAGCTATGAAAGACCTGCATTAGCATCAAGGATTAATATCAGGTTCTTCCACTAGACAACGTGATGTCTATAAATTAAGAATATTGAAACAACAAATAAACATCAAGACTGTTGGTCTGAGGAACAGTATGATATGAATCACATTCAGTCACTCCCTTTATGCTCCTGTGACTGACCAAATGGAATGACTCCAATTCTTCTGTAATTTCAACAATTATCAAAAAAAGATTGTCTTATTTCAAATCTGAGAGCACTTGTCTTCTGCTACTGGCCTTACTTCTCCACTAAATTCAAATGGCCTTCAAAATATGTTATTTTTCTTACATATTTGAATATAAATAAATAAATATTTGCTATTTGTGATGTGCCAAATGAGTACAGCCGCAAATAATCTCACCAGAAATACATTCCTTTTTCCACAAATTCATAAGACTCTCTTCTGTGCCACCTCTGCTTTTTAAAGTATTCTACCAGCCAGAATCCAGTGAAAATTCCAGGAGTGGTCACATTAGTCCCATGCATAAAAAAAAAAAAGAATCTTCTAATTTTCTGTATCTAAATTCAGTTATTTGATACACTCCCTTATTTGATATGTGTGGCTTGTATTTGACAAATGTGTGGTTTGTATTTGACAAATGGTGCACCTATATTTTTTTTTTTTTTTAGTTCTGAAGTGAATTGCACTTCTGAAGTGAATTTCTCAATTACCCCAACTATCATATTGTGTTTCACATCAAGAAGTTATATCAGAGAATGTAAATTATATTGTCTCAGGATGAAATTAAACTCAGAGATGCACTCTACTTACTAATTACCTATGACTAATAGGTATCTAAGCCACAAAATAGAAAATTACAACTAGTTCAAAGTAAACTCCCCAAATCATGTACACTGGAAATACAAGGTCTCCAAATACAACTGTTTCTCAATATAGATTCAAGCCTACTACATTGCACTTGCTAATAATGAAAGAACAGCCTTATTAAAAGCTTATTTGGTTGAATGGCTGTTTACCAAAGGGTTAGTGTTATTAATATAAACAAAATAATACCATCAAAACCACAAACTTTCACTCATTCAAAAATGTTACCAATAGTGTTTTTATATATAATTTCAGGCCACCCACAAAAGTGTTTAGCAACTGTGAAACCAGAACCAGATATGTTAATTAAAAAAAAATCTAATAAAGATCGCACTTACATGGCAATAACTATCTGACAACTATTTCAAAATGTATGAAGTAGCCATTTCTCCAGGGTGAATGAGCAGAAGTTAGCTCTGGCTGCAATAAAGATTCTCAGACTACAGCACGGAAAGCAATTACAGAAAAATACAATTCAACAACAAATTTACAGGTTTGGGTTGCTTTGCCAGACAGACAATTGCAGGAGAATAAGGCAGTGTGTGGCACCAATCTTATGACAATTAATCTGCTAGTTACTGACTCATGTTAAGACTCTGGAATTTATCTACACGTATTGATATTTCCCAGTTTTTACCATTTCTTTGTCTGTGATCAAGTTGCAAAGCTCCAGCCAGGCTCCCCAGTGCAAAGGTAAGACATGAGCAGCTTCAACAAATACATCTATGGCTTCTTTCACCAGATCTAGCTTCCGCAGAACAACACCATACCTAGAGAAAAAGTCACCAAATTATTAGAGACATATACTCTGTGTACTCGTATAAGCGTACATGAAGACATTGGAAATATATGCAAACACTTACAAATAAAGGCCAAATCCGTCCAGTTCTCGTGCTTTGTGTTTCTTACTAAGTTCTACTCTTAATTCTCGCAGAGCTTCGTTTTTCACCTGCCCTTTTTCCAGAGGTCCTGCGCGAAGACAAGGTTAAATAGCTGGCGTTCAACCAAGGTGCTTAACACAGTAAGTCAAGAGTTAATTCAGAGTCTACCACTGGTATGACCTGAAAGCTTACCGCCCTCCAATTACTCTTCTCTTCTTAAAAGATAATCTAATCAGCTACTTGAAAAATGGAACTACAAGATGCAAATCTGTAACCTGCATCAAGCCAATAAATTGAGAGTCAAAGCAAACTATGTTACAGTGCGCTATCCAAAAAATCAAGGTGAAATGATTTGCCTGAAGAGGCATTGCTGGAAGCTTTACTATATTGTCTTACATTCCTTGACATCAGAGACTCACCCAAACTATCCACTGTTTCATCATCCTTCTTCTTTTCTCCTGACTGTGGAATATAGAAGAAAAACAAGCTTACTTTACTGCAGCATATTTCTTAGTTTTGCTGTAATTCTGGTAGTAGCATTTAAACTGAGTTCTCAAGAGCATCAGAGATTATTCTACTTGTCTCAGAAAACAAACAATCAAAAAACCCAATCCTTCCCCCATATAATTTGTCTTTCTATACTGTCATTTGGAATGGCACCAAAGGCTACGGTATGGCAGGTGCTACAGTAGGGAGGGGTGGGAAGCAGATGAACTTTGTGGTAAGGGGACTTTTCCCATCTGTCTTACCAGGTACCTAGAGTACATATACAAGAAGTAAGCCTTCTGGCTCTTGCAGCCCCGCAGAAAATATGCAGCCCTGTCATATTCCTTCAGATCGAAGTAAGACTTAGCCAGCGTATAGGCATCCAAGTCACGAGCATCCTCCTGCAAGGATAAAGAAGAGTCCAAGATCTTGGAATGTGCTACACTTCAATGTAGCAGACTAGAAATATATCAAAGAAACTGTTTAGAATAGTAAAAATATTAACATTCACACTCAAGGATGGTGTGCCAACTGATACCCTCCCATTCCCTCATGTGACTAAATTCCTAGTTCTCAGAAAATGATCAGAAACATTTAAGCTGTGCTGCTTAAGCTGTGCCGAGCCGCCGGAAGGCAGGAACTAGCTGAACCTAGACCAGATTGCAGCACTGGGAGCTTTAACTTGTAATCAAGCTGAACAAATGCCGAGCAGCAGCACAACGGGCAGGCTCTGCTCGCGGGCGGCGCCGCGCGGGAGCGCGCGCGGCGGGCGGCAGGCGCGCCGGGCCCCGCCGGCTGCGGGGCGGGAGCAGGGACGGCCGGGA
>JAWLRI010000282.1:386130-418784 GCA_034781795.1 Crypturellus tataupa
CGGGGGGGCGGGGGGGACCCAGGGCGTCGCCAGTGGTGTCCCAGGGGTGTCCTCAGGTGTCCCCAGCGATGTGACCAGGGTGACCCGGGGGTGTCCGCGGGGTGTCCCCAGGTGCCCCCCGGGCTCCGGGCGCTCCCGCTGCTCCTGCTCTTCCCGCCCGCGCGCCGTGTCCCTGGGGCGGTGCCGGGGCTGAGTCCCTGGCGCGGGCGCCCCGCGGCCGTCAGTGACCGAGCACAGAGTAGCTGTCCCTTCCCTTACTGTGCTGGGCCCGTCCTCAAGGACTGTGCACACCCGCTGCTTCTTTGGCACACTGGTGACGAGGTGTGTGTGTGTGTGTGTGTGTGTGTCTGTGTGTGTGTGTGTGTGCGCTCTCTATGGGTGTGTGTGTGCGTGTGTGCGCTCTATTGGTGTGTGTGTGTGTGTGTGTGTGTGTGTGTGTGTGTGTGTGTGTGTGCGCGCTCTATTGGTGTGTGTGTGTGTGTGTGTGTGTGTGCTCTATTGGTGTGTGTGTGTGTGTGTGTGTGTGTGTGTGTGCTCTATTGGTGTGTGTGTGCTCTATTGGTGTGTGTGTGTGTGTGTGCTCTATTGGTGTGTGTGTGTGCTGAAATAGGTGAAATCTCTCTAACAGCTGCCTATGCTGAGGTGTTATCTCGCTCACTTGAGTGAGGGAAAGACAGAAGAAAAAGCTGACGTGGAGACAGCTGAGTCAGCAGATTTTGCAAAGTCCTTCCCAAATTAACATCATCTGAAAAACTAACTTCTGTTTCATGTATTTTAAATTTTGCCTTTATTTAATTAAAAGGTGTGTGTTTCAGACTGGCTGCAGTAGCTCCTCAGCTTGGATGCAAGTTAGGGAGACCTGCCCAATGACCCTGAAATTTTGTATTTATTCTGAGATGGGAAAATGCCATCTTTCCCCATGTTTCTAGTGGGCCGGTTCTTAGCAGCAATGGAAACAGCTGCTGCACAGTCTCAGTTCTCCCTTGCTCTTCAGTCCCGATCTTCAAGGCTGTCTGATTGTTTTTTTTTTCCATGGTATTTAGATCTTAACAGTGCAGAAGCGTAAGCACTTCTCTAGGGGTTATCTGCCCCATAACTACTTCAGCTTTTTCAGCAATGTGGTAGTAGTTCAGCTTGTGCTTATTGCAGTAGCTATGATGCCAATTTGGAGTGTTTTTGTTTGCTTGTTTTAATAAATTAAGAAGGAATGATGTGGAAAATCGATTTCCTTGTATCTTGCAGCGTATATGTTATTTTTCTGTCGCTTCTTATCATAAAAGCACCATATTCTTTGATGAAAACATCCTTCATAGTCACTTCTTTTATTGCAAAAGTGAGTTGAGTCAGAGGACCCGGTGTATGAATTGGTCAGGAGGTCACAGACTGACAGTAAATTGATTAGCATGGTGGCACCACAATTAATTCATAATTATCATACGGAAAGTGTTTTGATTTGTTGTGTGTGTGTGAGAGCCACTGGGTTTTGTCTTTCCTTGCTGCACTGAATCCAGATCGACTTCTAAGGTCACCTGCTTTCTGTTTGCTGAGGAACAATTTCTCAGCTCTGCCTGCACATTGATCAAGACCCATTTACTTCGGAGTTGCCTGCTGAAATAAGGGTGGTTTTAGAGGTTGATAGAAATTAATAGCTCAGTTTACTGTTAGAGGTGGGAAACAATGGATATCTTATAATTTTTGTTATTCTTTGAGATAGACTTCAACCAGCTGACTAACTTTTGTCTATTTTTAATGTTACACTATTTTTCTCTTTTAATTTTAGCCAAGTACGTTACAAATTGTGTTGTAGCTTTGACAGTAAATACATCTATTATACTGCCAGGGTGTAAACTGGAGATGTGAATAAAAATGTCTTTATTACTCTATTACAAGGATAGGTCTGATTAACACACAGCCTGCTTGGCTGTCTTGTTCCTCCCTTCCTCAAAAGCAATGATAAGAGAACTTGATTTTTTGGGGTTTGTTTTCCAGAAGATTAGCTCTGTTGTCCTTAGTCACTTATGTTCTCTGTGTTCAGAGATCCACTATTAGAGTGTACAATTCTTCTTTACTCCCAAACTTTGTACTTGCCTTTGTTAATTTAATTGCCCTAATTTAAGGTTTTTCAGTTTCTATAGGAGTTGAATGACTCTTGATAATTTTACCAAAATCTATTTGCCTTTGCTTCAGCTTTGGACCCCCAGGATATTGCATGCTGTATACCTGGCAGGAAACCGTGATGATATGCTTGAAGTGATGATATGCTTGAAGTGATAATATGCTTGAAGTGCTCAGAGATTTCGATAGGAAAAGTGGAATTGTCTGCAAAAAGGCGAAGTTTTCCTGATGCAAACGCTTGCTGAAATGTAAGTAAAATGTCACTGCTGTCTCGCTGTGGTGCATGCCACGCAGGCAGCTGCAGTCGAGCTGTTCGTTTGCTTGCTGCTCTAAAAGCAGCAGCGCTGTCGCACACGACATGAAGGTTTTTCCATTACGCAGCTCCCTGCGCGACCGGGCAGGTGTGGCCGGGTGGGTGAGCCGCGGCAGCGGCTCTGGGGCAGCCCCGCTCTCTGGTGCGCGAGCAGTGCTCGCAGCTTGCGGCTTGAGACGGGAGGGGGCGCCCTGCTCCCTGCCTAGACACGCGCTTGCGGCAGGGTCAGGAACCCAGTTTCCCAGGGCTGGTTTCCTAAGGAGAGCTCATAATTCTTCCTGTCATTCCATTGTTTAATAGACGCATCTTCTAAGTGACACCCAGGGCTGGCTTTTAGAGCCAGAGACTAATTAAATACTATGTGCATGAAACTGATAATATCTCAGGGACTTACAGAGTATGTACTTGCTGGAGACTAGAATTTTGCACACCATGTCATTGCACAGCTGTCTATCTCTCGTGCTCCATAAAAACACGGTGACTGACCTACTGAAGACTAATGGAAAAACAAAAATTATGTCCATCACACGGATGAGTTGTGTAAGTGAAGTTACATTAATAGGATTCATTTTTCAAAGATAAAATCTTAAAATATGCGGCTGTAGTTCACTAAAATCTAGTGTAGATGGTATTTATAGATATTGTCTTGCAATAGTGTCTTGCTAGTAGGGAGGACTTCATCCATTGACAGACATTCTAGCATCCAGCGCTGAAAATGTGACTAACTTATACGTGATCTGAAGCAGCTTCCTTATTAAAATGTTATCAAACTGTGCTTTTTAATCTGTTTAAGGTTGTTAGGTTGTTGCCTAATTTTAGGCTGAGAAGCCTGATTTCATAAGAATTTCTTATCTGGAGTTCTGTGACTGCTAGCTTTGCTTGCTATACATATCTGCCAGGACATCATTAAGCTTAGCGCTTGGAAACCATGTGACCCTAAAATGTATGGGAAACTGTTTATACTTGATTTACACCAGGAGTGAAGAATGAATCCTCCCAAGCTGTGGTTGAGTTGCAAGAGACAGGAGATTGCCTGTCAGAGGTGAGAAACCTTACGTGGAAATGTGTATCAACAGTGTGACACAGACATTGAGTTCTCAAGAATGGAGTTACTTTTATTTTTAGGAGGATTCTTCAATCTTTTAATTACAGGCAAACTTTTTCTAAACTGCTTGTTTATTCCACCTGCCAGTAGCATTCTTGCTTTTTGAATGAGTTGGGTTTTTTGTTTTTGTTTTTTTTCTCAGTCTGCACTGTTACATATATGCTATGTTAGACCTCTTGAATGAGCTTTGGTTTAAAAAAAACAACAAAACAGTATGGTCTTCTCTTTTCAAAGGCTATCCTATAATTTTTTTTATGCATACTGGAACTATCCTGTTTATAGTGAAATCTGTCAGTAATTTTATTAGAACTACAAACTTTAACCCACACCTGTGTGTATATGAATATAAATATTTCTGTGCATACAACACAATATTTTTCTCATTCTTGAAGGCCATAACATAGCTTTTCAAAGACTGATTGCTATATAGAGTTTCACTAACCCTGGTGGAAGATCGTGAGAAAATTCCATCTTGACCATTAATACCACAGTATGTCTCTGATGACAGCAGCCCATGTTTTTAAAGAAATCTCATTCCTTGCTATTAAAAATGTAATTAACAGGTGCTTGCCATATTTTGTAAGTATTTAGAAAAGAATTGTGAAAGTTTTTGATCTGATATTTATATATCAGTGGGGATATATATTCATATATCAGTGGATATATTCCCAAGAGCGTATTCAATGAACCGTTTAAATGGTGTCGTCCTCCTGTGATTCTTCTGTGAGACAGCACAAATACACACAATCTATAAATGCTGTAAGTACATTATTAATATGTATATAATATGTATGCTTGCAGAATGTCAATAATCAAAATAATAACTGGACGAGTGTACACAACTTTAGTAGACAGTGAGTCAGGTATCTGTCTTATTTGGACTGTAACTTCTCGCATTTCTAAGAGAGCCTTCATTGCAGGTATATTCCTAGCCTGAGAGGTTAGTAGTGTGTAGATCTTTATTAGTGGGAACTCTTTAGATGCAATTGAGCTGTGGAGCCAGATAATCAGCACATCTGCTTGTGACAGATACAAAGCTATCAAATACTTTCCATAGACTGCATTTATTTTTTATTTGTTGTACAGCAAACTCTTAGGGTAGATAGGTAGCGAAGCTTCCATTCTTTTGTGTGTTTTTAGGGGCTTTGATATAACTTCAGTCCACTCTAGTGTCATTTTTTTTGTTCTTAGTGTACTAGGATTACAGAATTTTGTGAACAGAAATTCTGGAATAAAATGCCAAATATTTGAAAAAAATGGATTGAATATTAAGCAGGGATGAGATACTTCGCAATCTAATAGAAGAGGTGCTAAACTGGGGGATAAATACTTGCACGGGAACAGGAAATGAGAAATTTCTTGCATAAAGAGGAAGCTTTAGCCTGTTTGTGATTGCTCTGCACAGCACGGCTATTCCTGATGTAGCTGTTCTGAGGTGGCGCAGAGCTGGAGGCAGGAGACAGGTCTGTGTAGGGAATGCGAGATGGAGGATTAGCAGGAAGAGGGCTGCAGGGGAATCAAGAGGATGAATCAGAAGGCTCAGAAGAACAATACTAGAGTTATAGGTCTCTTGCATATAATTAGTTGTCCCTGTAAGGGGGAGAATACCAAAGAGTGATAGAGGAAAGGGGATTTTAATGCTATTAATTCAGCCTTCTCTCAGTTTTAGCAGCAGTTTTTCTGCTTTTGTTCTGATTCAATTCTTACAGAGTGCTACAGAACTGGCTTCAGTAACATCACAGAATCACAGAATGGATAAGGTTGGAAGGGACCTCTAGAGATCATCTAGTCCAAGCCCCCTGCTCCAGCAGGGACACCTAGAGCAGGGGCACAGGGTGGCGTCCAGGTGGGTTTGAAGATCTCCAGAGAAGGAGACCCCACAGCCGCTCTGGGCAGCCTGTGCCAGGGCTCTGGCACCCTCACAGCAAAGAGGTTCTTCCTCATATGGAGATTAAACCTCCTGTGTTTCAACTTGCACCCATTACCCCTTGTCCTGTCACCAGCCACGAGAGAGAAGAACCTGGCCCCATCCTCTCTACAATGAGCCCTCAGGTACTTGAACATGTCGATCAAATCTCCTCTCAGCCTCTCCTCTCCAGACTAAATAGGCCCAGCTTGCCTAGTCTTTCCTCGTAAGATAGATGCTCCAGTCCCTTACTCATCGTGTCTCTATGCCGGACCCTCTCTAGAAGCTCAATGTCCTGGACTCCCCCGTCCGTTTGTACTGGGGAGTCCAGCACTGCACACAGTTCTCCAGACGTGGTTGCCCCAGAGCTGAGGAGAGGGAGAGCACGTCTTTGTGCTTCCCCTGACTAAACCGTGTTTCTGCAGAACGCGTATTAAACAGGCGTGAGGGGAGGGTCAGCCGGGTAGAAAAATGTCTGAATATCTCAAAGGTTTACAGGCTGCTGGTAGGCCGTAAGAGTAGTGGGGCTGCAGCAGCTGGGACAGAAACTGCAAGGTGTTGTGAGGGGTAGGAGGTTGGGAGTGGAGGTTGGATTTATTTGGAGAGCAATTGCCATCCTCTGCCATCCCTCTTTGGGATACCGTGGAGTTTTCACTAAGATTGATGAGAGATGGTGAACGTATTGAGACAGATAACTTTTCTTTGCCTGTCTGCTGTTGGACGATCTCACTTTGGGATTTTTTGCACTCTTTGGTGCGAAACAATTTTCAGGACCGTCAACAAGACACTTGGCTATGTAGATCATTGGTTTGGCATTTTTGTGTCATTGAGGCCTAGAGAAATCTGTCTACTTATCTTTCTTCATAGGAACTGGTTCTGGCCTGGTTTATTGCAGTATTCAATGTGAGAATGTGTGACTCCCGCCAGTGATTTTGGAGGTGATCAGCATGGGTAACAAAATGGCAAGCTGTGAATAAAATAACTGAGAGAAGTGTGCAAACCCACAAGAGACAGAATTATTTAGTATAAACTGAAGGTTTGCCAAGTGATATGGAACTAAGAATGTTACCCAAAAAAAAAAAAAAAGAGACTTGCTTGTTAGTGAGGTACATTGGTGTGGTCAGTAATCTGTTGGGGCAAAAACAGACAGTCCATGCTGTACCATGTTTGAAATGCACTGAAAAATGAGATGTTGGTGTTGAAATCTTTATGCAGAGTGGAAGGGGTGATTTTTAGTATTGCTTTTCCATCTTCAATTTGTGATTCATTCCCAGTCCCATTATTTCTTCTCCTCCGTGTACGTGCTTGTTAATCTTATAAATCATATATGCTGCAAGCAAAAGCAAGGAGCCTTTATCATTAATTATTGGAAATTGACTGGAGAGTATCTCTATGACCAAAAGGCATTATAGTTCATAGTCATAGAGATGACGAGCACAATCTAAAATGTCTGATATCTAGAGAGTGTGTTAATGTGAGTAATGGAGCACAGAATGGGATTCTTTTCCAAGTTTGATGCTGTGTTATCTAGCCCTCAGCCCTTAGGGGACAGACAGTGATGAAGTACACTGTGGAAGGAAGCCTAGAACTGCCCTGATTGAAAGCAGACCTTCCCTTATTACAGGTGTGATGGAAGCAAACCACCCACTCTACTGATTATTTACTCTTTTTCATTTAAAAAAAAAAAAAAAGGTACAGTGTAGAGTGCCAGAAAGCAAGTAATCCTTGACCTCAAAATTACAGAATGGGTGGTAAGTTGGGAAACTTTCCTACTGTACGTACACGTCAGCAGTTTGTATTACAATATTCACCTTTGTGTCTAAGGTGAGAATTTGAGGCCATGACAGACAAGCAGTTCAGTTTTGCTATGGTAAATGTTCTCTCTGCTTGATAGCTCTGCAAAAGCAAAATGTGTAGTTGAGGGACAACAATTTCTTAAATTGTCATTGAGAAAAAGTCTTGCACAGGCCAGTCTGAACACCTTTAGTTTCCCTTGCCACAATTTCCTCATCCTTCCTCACATGTTCCAAGCTGCTTTTTCCTAATGCCTGTATCATGGTGGTGGTAGCAATTGTGCAGCCACAGAATCATTTGGATTGGGAAAATGATGTACCTTTAGCAAACTTGGAATGAGAGAGTATGATCTAGCTTTCAGCTGAATCAGTAGCTTTATCCAGTTTGTGGGGAGACTGTGCAACTGCTTACCTGCATGTCAAAAAGGCTGGGAGAAGGATGGGACAACAACTTGGGCTTGATTTCCATTCAAGTGATCTGGAATCCATATGTTTCATCCACTAGTGAGGAAGTCGGGGGGGAAAAGGAGCTGTATTAGGAACTTATGGACCTAAACTGACATAACTTCTTGATGGAATTGACCCGGTGATTCAATATGGAAAACTGTATTTTACCCAGACATTATTATTCGTAAAGATCTGCATGAAAACTGCAGAAATGTATGTATTTTGAACACAGAAGTTTTGTATATTCCTAAAGTGCTGGTGTGGTTTGGATTGTTACAGGCAATTTAACATTTTGATGCAAACAACACTAGGGGCATAGTTTTGTTAAGCTTACTTATCTTGCGACTCGGGTATTTTGGGTGCAAGGTAGTTTGATAGTTTCTCAGCATTGCTAGGGCTCTACAGGCCCTTGCGGTTAGCTACAGCAACCCTTGTGATGGACCCGTTCCATCCGTTAATCAGAGAATGCTGATTTCATACAGGCAGCAAGTATTCCAGCTCTGAAGGAAGCACTGATTATTTTGTGTGTGTAATGCATTCCAGTATAATGAAAAAAAAAAGTCTTAATGTAAGAATACTGACTCACTTCTGATGGTGCTGCTGCATAAAGGGTGGTGCTGGAGCAGCAGTGTTAGAAAAGGTGATGACAGCTCTTGGTTACAGTAACTTGCATTTTTTTTGGAAGTAGGGGAAGATAGAGGAGCATCATTACCCAGAAAATACTGTGGGAGTTGGAATTATTTTTATTCTTCATTCTCAGCATGTGCAGGAAGGATCCAGGGAACACCTCAAATTCAAATAATGTATTAAGTTGCAGTTCAGAAATCTTCTTTAACTTTCACCAGTAATAACTTCATTGGGGTCTAATCAGCAGCTGAAGTCATTTATCTTCTGTTTCACAGCAGGTGCTGGTTCTTCCTAAACTCTCTCTCAGATCAGTTTTCCTGTTTCCAGGAAATCTGCCTGTGATTCAGGTAATGCAGGACTGTGACATCAGCCTTTTGTGTGTTCTCAGCAATGAGTTTTTCTTTCTTGCTTGCTCAGATCTAAATTGCTGTCTTGAAGGTTAATTGAGATGGAGTGACATAAAATGTTTCTGAGGATCCTCAAGTCACACAGAATCACAGAGTGGTTGAGGTTGGAAGGGATCATCTGGTCCAACCCTCTGCTCAGCAGGGACACCGAGAGCATGGGGTACAGGGTGGCATCCAGGTGAGTTGTCCAGAGAAAGAGATTCCACAACCTGTCCAGGCAGCATGTGCCAGGGCTCTGTCACCTTCACAGTGAAGAAGTTTTTCCTCACATGGAGATGGAACTTCCTGTGTTTCAACTTGTACCCATTATCCCTGGCCCTGTCGCTGTTCACCACCGAGAAGCGTTTGGCCGCATCATCTTTACATTGTCCCCTCAGGTACATGTTAATAACATGTTGTTCATGTTGATAAGTCATGCAGCAAAAGTATCTACTGTGCCTGGACCACTTCATATCTGGGATCCATTGACTCATGACAGATGTTTTCAGTTTTGAAGGGATTTTTAGAATTGTAGCTTCTGATGAGCCTGAATGTAGTCTCAGGTTGTGCATGCATAACTAGCCCAAGCTCTGTCAGGAGCCTTTGATGTGCACTGTTTGCTTATTGTTTGTCCTGCCAAGACAAAGAGATATCACAGTCACACTGCTAAGAACCACCTGTTGCTGATGGATGGACGCAATCCCACTTAGTACAGAAGTGCTGTAAACTGTAGTGTTGCTGTTGCCTTCCCCTGTCACAAATCTGTATTTTTTGGAAAAGCTCAGTTTTATACCTTCCATCCTTGTTCTAGTCATAATGATTGTCTACCTAGATCATGCACCGATCAAGGAACTGAACAGGCTTCAAGTCCGTTGCAGTTTTTTTTTTCTTGTTGTATGTCCACTAGAGCCAGCATAACAGTGAAAAAGCCGGTTTTGTCCTTCCACCTTTGTCAGTGACAAAGATTCGTGTTGGGGGATAGAAGTCAAAGATGTTGATAAGCAGTGATTTTTCTGACTTCACCAGAGAATCTGAGCATAGAAATAAAATAGTGGCTGAAGCTATAGTTTACTTATGCATCAGAGCTCTGCTGCTATGAAAACATCAGTACAGATTTCTAATGCAGAAACTTTTAAATACGCTTAGTGAAAATCATTATTTGTATTTGATCTGTCCAGTTTTTTTTTTTTTTTTTAGCTCTACAATGTGTCTCTCCATTTGAGAAAGGAGCAGGATGTTTCATGGTGACCCATTACTGCGTTTTAAGGCAGCAGTTATTTTACACAAATTAGAGGATTAATTTTGACATTACAAAGTAAATAAATGACCAGCACAAACAGCTTCTCTTGACTGTGAAAGGAAATTGTGGTTGTTCAGCACTTCATAAAGTCAGGATGCTTAGTATCATTTCTGTTTTTGTATCCGTGTTGCTGAGAGAAAGTATTTAATAGGAAAGATGATAGCTTTAACTTGACCTTTTCAAATAAAACAATATTTCTCTAAGATACAGTAAGTCTTTTAAGCCTAATTTTCTAATATTCTGGTGTTCTCTGCATTCTTCACCAAGAATAATAATAAAAATAAAAAGATTTTAGACAGTTTGCTTAAATAAATCAAAGACCTTCTCTCCAGCAGTAGAATCTGTTGTGAATGTTTTCCTCATGGGAGTGTTTCCATAAAGTAAGTGAAGGCCTCAAGACCTTCAGGAAAAGCAGAGCTATATATTTTTGAAAACAAAAAATAAAAGTAAATATTTCTCACAAGAATCCATGCTTCCAGAGATGTTGAAAGTGCTAGTGCTATAGGTACTCTTGTAGAAGTTATATTAAAACATTAGATAGCCTTGGCAACTGCAGGCAGCTTGTACTTGCTGAGCATCATCCGTGCTCAAAAGCAGGAATTTGACTGTGGTGTCCAGGCAAAAAGATAGAATGAACATGCTTATCTAATTTGATTTTTTAAAGCATTCAGAATAAACCAAAGTCCAGCGAAGTAAATGGGAGTTTGCAAAGTTGGACTTTTGAATGCATGGTCTTCTTACCCTGGCAGGGGTGGGATGGCAGAAGGGGATAAGATGTAGGTGACAGAAAGAAACTTGAACGGTTAGTGGTAGCTTAGAAGACTTTTTGGCAGTGCTTTCTCGATTTGTGAGTGGTTTTTTTTTTTTTTCCCCCTCCCTCTAGTTCTGAAAAAGGCAAATAGTAGTTAGGTATTATGATCAAAGCAGGATGGATGACACGTGCTCTGCAAGAAGGCAGAGTCTCTGATTGCTTCAGAGGTAACTTTGAAGCATAGCTCAAGTATAATATTAAGCCTCTTACGTGTGCTTCAAGAATAAGATTTTTTCTTCAAACTGTCATGTCTCATTATGAAAGAAAAAACCCACAAAGCGGTTTTGAGAGATCTTGTTCCTCATAAGCAGATGATATATGTTCAAAAAAGTCTGCACAAAGTTCTCTGTCAGGCATATTGTGTACAGTATGGTCTTGGTGCTGCTTTTAGAAAAATCAGCCTCTCGCAGTCAGAAGTATAATGCCTGCCATGCGTGCTTTTCTCTAGTGTAGGTGTATCTTGTACCTTAGTGCATATAAGTGATATCGGTCAGTAAAAAGTGCTAAGGAAAACACTCTGATGTCCTTATGTGGAACTAGGGAGCTTCTGACCTTTTTTGGGCCAAGAAGTCCTCGTAGTCTGAAGCAGTAAAGCTATTCGATCTCTTGCGAGGCTCAGACATGGAGCAGGAACACATGAAACGGGGTTTGGTTCATTTCCTCCTCCTCCAATTTCCCCAGTTATTTTGCAATGGTTTGTGAGCCTTGCTGGAGTGCTGAGTTTCTGGGGACATTGCGAATACTCAAGCAAACAACAACTCTGCATTACATTTTTTTCTTTTGTTTTCACTTGAGCTAATCATTTTAGCATTCCTGTCTCTTTAGCTGACTTTAGCTTATATTGGTTCAAATTAAAGATAAAGCAGCACATATATAGACTTCTGCCACATTAACTGCTGCAAATGGTTTCTGCTGTCACTGTATCTGATACAAATGTAAAATTTATTTCCTTAATATAACAGTGTATTATCTCATATTAGATATCCCAAGGAAAATGAAGTTAAGTATTACTAACCATGTTCTGCATGTAGTTGACTGTGTTTTCTGTAATCAAGGATGATGCTGTTCTGAAATAGAATTTAGTACAACTAAATTGTCTGCTGGTGGCCACATTTTACTGTATTAGAAAGTGTAAGAAGCTCAGCAGTGACTTTTATGAAACATTTTTTTTCCCAACTAATTTTGCAATAATTGCCAGAAATTGGTTTATTAAGAGCCTTCTGTTTAGCTGGTGCTTTAGCCCCAGCCCTCATGTACTGAATACTAGCTAAAGCCATCGAAATAGTTCTTTTAATCATTTTAATAAGTTTTTAAACTGTTTCTGACAGGCATACATGACATTTGTCTAGATGCCCAGGTCTTTATTTTTAAATACATATGCAGAGTATGTCTCTTTTCCTCCCTTTTAAGAGTAAGAAGTATTAAGACACCACAAACCCTACTACATTAACAAACAAGAAATGAAGTATAGGGGAATTTCCACTTTATAGGGATGACTGGGGATAATGGAAGTGGATTGACTTTGTTTTTCCTTACTGTCATTCAGAGCTAGGAGGACTCCAAATCATCATGGAGTGCATATGAAAATAAATGAGTACTGTATAGAAATTCCTAGTAATAGCCTTCACTCTGAAAAGATAAATATCATACCGTGTAGGTCTACTGCTGGTGGTATATAGCTTACTGCTTGTCGTCATTCTCCTTTATCAGGTGCTGACATATTCTGGAAAAACTGGCGTGTCCCTTGATGGTTTCTCTTCCCCAGTTGCGTAGCTGGGTTCGGTCAGGTGACCATTAGTGATTAAGCTCATAGTGATTTAACAGTTACTGCCTCTTTTCTGGAGTTATCCCTTCATCTGCTGAAGGGTGACTCTGTATTATTCTCTTCTCATCTGTTGTAATTGAAAATAAAACAGGTTAGCTTAAATCATCATGGTATTTCAGTGAACTAGAAATGTGTATCATTCATTTGAAGGATAGTCATGTCTTAAAATTGTTCTGACTTGTCCGAGGTGGTCTTGCCATGTTGCTATTATCCTGTCATGGTAGGTAGGTAGCAAGAGTCTATATTCAAAGGCAAAGAGGAGGCTTTTTATATTCCCTCAATCAATGCTTTCTGACTCTAATTGAATATTGAGAGCAGATCGGATGCATTTGTTCTTGTTTATATAACTTGAAAATTTTCCAGCAGTTCAAGTTCAAGGAACTGTCCTTCCTCAACCTCTTGACTGCTCTAGATAAGCAGGCTAAAAGAGCTCTGTTGGTACCTAACTCATCTGAATAATTCATCTCTACAGACATATTCAATTAATAACTAACAAACAAGGACCAAAGAGCAGTGCTTCCAAGAGTCTGAGTCTTCTGTGAGTGACAGGTACAATAAGCAGAAATGATTGGACTGAATCCAGTCAGTTAATAAATGGAGCAGTCGGCACTGGTAGCATGTCACAAGAATGTAAACACAAGATTTATCCAAGGAACATTTAATTAAACTGGAAGGTAATGGGTAATGGAAGATTCAGTGTGTAGCTCTTCCATTACAGAAAGTACTGCATGGCTTAGAAGAGTTATTGCTGGGAGAAGTAATGGCCTTGTGTTTTCCAGGTCACAATATGAAAGTACTATATAGCATTTTTGAAAGCTACATGGATTACATTGATATAACCTTCAGAATTTTTCTTATGCTAAGTTAGTTCTTGGACTGTGCATCCAAAAGCAACAAATTCCAGCAGCTTGTGTGAAGAGTTTTGGGTACTGTTGTTTAAAGAGTGCATTTGACAAATAATACAATAAGTCAATAGTGGAGACAGTGTATGATCTGATTTCTTCTGTTGATGTCTGTTTTGTGGATGTCAGCCAGCTCTTGATAGGCACAGCACTTTCTTAATATAGTCTGTGGTGTTAAAGCCTGTCATCTGCTAAAATGTTGTTACTGTTCTTCAGGTTCTTGTTCTATTCTCATTCTGTCCCTCTCTAACGGAGAGGACTTGGGTAACCGTGATGCTTGTTTGCTAGAGACTTAGTGCTGCATATTTATTCTCTTGGGAGATTTCTGCATCTTGCACTCTCGAGAAATTGCATAAAGGGAAACTGATCTTTGATGCATATTTTTGCAGGGGCCTCGCTCCTTTAAAGACCGTACTAGCTGAGGGTTAATTGAGCAATACTTTCCTGTTCATGCCATAATAAAATGCCTTTGTGCAGTGCATGAATGTTCTCTTCAATTGATTCTCATGTCCTTTACATTTGCTGGCAAGCATCCATTTCCTCTCTTATATTTGAGCTGCTCAAGGTACACAGAATGGAAAAAAGAAACTTTGATCCAGAAAGAAGAAAAATTCAAGATGGGAGACATTATTATTTTATTCTAAAGCATCAGAATGTTTCACTATTGTCCCTTTGACTGAAGGGTAGTGTGTAAATGAACTAATGAAAATCTTGTATTTAGACCTGTTGCAACCAAAGCACTTTTCTCCTCCCTGAGCTGTCCTGCTATTGCCCAGTGTAATGCACAGAAGGAGGTGAGATAGGACACAAGATCCATCTTCATATCTTTGTCTCCGTAAGAAATGTTATAACTGGGTAGTAGAAGTCGTCCTGTTAGAACCACTCTGCTTCATTTACTGGGAGTGGCACTTGTGAAGGTTTCTGCCCTTCTGAAGGAATCTCTGCTTCTGATATGGTTGGAAGTTGATTTGTGTGTTCTGTTCAATAGCCTCTGAGGGACCTATTGTGTCTGAACTTGTGCATAGCTTCTTTGAATGCACTTCTATTTCTAGGGTGTCCTTACATGTCTTGAGTGTGCTTTCCTGTTTTTTCTGTTGTATAATACTTTTGATAGTGTTTTTCTCAGTCTGCTATAATGTTCTATGTTATCATGCTTACCCATGTGAATGGAAATAATGGAAATTCCCTATTACTACTATTTACGGCTTTACAGACACTAGTCCTCCCTAACGCTTTGTGGATATTGTAACTGTTCTTGTCAGACTGTAGTGTCAGTCAGTACTAGTAACAGTGCTGTCTGCTCCTGGTTGGGTATGGAGCTTAAAATTCCATCAGTTCTGTGGTGTTTTTTAGTACAGGAAATGAATGTCTCTATTCCTTCTGAAATGTCAAAAACATTCATATTGGCCAGACATGTACAACTTAATAATATTTTGTTTCTTCTCGTATCATTGTCTTCTCATAGATCTACTTGTTTTTTGTCTTAAATAAGGTAAGATTTTTTTGAGAGGGAAGATTTGGCTTTGTAGTTTCCCAATAGAGCAGGAAGTGTATAGTGTAATTGCTGTGTTGTGTGTGAAACAAAGCTAAAGATAACAGGTGACAGACAATATTACAGTATTACTTAGGGAATACTCACAACGAAGAATGTTTTAATTGATCATCAACAGTGCTTGTGCTGCTTCATAAAAAAATGCAGTGTTAAATTTTAAGCTAGTTATGGGTGTTTTTGATTGGGTATTTTCCAGTTATTGACTTGCTGATTTCAAGTTTGTTTTATAATCTCTCTAGAGATTATAAATTTAAGGAAGAAGTTTACAGTCTAGTTTGACTGACAGGTTCTTGAAAACAAAGCCTGGGGCTGAAATTGCAAAAGGGGATGAACCTTCAGCTGGGGATATGGAGGTGGCTGGGCTTCACAGGATAGAGCACCTGTATTTAAGGATGCTTTTCAGTTGCTTTTGCTTAAGGTAACTGTGAAAATAATACCATTAATATATATCATAAAGGCAGTAAGGCTTTAATAGAAATAACTCTGGCTTCTCCAGACTGTGGACTGCCAATCCCATTTGGGAGGGCATCTACCTTAATCTGACATCTTGTTTAGCAATGATAACACTGGAGAGTCCAATTAAAGTATTTCAAGAAGACATCCCAATACAAGACTACATTGATTGTCCGCTAATGCATATTGAATTTTAGCTAAATACAGCCCCGGGTGCTGTACTGGAAAACAGGGGAGCTTGCTGTCCAAGCTCTTAATTCATTTTATATCGATTTGGCTACTAATGATATAACCTTCTCCTCTAATTAACTGACATCTGCATTAGGCTGAACAAGAGCTCCCCTGCTAGGATCTGTCCACTTGGTTGTGTTGTGAGATATGTCCTCCTCCTTTTATGATAGGTTTTGTCCAGATTAGCTTGTTCCCTGAAAAAACAAAACAAAACAAACAAACAAACAAACAAAAAAACAGATTGCATGAAGGATTGACTTTTTCTAGAATAACTTGTAAAAAAGTTCGTCTTTCTGTTGCTGACATTCCTGCCTATGTGCCTAGTGTTCATGTTGCTGTTGAGTCTGGCCAGAGCTGGGTGACTGCGGGGTCCTTCTCTGTGCACTGTTGCTCCTTGGACTAATGAAAACTGCCAAGAAAGGCATAAATACAGACGGAGAGAAGATATGAGCACCTGAGGGTAAATGGATCATTTTGTATGTCCCAGGGCATCAAGCAGCCATGAGATATAAAGGATATTTAGCTCAAAACTTTTTTTAGGATAAAAGGGGTAATCTGGATGGAAATCTGCACATGATTTATTACCAAATCCAGAATCTGCCAATTCTCGAGGCTTCGTTTGTTTTTGTTTTTAGTTAAAAGGATGAGAATTTTTAATTTTGGCTTCTGAATAGATAAAATCTGATTTTCATGCAAGACACTTTTTGCAGCACTTACCAGATCAAAGGCCATTTGTTTACAGGGGTTCATGAGAAGGAGCTGCGTGTTTTGTGCTGTGCTGCTGCTGTGTATGTGCTTGTACGTGTTCGTACTGGGAGAAAGTTGGGAATTGCTCCTTCGCAAAGATGATGTTAAATCAGGACTCTGTTATGTTTTCACCTAGAAGTTGAAGCTCTATCTGTGTACAAGGTGTTACAGGTTTGTTTTTTTTTTTTTGTTTGTTTCTTCTTCTTTGAATACAATCTAAGCCACCTGTTTTTCTGTGTTATTTGTGGAGTTGACAGTCTCCTAAGAAATCAAGGTACCATTGGTCATTTTGTTGCTGTTGAGTCAATTTGACAGCTAGTAACTCTTAAAATATCTGCGTTCCCCTGCACTTCTGAAGCAAGTAGCTGTGAGAAGGAGAAAGAGAAATTTGTCCTCAGAGAGAAGTTTGACATAACTTTTCATTCAGTGTGTCAGAAAGCAGCTCTTTCGGTCGTGGAGTCAGTTAAGTCAGCACCTGCACAGGCCGGGATTGGCTGTAGCGCAGTCTGCCTCTTGCCCGATGGGGATATGTGCAGGGCTGTGAGCGCGACCAGGGGCTGGAGCATCTGCCCTGCGAGGAGGGGCTGGAGCATCTGCCCTGCGAGGAGGGGCTGGGGGAGCTGGGCCTGCTCGGCCTGGAGAGGAGAAGGGTGAGAGGGTACGCTATCAGTGTGTATGAATGCCTTGGGGGAGGGAGGGAGGAGGAAACGGCCACAAACTGCAGCACCAAAAGTTCCACAGGAACTTAAGGAAAAATGTCCTGACAGTGAGGGTGACCGAGCACTGGAACGGGCTGCCCAGAGGGGCTGTGGAGTCTCCTTCTCTGGAGACCTCCAAGACCCGCTTGGACTCAATCCTGTGCCACACGCTGTAGGTGACCTTCGTGTGCAGGGGTTTGGACTGGATGGTCTGTAAAGGTCCCTTCCACCCTTAAGGATTCTCGGATTCTATTGATACGGGAACCCGTTTGCTTTCTAATCCTTCTCATGCCTTTTCAGAGTCCCCTCTCCCATGAAACCCTAGAAATTCTCTCAGAATCATTACTCTATAGCTTACATGTAGATGGAGGGATTTTTTTCATCTCCCCCCCACACTATTCCCCCCAAAAATCTGGCTTTGTTCAAGAGTTGAAAACAAAATAGAAGAAAAGTGTTTTATGAAACTCGTTTAGGCAAAGAGCTTTAATCTATTCCTTCAGGAATGTTGCCCCCTCTGCTAGGAAGGCGACTCACTGTGCAAGAAAGTCCTGACACGTGGAAGGCACCTCAGTGGCTGCTGCTTGTACTTAAATGGAACTTGAACTCAAACAGTCTAAACTTGATCTGTCGCAAAAGTGGAACAATTGCTAAGATGAGTAAATGTTCAGAACATTTTTACTTGTGTCTATTTGGCATTACTGCATTAGGACATACCAGGACTGTAAAATGTACAGGACACATATTTGCAGAGGAAAAAATATTTGATTATTGAATGGGGAGCTAGGCTAGGTCACGGAAGAGTTGTGCCTTAACATAGACAACCAGATTCAGAGCTGAAAAGCTTGTAGTTGCGGGTCTTAAAATACAAGCTCCAGTGCATACAGGAGGAGTACTGTGAGCATGAATGATAGTTGGATTTGGGGTGAAATCTGTTAGCTGAGTTGAGGTCAATTTAGAATAAATGAATAGTAATTGATCTAATAAATCAATCAACCCATCATCTTTTTCCTTTCCTTACCATTTTGTCTTGCCTGATTCACTGCACTGGATATGTAATTTGGTGGTGCTTGAGAAGAGGGGCCAACCTGGATCTTCTAGTATTAGCATTTTAGTTCCATGGAGTGAATATATGTAGTAAGAATAATAAAGCAGCTGAGATTTTATTCCCAACTTTTCAGTAGTCCCTTTGTGACAAGTCATAGCCTGCTATTCCGCGGTGATCTTCCGTGTTCAAAACACACCTATATACAAACAAACATACATCTTGCATTTGCATTGTGATTTGCAGATCTTTAGGAATATTTAACCTGAAGTATTCAGTGCACTAAAAATATGCTTGTAGTATGATACTACTGCAGTTCCAGGTTGGATGTAGAAGAGCAAGCAGTTATGTAGTAGTTGTCAAGACTCATACATGAAAGATTTTGTCTATTCCAATTAAAAGAAAAAAAGAGAGAAAGTAGAAAAGTCTACCTAACTGTTTCTGCTGGTTCTCACACAAAATACAAATGTCCTGTGGTTTGGAATAGATGCTTTTCCAAAGACAGAGTGAAATCCAGAAAGCATGGAAGAATTAACTGTGAATCTCACATTTCTACAAAAAGACTAAGCAATTTCTGCTTTATTGCTCTGAAAACATAATGGAGCCCTAGGGACCACTGACACAACCAGCTTCTGAGAGCCACTGGCACTTAGCAAAATTGACTTCAGTTAATCAAAATAATATTTTAAAAAGCTTCTGTGCTGGTTTGGGAAGAATTAATGGTATGTAGATGGTTAAAGAAATTTCAGTTTCTTGAAGAGGGGCTCCGTGACCTATAGCAGCAGTTTGTAAGGGGCAAACTTGGATAAGAGCAAAAATAATTTAAGCACTAGACTAGCATGAAGTGGTGAAATGGAGGAGAGTAGAGCATGACAAGCACAACACACTTTGTTCTTCCTTTATTAAAAACACTTCTTGAGGATATTGTAAATGAATCCGCAAGCACATAAGAGACTTCAGCACTAATAGCTGCAAAGAGAACAGAATTATCCAGAGTGCATGGAGTATTAACATGCTCCATTATGGGGAAATATTTGCCGTAGTTCTGACTCATGTGCCAGGGATTTTGAAGTCATTTTTCCTTATTCCTAGGTAAAAGGGAGGATTCGTTATACCTGATGATCCACAGTTCTTGAGAGTTCTTGAATTTTTTTTGAAGAGCCTGTGGAACAATTTCTGATAGTGGAATCTAAACTGCCAGGTATGTTTGAGATCAGTTGGGCTGTAACAGTGCCCTTTTCTTAGGGAAAAATGTATCATATTAGGCTCTGTTTATTTATTACTGTGGAGTGCCAGATATTTTAATATAAATCACAAGGAAAAAAATCATCTATTTTATCATTCCATTCAAATGTCCGGTATTATAAGAACAAAACCAAAACAACTAAAATAGCACATACGTGATGAAAGTAGTTTTGAAAAAAATTTCCACTCCCTCTGTTTAGGGACTCAAGGCTACGAGGTATCTCTTGTGTCACCACATCCAGTCTCCTGCTATCACAACATCATACATCCTATTTATCGTATAATACTTGTTTTTCTGAGAGCAAATGTCTTATAATTTCTGAGTCTCACAATAACTGGATAACTGTTTTTTATTTCAATGGGATTTAAATTAGTTGCTTGTAGATGCCTGGGAAAATTATTTTCAACAATAATTCCAGTATTATAAAACAGCCTGCAGCTTTTCCTTGATAAATATTTCTCTGTAAAGCAAACAAAAAAAAATAATTCTGGCTCTCTGCAAGTGTTCCAATGCCAGATGTTTCCATTAAATGTTCCCCCAACCAAATGCCAAAAACTTGAGCAAAGGAAAGGTTGGGAATAGGAAAGAACATAATTTAAAACAAGAATCAGCATTATAGGTAAGGCAGGAGTGTGTTCTCTGAGCTGCATGCTGGAAAGAGGAAGATTGGAACACACTGAAGTCTTTGATTTTGTTCTGTCTGAGCATATACATCCTCTGGTACAGGGTGGAATCCTAGAGGGTTCTTGTAGGAGAAAGAAAACTGAAGTCTCATGCAACAGTTGTAAGAGAATAAGATGTAGAACAGAATATATGTGCATGTGTTGGACAGTTGTATAGGTTTTTCCTTTTGAAAAGGAGTTTCAGTTGTTCCAGCTCTTGGTATTTAGTGTTTTTCTATAATTTTGCTCTTCATTTTGATCAGCATTTAACTCTTAATGTCCTCCCCGTTCTCAAACTCAGTAGTTAATTCTTGCTGCAAAATTGCTTCTAGAAGCTCCAGTCTGCATATCTCACTCTTCAAGCATCTAGTAGTGTTAATCTGGGAGTCTTACCACATGGTGAAAAGATAGCGAAAGCTGATTTTTGTCTTGGGATAAGATTTTGAATGTTCCATAAGAAAAAATGTCATTTGATTTGTTTTCCTGTAAGTAGAAAGATGAGCAAAGAATCATAAAAGGAATTATTTAGCTTAGTGGTTGCCTTGCTCTGTTCAGAGGTAAATACCTAGTTATCTGCACCACTTATCAGGTATGCCATTTTAGCATAAACTTGTTTAAAATCGAGTAGAGCTTCTTTTTTCATCTTAATTAGGCAGTAACTCACTGATTCCAAGTGGGCCATCATTTTCTAATTATTTAGTACCTCATATAATGTCATTAAACATCTTTCAGTGGATAGGATTGCTCTAAAAGCTTTAGCTCCAGAGATCTAATATTAGACTCTTGGCATCCATCCCTGTGTGTGAAAAGCAGTCAGTTTGTTTACCAGGAATTTGGATTCGCATTACTGGGGGAATTAGCAGTGAGCTATTAGTCTGATTCAAGCACTTAACAATTACTGATCATCTCCTCCTAGCCTGTGGATAATGGAGATGATCAGCTGTAAATGGAAAGGATGTGGGGCTATTTTCATGAAGGCACTTGGAGAAAGTGCTGTATCCCATGACCTCTGCTAACCCTCGCTTTTGCAAGAAACCCAAACAGCGAATCAGTTCCTGGAGGAGAGTTAATCACCTATAAGAACTTCCATTAGAGACCGAGCTCAACCTCAACAGAACCTCCCTCATCTTGAAAAGGGCTCAGCCACAAAATCCCCGAGGTGGGGATGATTAGCTGCTGATCATGTTTACCATCATGTTTTGATGCGAGAAGCCCCTGCAGAATCACAGTTGGTTGTGATTCCACAGCAGTACTGGTCGGTTTCGTGCTTTTCTGCTATCATGCCCAAAAGCTTTGGCTGCTTGGGCAGCCAGACTCCTTGGCAACTACTCTTGAGTTTTCCCTCGCGTGTTATTCTGTAAAATTGACTTCTTTTTTAGAAATTATGGTGACTTGTAATTTGTATGGTGTGTTGAAAAGATAGCTTCATTCTTTATGGGTCCTAAACTTGTGGTGTTGCCCCATCAGTCTGAAGTTATTTTTTAATGTGGATTTTTAGGATTAGTAGCAGGAATTTGTAGCTGGGAATTGTTTGAAGCCAAGGTTAGCTTTTTGGCATATCTGTGACAGACATTTTGCCTCCCTTTGTGCAGTTACTTGGTCCTTACTTAAACTTAGGCAATTGTTGGAGGAAGCAGGAACGATTTTAAGGAAGAATAGATACCGTAATCCTGAGCTTCCAAATTCAAGGCTTATCTCTGGCATCAGCTTACTTCTGACTCTGGGCAAGAAATGGGTATTCAAGCCTGTCAAGCAAGAAAAGTCTAATATGGTGACTATGAAACTTACTGCTGTAGAAGAACCCTGTAGAATGCCCTTCATAGAAGCTACGTTATACCAAGTTGAGGGACTTCAAGCACAGAAATCTGTCATAGCTTTAAGTCCCTCAGAGTGAGTGATGTCTGTGCAACTTGTTGTTTTGAGACTGGCATGTAAGAGTACCCGTCTAATTCTGTTCCTTGGATTCTGTTCTCATAAGGCCTTTGGTAGGAGTGTAGCATTCACTGAATGCAAAGAAAGGCAGGAGACTTCCAGAGCTGCAAGATAAGTTTTATTAGTGTGATTTGGCAGCATTTTACACTCTTAAAAACAACTTACATTACAACAATAAAAAGATTTCCTCCTTTCTGTGTGCTTGCTGGGAGCTCAACGTTAAGAGTGTCAGGATACAGAATTTTTATTAGATTATTATTGTATTTAGATAAAGATACTCTGCGGGATGTTGTATTCCGGTTTCTGGGGGAACTGAAGCTGAATGATTTTTGTTTTGTTTGTTTTTTACTCCTTTAAATTCTGTCATAATAGAGAAATGAAGAACTATTCTGGATGGCTTTGGCGAAGTCTGCTGGTCATCATTTCATCATTTGTGGTGTTGGCAGAATTGTGCTGATACTGATATTGCAAGACAATTTTTGCAGTTATGCTTGTGCATGCATGTATGCTGTGTGGCTGAACTGTGATATTTGGAGATGAGGTGTTACAAAAGCCTAAGAGAAAAAGGATTTGTGCAAATTTGTGTGAGTATCTATGATCTGGCATTTTTTAAATGCTATCTGTGAGTGCACAGAATAACTGTTTGCAGTTATTGATGGAACAGTCATAAGCAACTGTGTATATATAGGTGCGTATCTCCATGGAAAAACTTACAGCACATAAGATAAAAGTCTGAAATGTCATGTTTTGCTTTAATTTCTGTCTACAGCAGGATTTGTTTAACTGTAAAGCATCTTCCTTTGTACTACAGGACATGACAGGAAGTTGCAATTGTAATTCATCGCCCTGTTACAAGAATTAAGAGGCTACACTTCACATGAGCTCATATGGCAAAACGTTAATATTTTGTTGTTAGCATTTTGTGTACAAGAAATAAAATACAAATACTTTTCCCCAAATCAACCTCTATGAGAGCACTGGTAGAGGAACATGGGGTGAAAAAGGAAAGTTCAGTGCAGATGGCTGGGAGATGAATGCCAAACTTACCACAAGTGCAGATTGCTCAGGGAAAGCTATGCTGTCATTCTCGCAAATGTCCTCACTGGTGCATGTGTTATGGGGAAGAAAAACATTTTTCTTCTTTCCTGTCACTCTCCTGTAAACTCTGAAGATAGCAGAGCCTGCTACATTACAATCAAGAGACTTGACACATTTCTAGTTTTGCCAGGGGGAGGATGGCCAAATGTAGATCTCAAAAGTCCTCAGATAACATGAACTTTGCTTTCATTAAAGGGGGGATAGCAAGTGCTGTCTCTTGATACAAATAGCCACATTTCAGTAGGGAAACATCAAAATTCATATTCCTTTGAATTAAGAAGACAAAACACTCTTCCTACTGCATGGAAAGTTGTTAATTCTCTGCCAGACAGAGGAGGTGGTTCTGCTCCGTGCAGTGATTTTTCCTGCTATTGCTGTCCAGGAAGTAAAGAGAAGGCTGGAATTTGAAACTGAAATATCCCTGCAGAATGACAGTGGTTCCTATGCGTGCAGCAGTGGGAAAAGCTCTAGTAAAAAGGTATCGGACTGGGAATCACAGCATGTTACCTAGCTGGAGTCTTTCTGGGCACAAAGAAGAGTAAAGAGATACCCACTTGCTCTGCATCTATTAAGGATTGTAATATTGTTCAGCTGTGCATATTATTCAGATTTGTTGCATCTCATGGGATATGCAAGAGAAACCTTATGTATATGCACAGAAGCTGCCTGGACCCGACTTCTTCACTCTCCTTAAAGCGTAATCTGACTGATGAGGCAACTCTTACAATTGATTGTGGACTATTAACCTATGCTCAGAAATCAATATTCACTTTAATGCCACATTTTAACAGGCCAATGCAACAAAAAGTAAGAGCAGTTACACAGTGCACACTTTTACACTCAGAATAAACAGGTCGTGAGATGGACCCTGGCAGCAGAGGAGGATACGGGGCAGTGGGGCAGTGACACGGGAGCGTGGGGAGGTGCAAGGCAGTTCCAGCTCCCAGGGGGCTTTGCACTGCGTGTCTCGGGGGGATGCGGTGCAGATCGCTTCAGAGAGCCCGTGCACTTTCTCAAAACGGTTCTAGAAAGGCACACTCTTGGCCGGACAAAAGGTGAGGGTTATCGGGATAAGGCTAATTTCACTGCGTTTGGGTTCGGAAAGCCATCCTAGCCTATAAAAGCCATGTCTCTTGATACCACTGCAAGGGCAAAACAGACATCAAAAATTTAAGCTGGAACACAGTGTCCTTGATCTGGGATGGTATTTTTCATATGCCTAAAAAAAATGGATTTTAAAATTTTGAAAAGGGAAATGAATGTTGAACAGCAACTTTGGCTATGTTTACCTAGCTACAGTTGCAGCCCATCCCGGAATGTGAGGACTTCCAGTTTTTTTAGGCAAAGATTTTTGCTGTGCTCTCTGCCCAAGGAAGAACTCCAGAAGTTTGGGCCGTAGGACACTGTCATTTTTTTCCCTGCAGTTAGAAAGCAAATTCCGTATAAGTTCGGGGGAAAAAAAAATAGCCTCTTTTTTAAAATATTGCCTTGGAAATTAGTCTGCCTGATTGTTCCTCAATGGTAACACGGCAGACGTGCCAGCGGAGAGCAGATCTGCAGGTCTCAATACAAACACCTAAGGTATAGGCCAGGAGGAAGTTTGCAGTGACTGCAGTTCTGGGTTCAAGCTGTTTTATACCTCTTTTTGAAGCTGTTTGCCAAGAGTCAGTTAACAAGGAGGTGCCTGGACAAGGGGCAAAATTAATAACATGAGGGCAAGAAATGCCATTTGTGTCAAGTTAAGGTGGGCTGAGCAACAGGGTCAGGAACAAAGCCAGAGATGGCCAGGAAATAGCAGCTCCTGAATATACAGAGGAAGCCAGAGGCATACTGCTGTGTTCAGAGATTCCTCGCTGTGTCTTCACTTCAGCCACCTAGGAAATGTAAAGGAAGAATTAATCCCAGTTAGACCCACTCGTGCTCAATCCTCTGGCTCCAAACCCTCCAGTTTGAGCACTGGCTTGAGACCACAGGAAGCCTCTGGGGCCGGGCAGCAGAGCCTCCTATTTTTGTTTGCCTGTGCAAAGAATAGCTTGAGCTGAGGTGGCCCATGGTTCTGCACCCTCCCTCCCACGCTGATGTCCAAAGTGACACGTTTCCAGATGCTGTTTTTTTGCAAATACTCTCTCTAGGTCCCTTTACTCAGTGTTTTGTGTAGGTGGCAAAGCATTGCATACCTGGGACATTTCTGAAGCAAGAGATGTGCTGGCGCTGTCACCTTGGAAGCTTAGGGAAGATGAATAAAACAATTCTTCCTGTCTTTCCAGAGCTGCCTGCTTCAGGTGCATTTGAGACCAAATTGCATTTTCTGCAAACAAAAGTGAAGCAAGAGTCTTACGTGTTCTTCTTGCACACACCTTGGAGTTCAGCACGCACAAGGTTAAAGGAACTATATCAGGAAATGTGCTCAGTCTGTATGCCGCTGCCTTTAGATACAGAGAATGCATATTCTTTGCTCAGTGAGTGGCCTGTTACTTTGTGGGTTTTCCTGAGAGACCTGGAGGAGACTGCGAATCAGACTTGCCCTGTACCTGGGGACAAGGGGTTCCTATAGAACTTTGCCAGCCTTCTGTTTCCTAAGGAGCAGATATGTAATATCTCAGGTTAGCTGTTTATGCTGTAGATATATTTGTGGTGCTGGGTGTAAGACTTTTCTATATGGCAATAAAAATATTTAAATATTAATTATTTACCTAATGGTGATGGTTTCTTTATTTGATGTCCTTTGGAAGCTTTTATGAACATAAAATATTTAAATCTCATTTAAGTATTTTGCTAAAATGCCAGGGAGATAAAAGAAATGCAGACTTAGGTTTGCACAGTTGTATGTAACAAGATGTGGGATCTACTGCTATAATGCTGAATTTAAACACAGGGGCTGTGTCAGGAGTTACATGTCTTGTCCTAGTAAGGGGGGGTCAAAGACAAGCATAAGAAAGGAAAAAGAAAAGAAAAAACAAGCCTCCCATAATCTTGCTGCATTAATGTTGCTACTCAGCAACCTATAGATACAGCATATCTGAACCTCTCCACTGATGTTGATTTATGTACTTATCGCAACACCTTCATTTGAGTGTTGTGTGGAAATAGCTTCAGGGACAAATGATTGAGATGAACAGACATTTTGGTAAAAGATACAGAAATGCTTCTGAGAGCGAATCCAGGCTGGTCACACAGACTGGGCAGGACCGCATGGAAACAGTTAAAAGGAACAGAAAACTACATTTAGAAGTACAATATAGGATTCTTAAACCAACACAATATGAACTTCTCTGTGCTGAGCTGTTAGTTGCTCTGTGAAACTCACCAAGGCATTTGTTGCTTTCAAACATGCTGAGTATCTGGTCGCACTTCTCTTTCTGGTTGCCGCTGCTTTCACACGTGCACCACAGGGAGACCTCCACACTGAAGTTACTGACATAGTTGGGTGTCATCGGTGTGCCTGTCCCAAACACCCAGAAAGTGGAGTCAGGTTTTACTTTAACTAAATGAAAGAAGTTTTGTTATCTGATTACTCTTAGTCCAATTACATAAATTATGTATATATACAAAACCTTTCGCCAGAGAAATGCTCCACAGCTGTACTGTGCCATTTAGCCAGGGTTCATTTATCATGAGAAAGGCAAAGAGACCTGGAAAACCAAACCGTATCATCTGAACGCTGAACTGTTCCCGCTCTACAGCTCCCCTTTCAAGACGCATGTGGTACAGACCCCCAGGAAGCCACGCACGAGGGGTATTAGGGAACGTCTGGACTGAGACAACCTTCGTTCCAACAGCCGGCAGTTACCTGCACGCACGTTGTTCTTGCTGGCTCTGAGCAGCTACTGTAACCAACCTCTACAACCCCAAGAGGCTAAACCCTCGACAGTGAGGAATGTCAGGCTTAACAGGGAACCTACTGGGTTCTGCTGTGGTGGCAAAGCTTCGTAACAGAGCTTGTCCTGCCGGAATGGTTTGTTCATCCAGCAAAGAGGCACTGGGTGTCAAACATTTATAGCAGTTTATAGCAGTCAAACGGTATAGCAGCTGCTGCATACAGCAGGGCAAGAATCCTGGGCAAGCGCTGCTGCTCTGATTGCGGAGCATGGGACTAAGCAGAGTGACAAGCCTCATGAAGGAGCCAGGGGCTGTATTTGCATCACAAACAAGGAGCACTAGCATCAGGCTGGGGCACATGCACTGCCACACTGAGCGTTATGACCTGCAGCAGAGCAAGACAGTCTCGTGGAACCCGAGTGTGCCTGCAAACTTACTCCCTGTAAGCATGCACCCTCTATTTTCCTGTGGGTATCACTTACCGATCATGCCCATGTAGGCCTGCAGGCACGCAGCATGGTTGTGCTGAGAGCAGCCATCGGGGGACATGTCCGTAGGTTGGCAGTTTTGCTGGAAATCAGCCAGGCGGGATCTGTAGGAAGGAAAACAAGACCATCAGCGTCTATTCTCAGTGTCTCTCCATCTGTTCTCTTCTTCTGGGGAATGTCTTATGCTGCCAAACCTACTTGCAGATGTGGTCCTCCAAACATGAGTCCAAAAGCCAGAGACAGTTGGGTTTGGTGTTATACTGGAAGGAACAGTCAGGTACAATAGTTTTCCGGCGTCGTTCTCCACAGAGTTCATCTTGACATGGGCAGAATAGGATCCTTTTGGTGAAATCCTCAGGGACTTTCTCAAAGAAATTTCTTAGCGCTCTGTGGCATTTGCGATGATCACACATGTCCTCACTTCCTGCTCCCTTAGTGCAGATAGAGGCATAGTCTGTGCGCAGACGAACACATTTTTTGCTCAGATTGCAAACATGAGTTGCTTTCAGGCATGGATTGGTTGTATCTCCTGCTAACTGTGAGCCTACAAAGACAAAAGAAATTCCAGAACAATGAACCATTTTTACTGATGATGTTAGGGCACTTCTTTCAGAGAATGTATCACTGAGAGTTACTCCCTGTTTCAAGGAGTCTGGGACTGTGGCAGCATTTACACTTGGTAGGGGCCATGTGTAGGCAAGTACCCAAAGAAAGCTTCTGATTAAAGGTGTCATTACTCAAAACATTCTTCTCCCTTAATAAATTTCAACCCCTGAAAAGTTAATAAAGGACAGCATTATATCATGTAGCCTCTTACAATCCCTACCTGATACCAGAGCTGCCAGTTTATTGTAATCTGTCTTCCAGTGCTCTTCATTTGCTGGACTGTCATACGGGGAGGTCTCCAGATTGAAATAACCTAGGCAAGACGCAAAACATTTTATGCATTGGGAGAAATGCTCTGCGACTAGCATATGCTTCTGGCTGACTCTTATTTGTTTCCTTGGGCTGTTTCCTTGGGCTGGAGCTCAGGGAGGCTCTGCCTTGCTCACAGCTAACTGCCACACACAGTTCTGTTGGAGGGGCAGAGCGCTATCGCGCAGCAGCAGCATTACATGTTATGATGGGATTTCCTCTAGCTGCAGTTGGTTTGTGGATTTCCTCTAGCTGCACCTGGCCTCAGTGCTGGTGAGCATTAGCAGCGTACATGCTCCCACAGGTGGAAGCATCCCAGCGAAGCTGGAGAAATGCAGCAGCCTTAGGGTGCTATTACATGGTGTGTTCATCGAATCATGGCCGTTTCCAGGAATGGAAAGAAGAGATTCAGGTGATTTTCACAGGTATCTGCCCTCAAGTCTCTTAAGTAGCTACTTTGTTTATTAGGATTCCTGGTATATTTGAAGGGTCAGCCCCAGACTGGATCAGTTTTCTGTGCTTATCAAACAGAGCAACAACTCTTTACTAGGAAATGTGGTTCCTAAGTGATACCTGCAGTGTGGGGAAGTGGCCTCTGACAGCTGTTTGCAGGTGATGAGGCCTGCTAACACCTGTGAATTTATAATCATCTCACCATCTGTCATGCTGGAGTGAACGGTCCAGAAAACGCGCAGGCAGTGCTCCTGTCTCCTCATGCGCCGGTGGCACTTGCAGTGCAGTAAAGAGCTGTTTCCAAGGACCAGCTCTGCCTGCAGACATCTGTCTCTGCTTTGGTGATCCAGAGGAAGGAAGCGAGTCCTAGCAAGGACACAGCTTTCCAGAATCCTGTAGGTGCCATTGCAGGCGGAGTCCAAGAGGCAGAGCTGCTCCGCTGCTATGCAGTCACTCCTTGGCAGGGCCAGGAGGTCTCCTGGGCAAACAGGGAAAGGAAGGGGGTGTTAGGAGTTCGGCTGGGGTGAATGGATGCACACGAGTACCTTGTTCTTGCTGCTGTTGGGATCCTTTATTCAGCAGACCCCTCAAAAAAAGGCAGAGTCATTGGGCTCCTTGTACAGCGTAGTAGGGAACAGACACTCTAATCCTTCAGAAACAAAAGGGTGAGTATTAATGCATGAAAGGGGGGAAGCAATGACCAAAGGATAAAAATATACATATATAATATTATCAGCTGTAACTTTCCACCTGGGCAGGGTAGGCAGTGCTCTGTATTTGCCCTGAGCATTAAATCCCTATGAGAACCTCAGTGTTGTTGAGAGCTGGGCCAGACCCAGCCTCAGAGATCAGAGCAAGCACCAGTATCATACACTGAGTGCTGCGAGTTGGGGCCACTGCCACTGCAAGAGGTGTCCAGGGGAGGGGTGGAACAATAACCTGGAAGCTTAGCAATAACAATATCTATTAGCTGCATAATGGAAGAAGCTCTTAGTATTAGATGCAAGTACTTTCATATCAAAGAAGTGCCCATACATGACCAATGTACAGTATGTGGAACCCAGTCCTGGAAATACCTGCCAACAATGCCGGGCTGCGTGCTCGGTTTCCATGCCTGCATCTCGTGATCCCTTCTGAACTCTGTGCATCCGTTTGTACTTTGTAGCAGGCACATATGTGCATATATACGTACATACACGTATATATGCACATACTCATTTCTCTTTTTTTAAAATAGAAAATCTATAATGTAGTTCTTCTCTTTAGTATTAAATAATCTCAAAATTTAAAGCCTATCTCCTTTTCTCTTTTTTTGATGGTGGTGGTGGCTGATTGGTTTTTTGTTTGTTTTTTGTTACAGGGACTCTATTCTCTCCTAATAATAATATGTGAGGGTGGGGGAGAAGGGGTCTCTGATATTATTTGGTCTCTGGCAGAAGTCAACAGTAGGTGAATTAACTCTATATTCTTTCTTCATTTGTGTAGCATATCAATCTGTGGTTCCAGTACAAGTACAATGATTGCTAATAGAATTTATATACAGGCTAGGATACTCCCCTTTAGAGTAATATTCCTTAGCTGGTTTTAGGAAATGACTGAACTGAGCCTAACACCTACTTTGGATGTTCTTTAGATATTTGCTCCTGCTTCTCTTTCCCTTGTTCAGCGGGTGCAGTACTACTTTTTCAATCTGCCTACTCTAGAGGTTAGAAAAAAAATTGGTGTAATTCATATTATCTGTTAAACTGTCTTCAGTAGCTAGTTTGTTTTCTCACTTTCTTCTCTGCTACTGGCCTCAGTAGTTTGTTTGCTGTAAGCGGTAGCCCATGCAATTCCATGCTAGTCTGCTCAAAGCTTCTACTTTTCCTGCAGTCCAGTAATGTTATCTAGGTGTCTTTCTGCCACCTGTACGTGATTCTGGCTTTTAGAACAACTGATTGTACTTTGTGTTAATCTGGCTGTGATGTAGAGACTGTATGACTTTGTAAACGCTCTGGAAAAAAAATATGTCTCACCAGAAATGTTTTATACCCAGCACCATGGGTTTTGGTTAGTCATTACTACCAGCTCCTACCTTAATAACCATGTAATTACATCCTGTAAGGTTGCAAGCAATGCAAATTCCCAACACTAATGAGCCCATTATTTCCAATAGGTTGGAATTCTAAGCTGAGCAAACAAATTTACCCCAGCAGACAAGACTGATGTACCATCTCTAGCAGCGTCCCACCTCCAACTGTGACCTACAGCAACTCTGTAGTAAGTTTATAGAAAAACAGGATATCCTTTCCAAGCCTTAAGAATTCTGCTTAACAAGTATCTGAGTTTGTAGTGACATTTTAGAAAGTAAAGTGATATGGTAATTGCCAGACTAGAGCAGATCTAGGTGTTAGTGGATACACTGTATATTTACCACAGGCCTTTTAACACGTCCTTTGGATGAAGCTACAGAAAACCTTAAAGCAGAAAAATTGAGATCAATTCTCCTCTGGGAACTTCATCTTCAGGTACTTATGCATTGTCTTAAATACATGACACTTTATTTCATTATTTAAAATATTTACTTAGTATTTATAACTGCACATAATCACATAAAAGAATTAATGTCCTACAGTCTAGGCTGCAGAAAGTATTAAAATGTGTATAGGAGGCCTTCTGTATTTAAAATATAGGAGGGGGGAAGCTAATAATATATGCACTATCCATGATTATTTATACCTTGGGACAAAGGGATAGCTAACACAATACATGTTTATTTTTCATTTTACTTCTTGTCATATATTTATTGCAAGAAAGGACAAGTGCAGAGGGGAAATGTTTCCTTTATTAAATACAGATTAACTAGGAAGCATTAGTATTTGGAAATAAGAACTTGGGGGAATCTATGGTGATCACATAGTGGTAAGTGCTACTGAGATCTCAGTGCAATAGTCCATTTTGCGGTCTACAGCAGCAGCAACTGCAGCTTCAACTTACACAGCATTGACATCCCGTAGCCAGGGTCTAGGGGCCCTTCAGAGCATTTTCCTAACTTAGGTAGTTCTGGTCAACGAGCTAGACAGACTGCATGAAAGATGAAAAGAGGAGTTTTTTCTGACTTCAGCTCTTGGGACTTAGTGACAGTAGGTGCCAGAGTAGGACAAATGGCTTAAATGCACAGCTGCCTCTTTGCAGGAGCCCCTTGAACTGGTCTTTGCAGAACTACTAGCCTGAAACATTGCAGAAGCCCAAGGTCTGCATGGAGGAGGTAGCAGAACACCAGCTCCCAGCAAAGGCATCAGTGAGAGGTAGGGTAGGGATGTGCTCAGAAAGGTCTAGTGCCTCCGCCTCGTGTTTCGGGTCAGAGGGGCAGCATGGGTTCCCTGTTCGGAAAAGCAACTCCCCGCTCTGCTGCCCGCGCCCCGGGGCCGCGGAGTGGCCATGGCCAGAGCCAGGGACAGCGTCTCCCACCTGGGACACGCTGCCAGCTCGGAGCAGCCACGGGGAGCCCCGACGCCCCAGAAACCCCCAGCTCAGCGCGGCCACGGCGACCGTCGAGCAGGCGCCGCCAGCCCGGCCCCGCCGGGAGCGCCCGACCCCGGTGCCCATGCCGGGCTTGCCCGCGCCCCGCGGCGTTACCGGCTCGGGAGAGGAGCAGTCCCAGCAGCAGGAGGAGCCCCATGCTGCAGCTCGGCGCCGCCGTCGTTCGCTCCGCGCCCTGCGGCCGCAGCTCACATGCTGCGCGCCCGCCGCCTCGGCACCGCTCGGCTCGGCACCGCGTGCCCGGCCCCGCTCCGCTCCGCTCCGCT
>JAWLRI010000282.1:438574-481072 GCA_034781795.1 Crypturellus tataupa
AGCCGCTTGAGGGCCGGGTGGTCCCGCGGGCGCGGCCGGGGCAGCGGCTGCCGTGCGGCCTCTGAGGCGGCGGGTCCCGGCGGGGCGGCGGCCCTGAGGGTGTCTTCTTGCTGCAGGCTGATCTTCGGCACGCTCTACCCCGCGTACTCCTCTTACAAGGCCGTGAAGACCAAGAACGTGAAGGAATATGTGAGTAGGGAGGCCTCCTCCCCACCGCAGGCCGGGAGCGGGCACTGCCTGAAGCGGAATGCTGGCCGAGGGAGGGAAGGCAGGAGGAAGGGTGCCCCGGGAGACACTTGGAGCCTGGCTGCAAGTTCCGTTTGCCGCCTCAGCCCTTGGCTGACACCTCTCTTCCTCTCTTCCTTTTTGCTTCAAAAAAACAGGCAATTCTTGTGTTTCGTTTCCTGGGCGGTGTTTCCTGGTGGCCAACAATGTCCTCTGCGCCCTGGGAGCTTCACTCTGCCTGTATCACTGCCACCATGGCAGTGCCTTCAGCAGCAGGCGTTGTCAGTGACTCCTGGCGCCTACAGAGACCTGCTCGGAGGTGGCCCCCGGGGCCAAGGGCTGTTTGGTTTGGGGTGGGATGAGCTTCTGTGCAGGAGGAGCAGCAGCTGAATGGAGATGAGAGGAAACAGGCAGTAGCATGTTGACCATGTGAGTACAGCTCAGTCATGGCTTGTTGGTGCAGCCCGTGCCTCTCCATTCCTCTGCTCTGTTCCCCTCTTACAGAGTGACATGCTAACTGTTAACACTATACATTGTTAACACTCTACACTGCAGGATCTAGGTTTATTGTGTCTCATGTTTCCATCTGCAGGAATTGCACAGGCCCATTCTATGCATTGGCTTAAAATTTAACCAGTTAGTTAACAAGAAGGACTGTTACTGCAGTGAGAATCCAGCTCATAGCACACAGATTTACAGAGCAAAACGTATGGCACAGCTGATCTTTTGGATTTTGGTTGGTTGGTTGATACTGTCAGGAGGAATACCGTATTCCTTTCTGAACTGCTAAGTTTATTATTATTACTGGATGGAAGAAACTATCAGAAGAACCACATGATCCTGTGGTTTCATAATTGTCTGTGCAATCTGATTATTGCCTGCCTTGGTCTTTCTCTTTCCTCACAGTTTATGACCTGCGTTTATTTAAGCAAATGCAGATTTCACTTGGAATTTTAGTCTTGCTCCTGAGTGTCTGTCATGGAAGCATTGTGTTCTAACCACAGGATCTATGCTAACTTTGACAGACTCAGATTTCACAGTTTGAAATTGCTCTGTTGAAAACTTAAGAAAAATCTCTCCTCTTTTTTTTTAATGTCTCCTGGCATGCTTGTTCTAAAGTTCCGAAACCTAGCAAATGTGGAACCCTTGAGTTTGTAGGCACTCTTTACAGGAATCTTGCTCATTTTCTGTGAGCAGCAGAGTTTTTGAGGCGTATAATACTATCCATCTTGCAGAATGCAGATGTATAGTGACGTCATTTTGTTTTTTGGTAGATAATATCTACTTTACCAAAAAAAAAAATCACTATTTTGACTTTTAAGAGGAAATGAGAATACTGGGTGTCATAACATTATCCTAGCAGTAACATCAAAGAATGTCAGCTAATCTGTCTGTAAGTCCCACTGGTGCCCTTGTGCAAAAGTCTGGGATTTGTGCTTTATTGATCAGTTTTCTTGATAGGTCTGGATTGTTGCAGCAAAGAACTTGCTCCTAGTCTTGATTTAAGTGAAAATAGTGGAGTTGGTTCAAGATACTGTATTTGAACTGATAAAACAGATCTTATGTAGAAATTCTTTTTGCTTTAGAGGGCTGTATTAGATATAAGCATTTCGATATTGAAGCACATCTGCCCAATTTGTTAATTATTGGAGGAATTTCTATTTCTTAACAAAAGCAAGAAGACAGAGAAAAGAAATTTTGTTAAATACGGGTGGGGGGTAATATCTGTTCAAACTATTCTTCGTGTGAAAAGGTAGTGGAAAATGAGAATGGTGCTGCGTGTTGGGGCCTCGAACATCTACCCTATGAGCTGGGCCTGTTCGGCCTGAAGAAGAGAGGCCTGAGAGGAGATCTGATTCGAGTCCATAAATGCCTTAAGGGAGGGAGGGAGGAAGGAGAGTGTGACCGGCCTTTTTTCAGTGGTGGCCAGCGATAGGACAAGAGGAAACAGCCACAAACTGCAGCACCAAAAGTTCCACAGGAACTTAAGGAAAAATGTCCTGACAGTGAGGGTGACCGAGCACTGGCACAGGCTGCCCAGAGGGGCTGTGGAGTCTCCTTCTCTGGAGATCTCCAAGACCTGCTTGGACTCAATCCTGTGCCACACGCTGTAGGTGGCCTTGTGTGTGCAGGGGGATTGGACTAGATGATTTCTAAAGGTCCTTTCCAACCTTTATGATTCTGTGATTCTATGTTTGTGCAGCAGCACTGGCTGACCATCACTGTTTCCTCATGGTGCTGAAGAGCCAATGCTGGGGGATGAGAGGGGAAGGGCTCACAGGGTAACATCTGTGCTAGAGAGCATGCTGAGTACTGCATTGATGAAGATCAACGTATCAAAAGCAGTTCAGCTATAACATCACAGAGCACAGTGGAAAATTTTTCTTTAAAAAAAAAAGCATTTTTTCTTCCTGTACTAATGAACATTTAGCACCTCCTGAGCTACTCTAGGAAACTTTGGCTTTTAGAGACTCCCTTTGTGTCCTATCCTTTCTTCATTTTCTCTTTTTCAGGCCAAAGAGTCTCAGTCTATTTAATGCCTCTTTATGGAGAAGTAGTTATAGACCACTTGTGCTTCTGCACATTTTTTAGTTCAGCTATGTTTTTCTTTTCTTTATCTATAGAGGATGGGATGTTGGGTGGTAAGAGGCAGCAGCAGGCAAGAACCAGGCCTGTGTCCAGCATTGAAACTGTGAACACATTGTGTGTTTTATCAGAAACATAACGGTGTTTTTGGTTGTGCTTGTTTCTAGGACATTCTGCTAGCACTTAACAAGTATAACGAGTGCTGGGCTTGTTTCCACAGGCTGGCTAGGGTGACCCCTCCTGAGCTCATTTGTATACCCCCTATAGCAGTCACTAGGGAAAAACAGAAACTGCCTGGTCATTGCTTTGTATTTAATGACACTGAGCGATAAAGTGGTCAGCTGAAGAGCAGTCAATTTAGATGCCTGCTTCTGAACTCTTTCACCATCGCCCAGCTAATGCCACCAGCGTGGAAAAGTTATCTTCTGCAAATGTTGCTGTCCTGTCACCCTTTTGTCATACCATCATCGCACCTTTTACCAGTGCCGATCTCAACACTGATTCCCATGGGATTCCAGTAGCTACTTTCCTCATTGTGAGAAGTGACTGTCTTTTTTTTTTTTTTTTTTTTTTTAATCCCTCCCTGCCTATTTTTTTAAATAGTTGTTAATCCTCAGGAGCGCCTTCCCTTTTGTCCTTGTCAATTTCTTCATTCTTCATCATTCCATATCTATTTATCTATTATTTGCTTTTGTTATGATTTCCTTATTACGATTTCCTTTCCCTAAGACTAAAGTTAGATTTCCTGATATGTAGCTTCCCAGAAATCTCTGAGCAATGGGTGAGGTCCCGTTTGCCTTTCATTCATCATTATTTGCACTCTTTTCTGCACAGGGGCTGGTTTAAATTGCTGTATCCAGTCATTAATGATTTATTCCTTAGGGTTGCTTTATAATTCAAGCGAATAATTCCTGTTCCTGTCCAGACTGGTGATGTTAGGGGGAAAAAAAAACAGGGAGAGCGCTAGAACCAGAGAATACCAGTTTTGCTACATTGTGTTTTGAAAAGTTGCACAGCAAACTAGAAATCAGCTACCTTACTAAGGAATACCTAAGAACAGTCAACTGTTTTAGAAGGTGGAGGCAGCATATATATATACACAAACATATACTTGTTTTTTTTTTTTAAAGTTCCTGAGCCTCTTTCTGTTACAGATCACAAATTTACTGTCTCATGTAGGTTTGGAGATATATCAGCCTATATAACTTTACTTGCTGTAACTGAGAATGTTGCTAAACTTTTAATGTCATTTCAGTATGTGAATTACTGCTAAAAATGGACTCCAACAGTGTTAAGATCACTATTACTAAAAAGATCTCAATGCTAGAATTTTCTAACTCTACAAGCTTCAAGTGTAACTGTACAAGATGCAAAATGCTTTTTAAACATCTGATAGGAGAAAAAAACTAAAACCAATATGATACTTTTCATTATTATTTATAGAAAATTCAATACAGAATTCCCATAATTCGTATCGTTTCTCCTATTCTTGACATTGAGAGTCAAGTTTGCTTTAAGCAAAGGTGACCTCCTGTCTCCATTTATCTCCTGCACATTTTTAGGAAGAGACAGAAGACTACTTTTTGGATAGCAGGTTTTATAATTTGACTTGTCCTTCTTAGGGACTATTGTTATTTGGTCTGTAATTCAGCAACCTGCTACAAAACTAGTAGTTGATGGGGTGGGGGAGGAGGAAAGGGTTATTTTGTGTTTGTTTTTGAAGACATATTTTCTGCTTTAGGGAGGGGTGTAAGGAAGTAGGAAGGTGAACATTATACTGCAAGTGTCCCTTAAGAGCACTAAATACACTTGGTAAACTAGACTGGAGCTTAAACAAGAAGATAATGATGTCTTTGTTTTCCTGCTCCTCTTGTTGAGCCACTATTTAAGAAAAAGGAAAAAGATCCCTTATGTAATATCATTAATGTAATCCCTATGTATTAAATAATATAACATTTAATGAGAACTGCTGAGTCTTTTAAAATCATTTTTATGTCATGATATTGCTACAGGAGAGACATTTTCCATAGTATCAGTACTTTTATCTGTTTTCCCAAACTATAATGTACATCTGGTACGTGACCCTCTGTGACCAATTAACTGTGACTTCTTACTCTTTACTTTTTCTTAATTTGTGCAAGTGATGAGTCATTTTTACAGATAAGATGTTTTGCTGGGTTCTGATGAACGTCTAGTGAGTGACTGCTCTTTTGTAGGTGAAGTGGATGATGTACTGGATTGTGTTTGCCTTTTTCACTACAGCAGAAACACTTACAGACATTGTTCTTTCTTGGTGAGTATCTTGGTGGCTTATCTTTTTATATAGTATAGATATAGTATAGTATACTATATATATATATATAGTATAGATACTACTAAGTAGTATAGATACTAAGATCAAACTCTGTCTCTCCTCTAGGCCTTTTCAACCCACATGAAGAGTGTGAAGCTTTCTAGACATTGGGGGTAGTAGTAGTTTTCTTAGCTACTTGTCTCCCGTAGCTTCAAACAGTTAAGATGGGTCCATAAGGTAGTCTTTGGCTATTTATTGCACAAAATGCTTTTGAGAAGCTGTAAGATGGACTAGTAGAATTTGGGAAATAATGGTCACAGTAAAAGGCACATTAAAAAAATAAAAGTAATGGGAGGAGATCTGTTTTCCATTGCAAGGCTGTTGTGTGGAGAAGCAGATCGGATGCATGTCTCTGCTCTGAGTGGTGTTTTATGTGATGAGAGTTTCTTCTGCTGTTAGAGGTGGGGGAGAGAGAGCAGGTTCTTAAGCTTTTCAGTGCTGTGTGTTGTGCTTGACAGTATCTGTACAGAGACCTCCAAAACTAACAAGTCATTGTTTCACATCTTTTACTGGATTGATCTTTGGAACAGGAAGTCTTCTATTTCTTCATTGCTTTAGTGTTTTTGCTTTGCACATATCTCTGAAACAATCCCTAATCTGGGTTGCATCTTTTAAAGAAACATGATTTGGCTATGACTGTCTTATAGGAGTGCCCAGCAGTTTTGCATCTTCGCACGAACATTGAAAAGTAAATGAAGATCTAAAATGTACAAGAGCTTTGGCTTGTTTGTATACTAAAAATGGCCCACAAAATACAGAAGTGTCTTACTACCAATATATGCAGTAGAAAGTTTGAATTCAAGTACTTGAATCTCTGCTGCCTTTCCCAGAGACTTCACTGAATGAAGGCTGAAGGTGAAAGACTTGCATCTGACAGCTCTTTTTCATTTACACTGTTCCTTATTTTTTGTCTCATCTGAGAAGTACCTGCTGGAGGTTTTAGAAACTGAGCCATTAGCCTTAGCAAGAACTTAAAGTTCTTGAAAACCTAGTTGTAAATCTTGGAAAATAAGAGGGAAACTACTGTAATATTAACTTCCAGTGAACAGTCTCTAAGCAGACTTCGCAATGGTGAGAATGGCTATCAGATTGTAACTTGGTGTGTTTGCAGGGCTGAGGGATGCCCTGTTTATGAAGTATTCATGGCTATGGATGAAAGACTAAATGACACTTGAAGAAGGTATGTCCTGAGATTTCAAAGAGGGGTTTGCTCTTCTGACATGACATACTGATTCTTTTTTTTTCCTCTGAGTTGTTACTCTGTTCTTTCTGCTTATGCTGCTCTCTACCAGTCGTCTCCCTCTGTCTCTGTACTCATCCCGATTCCAGTTCTCCATCTTTCTCTCTCTTGTTTTTTCTTCCCTTTCTTTCTCTCAGGTTTCCCTTTTATTTCGAGTTGAAAATCGCATTTGTGATTTGGCTGCTGTCCCCTTACACCAAGGGCTCCAGTGTCCTCTACAGGAAGTTTGTGCACCCAACGCTCTCCAATAAGGAGAAGGTATTTGCTTGTTGTCAGGCATATTGACCTCTCTGGAAGTTGACTGACTTCTGATTCAGTTACGCTACAATAAAAATTGAAATGCGTGAGTCACTGTTGTGCTGACATTAGTGGATGTAGAATGATTTTGTTTCTGATATAAAGATGTCATACAGCAGCTTACTGAAGATGACAGTATAGCCAGCTGTTTCCCTAATGCTTAGAAAGCATGTTTAATTAATCTAATGACATAAGCCCATGTAGTCACTCTCAGTTAAGCTCACTGAATCATGACAGAAGCAGCATGTTCAGTAGCCAGGCTGTTCTTTCATGTTCTCAATGTAAGCAAGTACATTGTTTGGGTTGTTATAAATTGAAGAAGCTTTCTGTAAATCAGCACTGCATTTGCAAGCTTTCTGTAAATAGCAAGACAGATACTTGATCAATGCCAGCTGATGCTGGTAGCCTCGGTAAAAGGATTCTGATGAATTCTGTGTTTTTAAAGGTGATGGTGGGGGAGACTTTGCTCATATATGTAACCAGGGCCTAAACGCTTTGTTCCCCATTGCTTTCCTAGGAAATTGATGAATATATCACTCAGGCTCGTGACAAGAGCTATGAAACCATGATGCGAGTTGGCAAGAGAGGGTTAAACCTGGCTGCCAATGCAGCAGTTACTGCAGCTGCAAAGGTAATGCCACATCTGTGTACTACAAACAAAATGTAAGCTTCTATGACATGCATGAATCCACCAGCAGTTTAGCTTTGTGCCAGTCAGTGCTGTGGGTCTCTTACTGATATTGATAGTTTTCAGAACAGTCAGCTTTTCCTTTCCTCCAGTTTTTCTTGCAGTTAGTCCTATCCTGGCTTGCAGGAAGAGGAGGTAGGGGAGTATGGAGTTTACTGTAGTTTACTTTTTCGTTTTGGTCATGGAACATATCTCTCTTTTTTTCCTTTATCTGTTCTTTTCCGAATACCCTAGTGTGGAATGAGGCACTTTCCTACTTCTGAGATGATCTTGGAGAAGACAAAGTGCCCTTGACACTAATTTTCATGTCCTTTTAGGGTCAGGGAGTTTTGTCTGAGAAGCTGCGAAGTTTCAGCATGCAGGATCTTACCCTGATCCGCGATGAGGATACTGTGCATTTGCGAAGCCATGAGCCACAGTTGCACCCCTCTACTGGGAGCCTCCTTGAAACCATTGAGGATTCAGGTACAGAACAAAACTGCTGTTCCAGTCTGCGAGATCTTGTATGGTGAGCTGGGATGAGATCCCTGTGCTTCATGCTTTGAGTCCCACAAGGACTACAGGACTGCAGATTACCTAGAGGTAATCTGCATGCTCCCTAGTTCCTTCCTATCTTCTAACATATCTCTTTGCTGTGTGGGTTATTTTTCATAGGGATTGTTGACATCTCTCCTCCTTATGATCCTTAATGACTTCCACTTGAAATTTCATATCCTTTTTTTTTTTTTCCAGAAAACTTTAATAAAACTTTTTCTTGTTTTTCCTTAGCTTCCTGTTACTCCTCAGGAGAGGAGAGCAGTGTGACACACAGATCTAATGGAAGCCCATCTGAGATTAGAACAGACCCATCAGATGAAGATGCAGGAGACAAACTGCCAAAACGTACCCAGAGCCTCAAAGCTTCAAAGAAGATGTCAAAAACTGAGGTGAGCTACTGTGCGAGTTACTTCAGTACAGTCACTGATTTGTGAACTTTGTTGGGAGGCGCTTGCCTCATAGTCCCACTGAATTTAAAAGCTGTTTATATATTGACTTTGCTAGAGTAAGCTTTGCTAGAAGAGTCCTACATAAGAGCACTTGCTGCCTTAAGGTGCACCTACTATGCAGTTGTCCAGCTTCTCTAATCTTATGATGCCTAGAAACCTCTGTCTTAACACAAGACCTAAATTTTTCTTTCATTCATATGTTATGTTTAAGGGCAGAACACTAGATTTTTGCTGTTGTTAGCATATTTTGTTGGCTAAACTCTCTCTCCTGTCTGTTGCAAACACTCTGAATACATAGTACCGCTGTGACCTTTATTCCTGGGTCATCATCTAAAATACAGATGTTGTATACCCTTATAGCCCTTTCTGGACTTCTGCATATTTGATTTGGCAAAACTAAATTTGGGGCTCGTTTAGGTTTTGTCCTGTCAAAGTAACTAGTCAGTGTTGAGCTGTCTCTTCCTATGGCCATGTGATGCTCCCAGATATTTGCAGCCATTTCAGATGGGCGTGAGCTTCCTATATTCATATACTTGAAACACACCAAATGTTAAAATGAATGCAGTTGTGTTTTGTAGTAGTTTCATCATCTTTCCATTCAGAAGCTAGTGTGATTTGTGGATCAGCCCTTCAAGCTGATGCTTCCCCTGTTTTGATCTGACTTGAATTTTTTTTAATGATTTGATTTGTGCATGATAAAGTACATATTTTTTAAGTTGGAGTCATCTTATATTGTTTGCTTGACTTAAATCAGGCTCCTATTTTTTATTTATTTTTATGATGAGGAGTGATATATGACTAGATCACATTGTAGAGCTTTTTCAGGCAAAGTGTAATAATCAGCAAAACATGTGTTAGGTTGTACTTTAGACTTTGAATTTACAGTGTACAAGACCAGTTACATGTAGTTAGGTGTATATGACATGTATGTCTGCACTTTTTCTTTGTTCTGTTAAAAATGAAGGTGTTAAAGTAAACTAGTATAAGATGGCTCTTTTTCTTTTTCCTTAGCTTCCAGTAAGAAGTGTGAAAGCTCGCCCCAAGAAGAAAGCTGCAGTCTCTGCTGCTTCTGTTGAGTCATCCTAAGGAGACCTCCCCCTCCCCAGCATCTGTCTCTGTCCCAGGATTTGCCTGTCACCTTCGAGGGGAAGCTTCAAAGGAAAGGAGCTGAGATTCATGTACATAACAGCTACTGCTTTGTAGAGCTCTTTCCAAGGCAAGGAGGAAGCTGAGATTTAGAATATGAGTTAGAGGATGCATATCCTCTGGAATTTTCTCCTTTTCATCTTTCTGTTGGAGGGGATGCTAATATGTCTGTACATAGTCTGTTGCTTTGGGATTCCCTCTATATAACCCTCGTTGAGGAGAAGAACTGACTAGGGTTAGAGACATCCTTTGCAGAAAAGCCAGAAAAGGTATTAGACAGTGGAGTTCCACAGGGGGTGGGTGGCTGCCCGGAATGTCATGTCTTGCTCTGGGTATCCTTCTGCAGCTGTGTGTTCTTAAGAAGTGCCCAGTATAATTCACTGTCCTTTAGAATGACCAGTGCCTGTCATGTCCAGTCCTTTTCCCAAGGGGACTGAAGTGATGTGTGCTGAGTACTTCTGAACATAAAAAAAAAAAAAAAATGGCTCCTTGGAGGAATGCTGCAGATTCCAGTTCCTGGTACTGGAAGATAAGAGAGTTTGATTTTTGTTTTATTTTATTTTTCCAGAAGGTCACATGAGGGAATTGAAAACTGAGTTACGAAGAAAAACGTTATAGTATATGCACATGTGATGGAGCAGATACTAGTAGTTGTAGGAGTTAACTTGAGAAGGAAAGTGGGGTATCTGTAAAGTTTTTGGCTGGCTCCTTGAAGCTGCTTGAATTTTATATCAGGTTCTGTTGTTCACTTTGATACCTCTAAGAACATCAGTGAGAGAAGGAAAAATGGGCAGAAGGAGTGTGAGAAGGGAGTCTTTGAACTCTCTATCATCCCGATGGTTGTTACCACAAATTCTTTCATTATCATGATGACTAAGGAAAGCATAGCTTAATACAACCTGCAGACATACCTGGGAAATTTCAAGATGCCCTTGTCTCTTGATTTTAGGAGAGCCAGTACTCAGAGCATAAAAAGCAGGAAAAAAAGAAGAAGAAGAAGAAAAAAAACAGTTTAACTATGAATTTCACTAATCTTGGAATTATTCCATTTATGGGGAGAGAGGCAAAAAAAATGAGGCACAGTTTTGAGATTAATCAGCTCTCTTGCTTCATCCTGCTTCTGCCCACGGACCTTTTTTTTTTCTGTCTGTCCATATACCATGCAAGTCTGCAACGCGTGATGCAGCGTCATGGTCGAAGTAGAGTATATTTTGTGGACCTGAAACCGCACACGTGTAGCCCTGCACACATACTGTCAGGTTCAGTTTATGAGATGAGTAAAATTCCTGCTGTTGAGATACATAATGGGGGACCACCATTTTAAACATGGCTGTCTGAACAAACACTCCATGGTCTTAATTTACTGAAACTAGCGACCAAAGGAATCTGTCTCTCCCTTCCCAACTGAAGACCACTCTTGGCTCTAGGTGCAGGCATTCTTGTTTGCCTGTGCCTTTTGCTGTCATATTTCTGAACTGAGATGGACTCTGCTGTATCCTGGTGTTTTGCTACTGGCGGTGCATAGAAGTACTTCTACAGATAAGGCATGTTTCTGATGATACTATTCTGTTGTAAAAGATATACCTTCAGCCGTTTGCAACTTTGAAGATTGGGATTGCATTTTTGCTTGTTTTCCATTGTCTTTATGGCAAACTTTTATGAATTGCTTAGCTATTCAGTGAAAACAAATTACTATTGCTCTTACTAGTAACTTTACGGGCCGTGTCGGAAACCTTCATTTTACCAAAAATGCTTGTCCTAAACTACATATAAATCCTTTGAGAGCCCAGTAGAAAATCTATTTGATTTGGCTTTTTTGTTTTCTTTTTTAATACACACACACACACACACACACACACACACACACGCACACACACAGTAGTTTGCTCTCTTTATTTTGTTACCAAACAATGTATCCATATGTCCCTACTATTGCACATGCAATGGCTTGTACTGGAGCAGAAATTCTTTCTGTTTCCAATGGAAATCCCTCTTTCCATATGAGTGATAAAATATAGGAGAGGAAATCTTTATTGAATGTATGGAAGATTCAGTTGTGAAGAACTGCTGTCCTAGTCTATACTAGGTCTGTAGAGCAAGAACAAGATAGAATCATCATTCTCTATCCACTGAGTACCTGTATGACCATATAACTTTATTTCTTTTAACATAAAAATCACAGCAAATTTATGTGAAAAATTATGATCTAAAAGGTTGCGAGGACCTTTATTTGGAAGCAAAGGGTTAGATAGTATGCTCTTGTGCTGGTTTTTCTGCCTATTGCTTGTATGTGTGTTGTGCTAGTCTCAGATTACTTTTGAGAATACTATCTAAAATCAATTCATTTTCCTTGTTGTTAAATACAGAAAGAATTTCTGAAGACTTGATTTGAGTGTTGGAATTTACCTCTCTTCCTGAACGAGATTGCGCGCTAAATATCTTTTACTTAGTGTTGATGTTCAGTGCCATTAACCTATGAGTGAGAGTGGGTCAGTTTGACTTGTATGGAAAAATTAAACAAATTTTACCAAAAGACTCTGGAGTGGAATCAGGGACTACATCTATTTTGAGGTATGAAGCTGATGATGTCAGGCAGCAGAACTTACCCAGAGCAAGAACAGTGTCTTAGCATGGCCACTGTGTGCTTCTTCCAGTATAAATGTAAGTGACTGCTAGATTTCACTCTGATCAAAGTCTCTGCAGATCTTCCACCACCTATGTGATAGATTCTAGATACAGTTCTGCAATGGATGACCTGGTCATGCATAGAAGTTTCTTGTTAATGAACATGCTGAATGTGCTGTTTTGATAAAATGCTTTTAGCAGCTGTTGTTCAGTGTCTTCAGCAGAAAATACTAAAATGTAGTTCCTATTCAGTATCTTCTGTGGACTGCATTGTGCTGTTAAGCAAATGGTTAAATCTTTACCTCACAATAGAATGCACTGTGTTGAGTGTTTATACCCCTTTTAGAGTATACCTAGGCACAGAGATAAATACAATAAGAGAAAATGATACCTGAGGTTTTAAGGTTGTGTGCCTAAAAATTAACCAAAAGTACCTGCACCATGAGATATAAAGTGAAGCCATGACTTCCTTTCATAAGGAAGTGTCATACCTCCCCATGTTAAAGTACTGAATCAGTGTTGTGCAGCTGGAGAACTGAGGAACTGATTTTCCTTCTTAGAAACACAATGACTTGCTGCATAAAATAGAAGAATGATTTTTCTCTTGGTGGTGCCCTCCTGTGTAGGTAAGAAATGGGAGAAGAGACTACTGTATTGTCTGGAACTCACCATTCCAACTAAATATCTTGTTTTCTTACTGTTCTTTAGGGAGTTTCTGATTCTCCAGCCTTACATTTCAGATTTAAGGGGACTGGGTTTGCTTTTTTTTTTTTTTTTAGACTAGATTTTAAGTAGAGGGAATATTAGAGAAGGAGAGGATAGAGTTCTTAAAACTGTAAAACTTGTTCTAGGGAAAACCACATCTTCCCCCAGTTCAGTATTGTGTGTTTCATTCATTGTCCTTTCGCCTTTTCTTTATTATACATCCTTCTTGCAGATATGACTCCTTCGCAGTATATTCCCATATCATCTCTGCCTTGAATAGCAATATTTTCAGACAACTCTGACTTTCTGGAAGTTGATGCTTTTCAGTTTTATTTAATTTGCCATCTTAATCAGCAGGATATACAGTGCCTTAGGAGGAAGGTGGAATAATTACAGAACACACTACTGGTTCTCAGTTCTATGCAGAGCATTGTATCACGGAGGCTTCCATGTTAAATGTGAAATGTTATTGTATGTCTGAGAGCAACTCTTAAACTATGCTGGGTTTTCTGGTTTCCTGAACATGTATACGATGCTGGAAAGTGTACCTTGATGACGAAGAAAGAAATCTGAACAAGAACGTTCTAATCCCTCTTTCACATGGGAACACTGTATTGTCATGTTACTCTGCCACTCGCTGGGGAGATGCTGAATCACACTGCTGTATCTAACTTGTCAATTCCCTCGTTTTTCTTGCTCAGCCCACTAGGAATCTGTAATCTGCTGTTTAGCTGAGGCATCTTGTGCTGCTGCTCTCCAGGTTGCCCTATGAAGTCAGTTATGGGGAAAGCCAACATAGTGTTCTGAAGCCGTATGAGTTTGTGTGCTCTATGTATGCTCTGAAACCTACTGAATTTAATTTTTAAGAGCCTTTATGTGCATATGTGCGTATGCCATGTGGGGATATGCTTTAGTATTACTGAGGAGAAGGGATGTCTGGTCACCCTTCCTCTGGAATTTGGCACTATTACAAGGAGCTGTAAACATGGCTCAGCCTTATGTTATTTAAAGGTACTTTTATGAACATGTAAAGTCAAGCCTAGAGTCCCCAAAAGAGGATCTCAGGAGGTGTGAAGAGTAACTTTGTGAGAAAAATTGGTTTAAATGGTAACTGAAAACACTAAAATTGCATAGCGTCTAAGAACCTGCACTGTGGCTTAGGACAGAAAATGGGGTTATGCACAGTAAAGATTTGTCCGGGAAATATCACTGACTTTCTGCACCTCAAGCACCATACAGATTAGCCTGGTTTCTCATCTATGGCACCTCTGACTCTGTGTCTTACCTTTCTAAGATGGACTTGAAAAACGTGCATTCAGACTCTTGAACCTTTTCATCGTGTTAGAACAATAAAGTTTGAATTCTTTCTCAGCAGTCATATAGACTGTAAGGAAGAATGGATGGGTATCGAGTATCTTCTGTCATTTTGTTTTAGATGTGTTATGCTGGGGAAGCACCAGATCAGAACTGCAAATGAAACAATCTGGGAAATTATCTCACATATCTTTCCCCACACCTCATCCCCCCAACTGTGTGTTTGGACCAGAATGATGAAATAAACTCTCGGTTTGCTACACTGTTATATGCAGGCATCTACAGAATCCTGAAGTTCAGTGCAGACTGCCATTTTTCTATTTACAGTGAAGAGCTGCAATCAAAATGCAGAATGAAGGAAAATTATTTCTTTTCAATGTTGCAGGTAAATTTAGGTCTTTGCTGCTTTACCCAAAACATTTCCATAAACCCCTTGCTAGTAAACCTGTTCTCTGCTCTGTCAACCTCTGGTCTGTTTCTCAGCTCCTATCCTCTCATGACCTAGTTACAGTTCTTATATTTCTTTACATTAAGTAAAGGATTACATTTTGCTGCCTGTAGAGGCACAAAAATGCCTCCTTTAAAAACCCAAATTCAACCTTATTCCATTATCATTATCCAATCTTATGGCATGCATTCATGCAGTGACTTGTACAAGGCCTCAGACCGAGACCCAAGTAGAACATGAACATGTTCCCTTTTGGTGTAGTTTGCTCTATCTCCCTTTCCTTGAAGTCGTTCTGGCTACAGTCTGCTTACTCCTGACCCTTTGAACAGCAGTATTCTATGTTTAACCAAACAGTGTTAGACGTCATGTCTGCAGAAGAGCTGCAGAACTCTGTGGACTCTTAAGCAAAAAGAGCCTGAGCCTTCTGTAACATGTAATTGTTGAAGGATTTGCAGCAAATGTGAAAATGCACTGCCATACCAAGTCATCAGAGATAGGGAACTGAGTTGTGTTCTGTGTAGAGCAGATTAGGGACAAGAGACTGAATGGCAAGCATTTAACCATAAAAAAGTACTGTTGGAGTGTGTCTTCATTGCAGTATTGCAGGAACAGAAGGTTAGGTTCATGTGCCTTAGCTGTGGTACAAAGCAGTCTATATACAGCAAACTTCAGCCTACTGATTAGCCTTGTTTCTTGGCAAGGGAGATCAACCTGACAGTTTTCTAGAAATGCCAGCTGTAGATATCTACATTACATTGATTCAGCTGTGACAGACAATTTCAACATCTAAGCAGACATCTTTTTCCTAGCCATTTGGCCAAATGGAAAATAGAGAAGTCCTATAACCTCTGTTTCTTTGGCAATAGGTAAAATTAAAGTTTTCTGCCTGATATTGAGCTTTTGGACAAAATATTGTACTGCCACACCAAAGATGGGTATAGAGCATCTCTACACTACCAGGGAGTGGAAGATGTTGCCTTTTTTTTTTTCCCCTTTGGATTTTGATTGATAATGCCCCTGTAACATGTAGGTGTATGGGGTTTGTTTTTTATTTTTTGGTTTTTGTTTTTTGTTTTTTTTAACTCAAGAAGAGAGTAAAAACCACTTTTGCTGATGTGTAGTATTTTATCATGTTCTGTGACAATTTCTATGAGGACATGAGCTTTTTAGGCTTCATACTGTAGCAGAAGTGATGAGGATAGCTGGTGTGTGGTTTCAGTGTTTGTGATAGTAAGCGGCAGAAATGCATATATGAGTGCTGAAGGATTTCTGCTGTACAGATGCACATTTCAGGAAAGAGGTGTAATATTAAAATAGGAGCATTTTAATCTAGTATTAACTTTTTTTTAGTGAGAAGAGTGTCGTGACCATAAGAACTGAATGAATACTCCATAACAAATTAGTGCCTTTAAAAAAAGGAAACAGGTGTGGGTGAAAGGTACCACAGCAGCCTCTGTAACACAGACAGTTATTCACTCCAGTTATTCAGCAGTGCCTTCCATCTGAAATTGCTGCATTTACCAAATTTCTCCATTCTTCCTACAGTAATATTTGTATATATGCACTTGATTCTTAAGAACCTGAATAGACTGGAGTAGTTCCCTTTAGAGTGCAAGTGTTAATTTCTGGCTCTTAAGTTTTCAGAAATTCAGAGAAAAGACAGAACAGATTTGTCAAAAACGTATGAAATTGTATGGAATACAAAGGAAGACAACTGAAGGAGGCCAGAGAGGATTCATTTGAATCACTGTTTCTGACAATCTACATTTACTCGTTAATCCCAGCTGACTCTTAAGAGCTTTCAGGAAGGATATAGACAATACTGCACACAGAGCTGAGGAGAAATTCTTTTCTGCATCTGTGTGCTCTAATAAAGGCTCCTTAAGTGGAACCTGGAGTTCATCCTGGTCACTCCATCGCAGTGAGAGGGTTCCTTGTAGAAGACTGTGTCTTTTGATAGCAAAGTCTAGGAAGGTTCCTGTGTCAAGAGGCATCTGAGAGAGCTGCAAGAGCCCACCTTGAAGAAGGATGACAAAAATACCCATTAGGGACTTAAAAAAAGGAAAAAAAAGAGAAGAAAGGAAATTTTAAAAATCTGCTTCTGATCACAATAAATAACAAAATATAAATGGAATCAGTAAAAGTGATAACTCTCAAATTTGGTGTATTCTCTCAGAAAACTCATACAATCCCTTCACATTAGATTATAAAAAAAGTACAAGGAAACTACACCTTTATTTCAAGTAATGCTTAGTGACTTACCAAAATGAAGGCAAGTTTAATTTTTTTAGTGACCTTGTAAATGTAGGTGGCCGATGATACAGTTTCAAACCTTATTCTATATTCATGCTGCTGCATTTTGGAGAAGGCACCAAGTAGATGGTTACTTCAATTTTGACTCCTTGGTTGCATTATTTCTTAAATACTATGAATGCTACAGAGGTGGTTTAGGTTGTTTGTTTGTTTGTTTGATGTGACCATGAATTCATGTCTAAATTCAGGCATGCCGAGAAGACGTGGTTTGTTGGATTGGAGATGAAGGTGACTTCCTGGGCCACGAGCTGTAGTGTCGCTGCTTGAGCCGGGCCGGGGGGACTAGGTGATCTCTGGAAATCCCTTCCAGCCTCAACCACTCTTGACTCTGCGTGACTGCGAGACCTTCCTTTAATTCTCCTACTTGGAGACCGCATATCGATGCCTGGCTTTTATTCCGTAGTCATGGGACAGATTTTCTGTTGACGCGGTGCTTATTTAGTCGGTAGGCTGAGCTGTGAATTACTTTTTGTCCACCAGAGGGTATAAGCGTAACATGGCATCAAGCAAGATTGGGAAAGCAAGAACCTGTCTGGTGTTAGCTGAATTATGACTGGTTGAACATTGGTGCCTTCTGTGTTTGAGGGTTTAAGTTATGTCCTGCTCAGAAAGAGAAAGTGGAGGGAAAAAAAAAAAAAAAGAAAAGAAAAGAGTTTTAACAGAGAACTCAAAGAACTGCTGCAGTTAACCCCAGCCTGAGAGGGCACGTTGAGCTGCTCTCCAGGGAGGTTTGCTGAGACCACATTCTTAGAAACAGCTGTGTTATAAATGGCTATGTTTGTGATTTGCTTTTTGCAATTAAACAGTTTCTGTGTGTGTGTGTTTCAGTAGTGTTATTCTAATTTATCCATGGAATTTTATTTCCAGTAGGAATTCCTGGTATGAATGAGTAATTTCTTTCAGTTTGATCTGTATTATGTGAAAATAAAAGCAATTTTAATTTAAAAAATACAGAGGTATCTAATGGTTGCTATGGTAATTTGTGAACATAGCAGCAGAGAGTTACCATTATGAAGAATTGATGGAGGATTGCTGGGATTTGTGTGTTTTTGTTGTTAAGTCAAGAGGCTCATTTACAGTATGCAAGTATTTTAGGAGAAACACTTGACATTATTTTATTATTATTATTGCTACCATGCAGGATCACATGTACAAGAGGCTTTTCTATAAAGAGTTTTTTGGAACCTAAACTGAGATTATCTCTACTTTAAATTATTTGCCAGCGTGAGCCGATCCACTGATGTGGAATAGCTCCTGAAAGAACACTGCTGTTCGTGGTTCAGGTATGTAATTTGTTAGCCCTTTACTAATGGAAGGGTGCTTCAAATCAAATTCAAATTCAGAAGTATCTGAGTCTTGCAAAGATTTCTTGAAGTGGTCTGTAATGACTCAGTGGTTTAATTTCAGCACTGCTGTGTAAGCAGATAATTTATTATGGAGACAGGAGTTGCAAACCTTGCGTTGTTGGCACTGGTGTTTTACATTGCCTTTACAGGTCATGTGCAAGATACAATATTCTGCAAACCCGGTTTCCTTCCCAAACCACTTTCTGTTAAAGGAATATGAAAATTCTTAATTCAAGCCATGGGCTGTGGGAATGTTTCCAAAAATCCAGTACTGCGCTGAAGAAGGCTCTGAACTGTCCTGAACAAAAAATACTTAGTGAACGTTTTTTATACCAGTCACTGAAATAACCTCTAGGGAAGTAGGAGACAGACAGGTGTAGAGAAAACAGTTCTTAGGCTGGATTGGAGGAGCAGGAAGTGTGCAGGGTTTCTTAGAGTTTATCTGCAGAGAGACTGAGGCTCACAAGAAATGACAGAAACTCTGTGTGAGGAGAATAAGGCAGAGAGTTCCTAGGTTTATTGAATTCCTGCTGAGAGCAAGGGAGGTGCATAGTGCTTTTTTGAGAAGCACAAAACAAGTTTGCTTCACTGAAATTATTTTGGAAGGGAAAGGGAATATGCCAGATGTTACTGGGGTTTGTGTCTTATTCCCATTGGCTTCATTAGGAGTTGAAAAAATAAAACTTTGAATCTGTCTTCAATTATTTAATGATCTTTGTTGTGGAGTAGATACCAATAGCTCGAATGAAGTGACAGCTCTCTGGGAACGTAACAGTGTTGTAAACTCATAGCCGAGAATGAAAGTGGTGATTTGAAGAACAGTATTGGAACCGGCTTTGAAGTAGGAATCTCTTGGAAGTTTCACTACGTCCTCAGTAGAGAATGGTGACTGCTGTGCTGCCAAAGGGCAGCAGCTGCATTCCTCTGGACACATTTTTCCAAAGGGAAATTTTTTTTTGACTTAGGAGCTGTCACCTCTCCCACTGAAGGAATGGGGACTTGCCTTCTGATTGCTTAGCCAGTCTGTGAATTTATTATTGTGCTGAAAACTGAAGGTACTTGCACTAACAAATCAGGGTGTTTCTTAGGGAAAGAGTGGTATGTGCTTTCCAGATAACTTAATTTGATGTTGTAGATTCTGGCTTTATTGTTTGGGTTCTGGTATTACACCAAATAATCTGAAGTTGTAGAATTCCGGATAATAATGTCGGTCTTGACTGTTTTTCCCCCTCTTGTCCGCTTGTCCTTCTTGTCATTAGGGCACATTCTCTCCTCTGTCTGCTTTTTTTCAAGAAGCAGCAGGAGACACAAGAATGTTTGACCTTGCATCTCATAATATATGGGATCCTGCTAGGCACAGAGAGACAGTCTGAGATTCTTTGATTTTGAGAAAGAAGAGGCCTCTTATCTGGCACATCATAGATGAAAATTAATGGACAAAAAAAGTAGATCCAAGATGTACAAGGAGGTTCTTGTAAAAGAGCAAAAGAGTTTACAAGAGGGTCAGATACTTCTTACTGTCAGGCTTTAAGAAAAAAAAAATGTGTTTCTGTTCTGTTGTTTCCACTATATGATCAAACTGTTAAACAACAAACAACATTGAGCATATTTGCAGGTGTTAAATCTTAATTGTCCTTTGCCCTGCAAAATTTCAGTATTTACCTGGGAAAAAAAATCTTAGTAATCATTTAAAGAGTGATACAAATAAGGAATCCAAAGGCCTGAGATCTAAAGAAGATCCTAGAAGGAGGTGGGAATGGGCCCTGTAGACTAGACTGGTACATCAAATTAAAAGTCAATCTACTAGCTGTACTCAGTGTTCCTTTTGCAGCAGGGTGTGCTGGATATGAATTTAGTTGAAGCTGAATAACAGAAATTTCAACACTTTCTATTTTTCCTAGGCCCTGTTGGGAATCTGGGGAACAGAATGAAAATTGCAGAAGGCTGTCTCATTGCTGCTATAGTTTGCTAATTTAGGGCAGTGAATAGCTTCAATTACACGGAATCTAAACTTCATGGAAAAGTCAACTCTTGTTACCATTCTGCATTTGCCAGAGAAATATTGAAATACCAGTCAGTGGAGCAACTGTGATGCTCTGAGGCCACTCCTTCAGAAAAGGAAAATAACGGAGAAGCCGCCAGCCCAGGCTGCCCTGGTCCAGCTATTCTAATCTCTTGTCCTTCACACTCCTCAGTCCACAATGATAAGCAGTGAGCGGTGTGGCATTCACATACATATTGGAGAAGCTCTTCTTGATACTGCCACCTTTTTACCTATGTGCCGAAACCTGGCAGTATTCAGTGCTTGGGGGAGAGAGGGGTTGAATTCTTTCATTGCTTTTTGGTAGAGTAATAAAAGTTTGGTCACTTACTGTAATTTAATGGTGTAAAGATAGGAACCTTGAGACATCTGATCGCGCTTTGTGCTTGCTTTCTTACTCAGGCTCTTTCAAGGTATCCTTTTGCACATTCTCATTTGTGAGCACCCATTCAAGGAAGTCCTATGTCAGTTCTTTGAGGTCTTGCTCTTTTGCTACCATATTTATTTTTTCCTGTTTCAAGGGACCTCTTGTTTCCCTCCTCAGAGCATCAGGGAAAAGGTTTCTACCATGCAGGAACGCCCTCGGCCCACAGGATGGCAGCTAAGCCTCAATTCCCTCTCTCTTGCTGCCTTTCTCACTCTTTCTTCTGGCGTTTCTGACAGAAGCGCCTTCTCAGTCAAGGTCCCCTCCCTGACATACACCTAAGGGGCATGAGCCTGTAAATACTTACTATATTTACTATACTGTAAATGCTGGGCTTAAAGAGTTCAATTATGTCAGTTCAGGCTCTATGAATTTTTGAAGGATTGTCATATTCATGACAAGATAAAAGCGCATCATCCAAAGATTGAATTTTGAATATTGCATACTGTTACCCACTGTGTTTCTGTGGGTCCCTCCTGAAAGGGATGCTCCGAGTGTAACTGAGCAATAGGACATGGTGGCATCCCTAGACAAATGTTGCTTTGATAGAGGCTTAGCTGTTGATGCTTTTGTTGTTGTCTTATAAAAGTTATTTATTCATTTTTTACTTTCATTGTATTTTGACAGATTATTTCCTCAGACAGAAATTCTTCAGATTATTCAAACTGGAATTTCAGTGTTGTTAGAATAGACTATGGGTAGGTGGGAATTTTTTGTTCTTCACTATTGAGTTTACATGTTTTATTTCCCCTCTCCATTCTCCAGCTACTTATTGATGTTTATGACTACTTTTCTTGAAAGCTACTGTTTTGTTAACTTTTCAAACTGTGTTCTTTTTGTTTATAGTCTTCTGCCTTTCCATTGCTGATTAAAGAGATTAAAATTGATACAAGACCATATTCCTTCTACCATCAAAAATGCAGGCAGTTTTAAAAAATTTGCTTTGTCTTGGCTTTGTTTCCTCGTTTACTTGTTGCCTCTCAGTAATCAGGTCATGTGCCCCTCGGCTGTCAGCTGAGGATCTGGGCTCAAAGCACACGAGAAGGTGTCTGACACATCTCAGGACAGATGCACAGAGGGGACAACCCGGGTAAGATTTGCAGTGTATCCTTAGGTTGCCCTTCCGCTTTTACAGGTACAAGTCACTGTAGACTCAAAGACCATTACTGTTACTCATCTAATAGACCTAAATTGTAACTGCAAATAACTTTTGGGAGGAATAAAGAATTTATAAGCACCGTGTTGGAAAGCAGTGAACATCTGGTTCTGGGTGCACTTCAGTCAGCAGTAGATGGCTAGAATGCCTAAGCATGAAATATCAGTCTGGTGAGGAAGTAGTTGCAGTCCTGCAGGACAGACAGGCTGCAGAACTCAGCCGATTTACTAACATGCCAGTGGTGCGGAGACAACAGACACAGAGCGGGTCTGAAATTAACAGAGAAAACAGAGCAGCGGGAGGAATTGTCTTGTGGTTGTCCGCAATAGTTGATCCTCCACAGGCCTTGCTTTTCAGAAAAGTGTGTAGTCAGGACCTTCAAGAGCAGTGATGGGGTACAAGAGGAGTTCGCTTAGCTGTGTTCTGGCATCTCTGCCTTGGGGTTTTGCATAGCACAGAGTCTCGAGCTTATGAACTGTGTTCTGCACATGGAATTTAGTAACAGCAGTATTGGGTTGCCTCTGCTTTCAACAGAGTTGTAAACCTGGCTTTGAAATTTAGCCTGGCTTGTTCATTTCAACTGGAGCTTTCCTTTGGGACTCCTGTAGGCGGGGTCTTTCTCCTCCTCATTGCTGTTGGTTTTCACTGTCAGTGCTACAAATTAGCATCAACAGACCTGCCAGCCTTCCGCCTCCATGAACGTCCTCATGCAGGAGGCAGGTCTGTTGGTACTTCTGTTTCATCCAGCTTAGAGATGACATTCCCATGCTGAGCAGTGAGAGGCTGAGACGTGTGCATAGTAAATAGAAAATAATTGTGTTTCTGGGCATATGTAAAATTACTATATTTTTTTTTGCTCTCTGCATATGTCTGTTACATTTTTGTACCCACGTTTTCCAAGGAAGAAGTCCTTGTTCAAGTGTTTATTGTAGATTCAAATATGGCAAAACACTTGTCTTCTGCTGAGTGAGTGAAGCAGCAATTGGAGTTGCGTGGATTTAGACATAGAGTTGCATCCCTGCCCCTGTATCTGCTGGAACGCTAGAAGTGCTTGAACTTCAGCCTCTTCCTCCTGGGCCAGCAGGTGCACGTGTAAAGCATAGCTGAACCCAGGAGGTAAAGAGCCAGCAGCTCAGTCTGCTAGCACGGCAGTGCAGGTAATCCTTCTGTACGCCGGGGATCGTTACCTGGTCAGGAGCGTTGATTCTGGTTTATGGACCCACTGCAACCTTCTCTTTTTTCCTGTGACTGATTATGAGGCTTTGGGACCTTTTTGTGCATTCCGGAGGAGGTGCCTGTGGTTCTTGTCCGCCTGGCTTCCCGTGTAATGAGGGTACAAATACCTCTTCTGGGCTGGCACACTCTTCCCCACCTTTTGGAAAGGGGACAATCTGTGTTCTTCTTAGCATCTAGAAACTGTTAGAACTGTTTCTAATTTGTAAATTTATTTGGTTAAGACAAGAATCAAAGGGAAAATTGAGATAAAAAGCAGTAAAGTGACTAAACAGTCTTTTTTCTTCTTCTTTCTGCCTTTGATCTGCCATACGGAACCAGACCTGTTGTTTCTGCTGGACCATGCCACGGGTGAGATACTAATTCAGTTTCACTTTAGGGTCTCTTAGTCCACTGGCTTTACTTACTAATATCAGGGATCTAATGGTATATCCAGTGCTTCATCTTTTTACCCTTAAGATGTATATATATTGTTCTATTTCATATAATATAGCCCAATTATTTGACTGTTTTTTCACGTTTGTTTTGGGTCACTTCTCTGCACTTTGTGAAGAGCTTTATTTGAAAGGTGTTAATAGGGCAAAGACCCTTTTGAAGGGGGTCCATGATTTAAAAAAAAAAGGGGGGCAGGGAGGTCAAGGACTCTGCAAAATAAAAGAAATCATTCAGGGAATACCTTTTTAAATCATCCAAGCAGTTCTTGCAGATGTTTGTTATTTTAGTGGATTAAGGGTATTATAGATTATTATTTGAAATCTGTTTCAAATCCATTTTCTTCCTATGTGACAGTATAGGAGCAATGTGGTTCTTTTAGGAATGCAAACATGCTGTTGCCATGGAGTTTCTGCCATCATCATCTCGAAAGACACTGCAAATACTACCCATACTCAGCATTCAGAAAAACAATCAATTAGCCTTAATTGATGTATACAGAATTTATTAAATACATGTTTAGCAGAAAGGTAAGGGAAAACCTACCGAACTAGTTTCAGACTAGTTCAGATTCTTTTCAAAAGGTGAGTTAGCTTCTGAGCTAGGATTTACAGTAAATGTTTCGCTACTCCTGCAACAAGAGGGCAAAAGCCAGAAACAGGGAAAGAAAACATTACCAATCATTGTGTAGATGCAACCAAGCAAGTGACAAAGAGAAACAATTATCAGCTGAATGAGGTCACTGTGCACAGGGCACCATACTTCTATAGCAGAAGGAAATACCCAGGCTGAAGGAGTAACTCGGCAGAAGATGTTAAGCACAGACCATTAGAAATGGTAAAGTCTGGAAAGTCCTGGTCTGTCTGGAATTAGTCAAAATAGTATGAATACACTTTTTAATTTAAATTGTTCATTTAGTCTTAATTTGATACCATTATTCCTGTAGAGCCTTCCTGTCCTGTATTGTTTTTGATGGGCAGCTATGCACCTCAGATGGATTTGTGGATGTAGAAGACACTATTTTATTAAATTTTACACACCTAGTTCCTTGAATCTTTTTGCATAAAATACATTCTGAGTTTGGATCTCCTCTGGCTTTCTGATTTTATTTTGTGCGCAGAAATATACAGTAATGAACATAGACTCCTTAAAAGAAGAATGACCATTTCCCGTATGCAAGATCATGTGAAAGAAGATGACATAGAGTGATATTTTCTTGCTGCCATTATGCATGTCAAATACTGATCTAACGGTCTCTTACTGCTGCATGTATTTTGTTTTCTAGTTTCTTTCTCCAGATGAATAAAGACAATTATTTCTTATTGTAAGAATAGTCCTTTCTTTTTTTTTTTTTCCTTAAAACTAAGTTCTTATCCTGATTGCTTTTAGCATTCTAATGGTATGATCCTGTACCCTTGAAATCAAAAGGTATTTAGCTGTTAGACTAATGCAGTAAATTTGTTTTGCCTTCCTTCCTCTATTCAACAGCATTTAAAATGAGTATTAACTTTCATTATTTGTGGATTTAATATATGATTCACTAATGACCCGGTGAAGCCCATCAGATTTTCAAGCATTATATTCAGGTTCCTTTCAGTAACATTTATGTTGACTTTGTAGGACTTTTCTCAATGTAAGTGTTATATCCAATTTTTTAACTTTCTGGTGTATAATTTAATGTAATAGGTGCCTATTTTGTGCCTTAAGTTTTGAAGTCGAGGCAGTGTCTTCCTTGGTGTCCAGAGAGTGCTGTTGGCCTCTCCTGCAATGAGCTTCTATCACTTTCCATTCTCATTTTCTTTGGTTTGAATGCAGCGGCCTTTGTCTCCTCTATTCTAGTTACTTTCATTAATATGTTTTTAACTATTTAAAAAAATAAATAGCTCATTTGGGGAAAAAAAAAATTAAGGTCCTTACCTGCAGCTTACTTATAGAACCCATGGTTTGTCTTCACCCTGTCTTTTTTTGCTGGAGGTTGAAAGATGTCTTGCAGCAGAATCACTTACTCATGTGCAGTCCACAGAGATTAGTACCTGCTTAGTCTGTGAGTGTATGGGGAAAGTTTCAGCCTTTGAGGGAGAATATGGGGCATTTAGTTTTCCTTAAAGGGAGTTTTTCCATTGCACAGCATTTAATTCCTCTGTGGCATTGTCCAAATCTGTTCTTCAAACCCTTTATTGTCTGAAAAACAAATTACTATATGCTGCTTTACTGAATGATGAGACCTGAGTTCTGCAGGATAGCTTTGCCAGTTACTGGCAGGTTCTAAATACAGCTCGTGCTCTTTTGTAGGGCTGTGACAAGCAAGAAATAAATTTAATCAAACTGACCTTACAGAGGTCTTATTCGCATCCTACTTGAACTTGATTATTCCTCTCTAAAATGTGTAAAGGTTACAACTTAAACTTTGGCATTATTTTTTTTCTGACTACAGAAAAAAAGAAGGAATTGAACATCGGAGATGTGCTTCACATTGATTTTGAAAATGCAGAATTTATTCTTTCTAGTGAGCTGCCTAACACATGGTGCTGTGAAATTTCCATCTTTTCCCTTGTAATTGCTCCCAAAGTAATTATTTTTAGTTTAGCTTGGCAGGCTGGTAAAAGGGAACCCTTTGAGAAGTGTGGAGGGCTGAAATTCTGCAGAAATTCCAGGCAGCTCTACACTGAATCATCAAATCCCAAGAGCTCAGAGACATTCCATAGAAATGTCACACAGATCTCCTGGCATATTAATCAGAAAGCAGCAGTGGGCTCTCACTTTCAGCCAGGTTTCTTCTAGAACTCTTGCTCTGCTTGGAATGAAAGCTCTTGCAGTTCAACAAGGGAACAGTTTAAGCAAACCCAAGACTGAGGTGAGGACACAATAGAGATTTGGGCTGTTTCAGTGTTGGAAATCCTGTGTGTGTTGTGTTTTAGTTATATTACGAACTGCTCTGTTGGTTTGTAAAAGCTGGAATTAGTAAAACCCCAAAGTCCACCATTCTAACGACTCTAGGAGTTTTTCTCTGAAGAGATGGTGATTTTCAACTTCTAGTAAACGTAAAGATTGTTTTCCCATCTACTATTCTTAAATCATTTTGCCTCACGATTTTCTTTTGAAGAACTATATTTTGGAATTTTTGGTGCAGTAAGCACATCAGTCTTAAGAAACTAATAAAAAGTAAATATACATTCTGGAACAATAAACTGCAGGAAGCAGGACAGGAGATCAACTAACCAAAATGTCTCTACCGCTTACTTTTGAAAATACCTAAGATGTTGTTCAATATAATGGAAAAAAGTATCATGTTGATGTGCTATTAAAGCTGCAGAGCTAAAAATAATAGGCAGGAAATGCAAATATGACGTTTACTAGAGTGAGTGTGATACAGCCACACTGTATTGTATCCTGTATACTGCTTAAAAGTACAAAGGGAGATATTGTTAAGCTCTTATAGAATATGAAAATGAATTAATTGGGCTTGCTTTGGGAACACAAAAAAAAATATTTTGCTGCTTTGATTACAACAACCTAAGGTTTCCTCTAATATAGAGGAGTTTTTAGTATTATAATTGCTATCTAATGGAATTAATTGCTGCAAAACACGTAAAATTGTGAGAAGTTAATTTTTGATTGGCTATATGGCATGCATGATTATTTAAAGGTAAAATATTACCATGAGTAATAGAGTTAAAAAAAAAAAAATCTAGAAATAACTCTTCTTGGCCCTGCCATCACTGCAGAAGGAACACTGTGTTGCTGCCACAATCTCATGAGACACCAGAGATCAGGCCCAGAGTGCCCTTAGTGCTCTACAAATACATAACCAAGCATCTGCCCCAGTGCATTTATGGTGTAAAACCAGACCAAGGCCAATGGAAAAAAAAAAAAAAAAAAAAAAAAAAAAAAAAAGTGGCGTGTGACCATTTTGTGATTGCTTTTGCAGAGGGCAAGAAATGGTTTATATCTCACAGCCACCTGGGAACCAAAAATAGTGCAATAGTGACTAAGGTCAGTGAGAAACCAAAGAAAAATATTGCGGATACTTTTGGTTCCGTGTGGATACAATTGCGTTACCATCTGGAGCTTTGCACACCATGGTGTGATGGCAAGGGTCTTCTGGCTTTTGCTTGGTTCTTACTGAGTGTTGAACTATCCTACTTTTATTGCAGTTGAGGTTACAGTGGGGAAATAGGACAGTGGGCTTGCACTCATACACTAAAGTAACTGAAAATAATATTTTTCCTTGACTTCTGAAAGAGAATAAGATAATCACTACCAAAAAAAAAAAAAAAAAGGCATTCACAAAGAAGCACTTCTATTTACTATGTGGAAAATGCCCCATCACATTGTTGCACGCATAAAAATATCTGTTGCTCTCATAAATATGTCGCACCTGTAAAATAATCCAAAGGTGCAAGTGGGATTGCCCTGGGATTGCTCCCAGCACAGCCAATGCACTTTAGTTGGTTAATTTTATCCACCAGTGCAAGATCTTTGCAATAACATCCACCATTAACTGATGCAGTTATTATAGGATTCCCTTCATTAGCAAAAACTTGTCTTCCCAAGAACTGATTTCCCATCTCAAAGTCTCCTCCCCGCCATCCAGTGCATTAAACCTTAATTAAGATGCCCTTCAGGAAAGCCACATAAACAAAAATGGAAATGTTGTGCCTCATAGATTGGAAAATGTGATTTTTCTCACTTCAGTGACTTCTGCCAAAGTTCTGTTGTGGAGAATACATGTTTACAAGCAGAAGTCCAGCATCACCCTTGTTGATTTTCTTTAGGAATTCTCCAGCAGCTTCTGTCCTTTGCTGTAGGTCCCAGTGTTTCTTATTAAACCCTGTGAAAAATAATGAAAATACTCGATGTTTGTTTCTTTAGAGAAAAAAAAAAAAAAAGTTGAAAGTATAAGGCTGTGTAATGCCTGTCAGACTAGAATGCCTCCTGTCTCTCTTCAACTTTGCTCCATTTTCTACAGGAAATTTTAACTTGTAGCATTGCAAATGCAGGGAGGGGGGGAAAGCTTTCAGCATTGATGTAGCCAAAAATTATTTAGCTTTTGTAGAGCTATTTTGTAGAGCATCATACCTTGCCGTACCAAAACATTTTCAAAGAAAAGCAAATTATTAATTGGTGTGTGGAGCCTGTAGTGGAAGTTGTTACTGATCTGATTAGCAGTGGAAGCTACTAAAAGGTTGCAGAGAATCAAAGAAAGCAAGAAGCAAGCCCATGGGGGAGAGAACAGGAGGAGGCAGTCTAAAGAATAAGGGTTGTTTATAAAATGCTTGAAGGCCAGAAGGGACCTCTCTGGTAATGTTGTCTGACCTAGTAGATAAATATAGGTAAATATGGCACTTGAATTTGAACTATCTTGCCACTTTTAGAGAAGTGCTCAATTTTGCTTTCCTATGGACAGTAAAGAAAGGCAAATGAAGGTCAAAGAAAAAAATAGTATGGCAATATGTGACCTGTGTACCTATATAAATGCTTATAGGGAGCAACGCAGAATTCTATGTGTAGTACATAAGAGCAACAGGAATTTTGCATTAGCACTTCAGGTCTGAAGATACTAGTTTGAAATTTCTATGATAATTGAGCAGGATTGTCCATTTTTTTCTTCTTCATAAGGTCTCTCAAAACCAATTAAACTTGCACTTTGATCTTTAAATACAGAGATTTCAATTTCTGGTAGTTCACATGGAAAACTTTAAACATTCCCCACAAAGCCCAGGATATAGAACTAATGAATCAGCTCGTGGCTGTGGTCTTGCCAAACCCATTACGTATTGCTGCTGGAATGATTTGATTTGGGAGCAGATGAAGGCGAGGGGTCTTGACCTGGGCCATGGTGCTTCTGCTCAATCCAGGTAACTAGTGATTCAGATTAGACATGAAGTGAGGAGATGGAGGGGCAAGAACCTTGCTTTAAAGTAAATCCAAGGTGAGAAGTGGTGTAACAAGGTGCAGTGCCCAGTGTTTTCTGCATCAGCTGAACGTATGTCCCTGCAGAGTTTACAAGAGTCCCACGGGTTTGGTACTGTGCAAAATTTCGTTTTCTGTTAGTTTCTAAGTTTTTCTTTATCTTGCTTATCACTTTATACCACTAGATGACTCCTGAGCTGGAAGCTGCACTTCAACATTATGTTTAATAGCTACCAGTGAATTTGTGTTAGTGTATGTAATCCATTTTTTAATCATTCCTATTTCTGACTTATGCAGCATCACCTCGCAGTGAGTTCCATTGCATAAATATTACTACAGAAAATAACTTTCTCTTATATGATTTAGTCTTGTTTCCCTATTGCTTCATCCTGTCATCCTTTCATTGAAATCTTAAATCATATGCTCTAGCCCCAGCTTTTTACATGTCTTTTCTGAAGACTAAGTAGCCTGAGCTGAGTGAATAAATACATGGGAGGTTGTCCGCTGATTCTGTATGTTGTCTGTTAGAGTTCCTAACAGCACTTTCTTAGAGTAAAATGTCTGTGCTTTTTACTGTACATGAAGCAGCTGTTTTAATTGAGATGTTGCTTAAGCTAAGGGCTTGAGATTCACAGCATCTGTGCTCTTTAATGACATGCATGATGCTTTCTAATGACATGAGGATAAAGAGGAAACACGATGGGGCTGGTGTTTTTACAGTGGGAGATGAGGAACACAGGAAAGGTCAAACTTTGCTGGAGGGTGCTGTGCCAACCTGCTAGTTTCCCTTCTCCCATGGAGTATGTTCTTGGCCAGCTCCTATCTCTGGGCATTTGAATCCTTGGGTGTCTAAAGCCTAGTGCTGGGGAATTGCGCCCTGCGAGGCCCTGCACTGCAGAGCAATCAGGCACAGGTTGGGGTCCCAGTCTCAGTGGTGAGCAGCACTGTAGCACAAGCATAATTTCTAACTTCAGCTAGAAGGGAAAAAATATTTTCCCTCAAAAATAGTGGTGCTTGTGAGCTACTAAGACAACAATTGGAATCATTGTTTGTGGAACAAAGTTGCTGTCTGGAGATTAGCAAGGCTATGTCCCTTCCCCCTTCTTTTCTTCTTCTCCCCCTTTAGGGAAAGCTCCTGTTACCCTTGTATATGTCCTACAATGCAGCGTCGGCAGGAGTGCTCTTTACAGTAAAGTCTGTTTTCTGAATCGGACAGAAGTGTTGGCTCTGCACTGGATAGCTGGACCATGGGTTAGCTGGAAAGAGAGGCGTACTGCGAGTGACTGCACCTGCTGTGGATGTGTATTTCTTGCTCTTCTAAAGGACTTGTCCAACATAGTTTGATTCTCGTCAACTCAGCTCAACAAATTAGTTGCACTTTTCTCCTGTCTGCATTTACAGTCAGATGACACAGTGCTGTTTAGTTCTTGAAATGGCCATTACAAAATCATTTTGTAACAAATACATGTAACAAATGCATGCAGCACATAGGATGATGGTTTGAGGTCAGTCAGTTTCCTCTCATCAGCTGCCAGGGGTTCAGGTGTCGAGCAGGCCCTGTGTCCAACTTGTGGAGCACCTTGCGGTAGGCAGCAGTCTTGCCATCAGTCTTGTATTGATGCTCCTCAAACAACCCCTGTCTGGGTGAGAGATTCTGTCTCAGTAGCCTGAACTGGAGGTGAAGGCAGCTTCCTGAAGGTTCCCAGCTAAAGTGACAAGCTGCCTTTTTCTTATGGTTCTCCTGTGAGCCAGGAGATTCCAAACAAAACTCCACCCTGTGTACAGAATGCCAAACTTTAGTGCAAGTGGCATCACTGGCATCTAATGAGATCCGGATCCTTAGGTAGCAGTGAGACCCTCTGCTGACATCATGGTCCAGTTGTCATGGTTACAAAAGGACCAGTTGCTAACAAAGTATCCAAAAGATGAAAATAGAAAATCAATGTCCAAGCAGAACAAAATGGAGAGAGGAAAAGATGATTTAGAGGCTGGAAAGACACAAAATGAAGGAGGCGGAGGGTAGGAGGGTTAGAGAATTAAGCAGGAAATAAAGACAGGAAGAAAACAAGTTCATGGGTAGATGCCCAGAGATGGGTGACCTGGGAGCAGAGCCCTGGGGAAGGCGACATGCTAATGTCTGCAATTAGTGAGAAGCCTTCACAGAGAAGTCTGGAAACAATGTTCTCTTGCAAAAGCCCTTCTCTGCCTCTTTCCTTTGAAGCTTTGCACATCCCAGGGCAGGAAAAGTGGGAGGAGGCCCTGGTGCTGCAAGGTGGCCAGTGCCTCCCCCAGCAGCATGGGTGAAGAACAGCTCTGCTTGTGCAGATGGGGAGCACTGCTTGATCGGAGCCTCTCCTGTTGCCAGCGCTTGTGCCAAGCTTGACACAAACAGCTGCTTGCCAGGATTTAGCCTCTCAGCTGTGCCCTGGTTTTGAGAAAGAGGGAGGTAGATTGCCCTTTTGGTATGTCTAACTTGGAGAAAACAAAGCCAACCTTTTGTTCTAGTATGAAATGAGGAAGAGTATCTGAGGTGGTAAAGCCAGCCTGACGCACATTAATGTCACAGTGATTCCCTAAGCAAGTGGGTTGGCATCTTCAATTAATTCCTGCAGCAGGATAGAGAGAGGTTTCCATGGATACTGAGCCAGAAGCAGCACTGACAGTCTTAGGAAATGTGAGCTAGCTTTTAGTTAGCTGCAGCTTCATGCCGAAGCAGAGGTTTCTTTCTTGTTCCCTCTCTGAGTACTTGCAGCATTCTCTGTCTCGTTTTCTTAAAAAGCAGAGGAGGACATCTGAGAAATGATTGGAGAATAAATAAATACAACCTCCTTTCCTACATAATGTTGTCTGAGAAATGGGGGTGACAGGCACATTTTAAACCACAATTAGGAATAAAAGAAGATTTATTAAAATTAGTTTATTAACACAGAGAATATGTAAAACCTATTTTTTCCACTGTTATTGTCATCTGTCTCAGAGGGGAGAACAAAAAACAGACAGTATCATGTGGATCTCTAAGTCCAGCCTTCTGAGCATCACCAGGAATGATGAGATGAGGCTCTGGAAGGACAAATCTATAAGCAAGGACATAGTAACAGCAGAGTATCTATTTTAGTGCAGGGCTGTAGATGGCTGCTGCATAACTGTTGTTCACACAAGTGACTGAAGCAATGCATATATTAGCACGAATGACAGCAAACTAATAACTCAAAACTCTATATACTCATTTAGCACAGGCAGCACATTGTGCTGGTGGGCTATGAGGAGAGAGTTTTCTGCGCAGATTCTCCAGACTAAACAGAAAAAGCTTCATGGTTGAGAGTTCCCAGGCATTTCCTTAATGAAATCCTAGTGGCCAGCTGCTTGACTCCCTAACTGTTTGTCATCAGAATGATTTGTCTTGGGGTTCTAGTGTTCCATGCAAATAAACGTAGCTTGTGGCACTGTTCATACTTTGTCATTTAAAGCTGTACTCTGAAATGGTGGAATTTGTCATGTGGTGTACTGAGACCTAGGGAAGAACAGGGTTAGGTATGCAATTCATTTTTTCCCCATAAGCTTCCAGCTACATATCTTTTCTGCTCAGGTGCTGCTCTTTCCCAGAGACGCCTGACTAGGTGCAAAAGGAACAGTCCACAGACAGTACTTAGTTAAAACTACTACATAAAGTAAGGTTTTCAGGTTTATTAAGTCTTTTTATAAGCAACAGAACTAGCAAGATCTCCTTGCTTAAAGCTTTGTAACTTTTGATTGAATAGTAGCAATTTGATGTTTGCACAGCTGAGAGTACATTTCCTCATGGCAGAACAACTGCTCTGGCTGCAGCCGGGACCCTGGCGATCAGCAGACAGAGCCTGTGGTCCTGGCACAAGTCTGCAGGCGCACTGGAGCAGAGCGCATTCGCCACGAGCAGGTAGCACTAACCCTGCAAAACCGCGTCACCTCCTTCACAGGCTTTTCAGGAGTGTTGGCACAAGCCCCACAGATTAATATGTAAATATACAGCAATGCCACAGGCTTTCCTGCTGCTGCTATGGTGCTCTCACCACTTCCCCTGCGCGGGCTGGGCAGGGCAGAGCATGCAGCTGTGCAGTGCACGGCACGGCTGCCTGCGACTCTGCTGCCGGCTCCTGCAGGGCCTGTCCCGCCGCGGCCACTGCGCACAGCTCCCGCCTGGCCGCCCTCCTGCGAAGCCCTCCCGCCGCTTGGAAGCTGCTGACTGCCAAGCAGCACCGGGGCGGTCAGCACTGCTCAGAATGCAGGGATGCGGGCTGGAGCGCGAGGGACCTCAGGGCTGTGCTGGCTGGGAGAGCCCATCTCGCACCACTTGGCTCACGAGTCCAAACGCTGCAGCACGGGGAAGAAAGGCTACTATAGCAAGCAAGGCTTGAAATGACCAGCAAGCCCATACAAAATAACAGATAAGGAAAATTGCTAACTAAAGCTTTTTTTTTTTTTTTTTTAACAATAATCTTTTGTGCTTTTGTGATGCTTTTCATTTTACACTCTCTCTGTTGGGCTGATCATGTCAAGCTTTCACATCCTTCTGACTTTTGGAAAGTGTGACAGAAATATTTCCTGTCCTGGCTGAGGCACCCTGATAAACCACAGTGCTTATTTTTGGCAGTGACGCAACAACATGGAAACAATGTGCTTTAAGGAGAAATTTGCAGTAACTATAGTGGAAGCATTTGAACATGCAGCTGAATGTTCTTTCTTTAGTATATATGTTGTTTTGAATGCCTTGCTTTCCTGACATATTGTCAGTCCAAGTGATTTCTGTATAGCAAGAAACAGATTCTTACAAACTTCCTATTCGGATGTATTTTTATGGGGATTATGTACCTATTCAGGGCCTGCAGAGAGGCTAACAAGCACTGTACTTGCTGCTGCATGCACCAGCTTCCCTGGAAAAGTGAAAGTGCATTTGGTACTAGCATCACGATGCACCAGTTCCAGTCACTCACGTGAGTGCTGGACCTTGCACCTGTGTGTCGGGTTGAGCTGTGAGGATAGCTGGTATCTGCCCATAGCTCAGAGTGAAGAGTCTTTCACTCATATCAGCTCTCAAGAAACAAGGGAAAGAAAAGCTTATGAGAGAGACTCTGCATCAGTGACAGTGTCAGACACTAACGTTAATGAGGGTATCCTGCTGCCAGTAACCTTGGCTCTCACTTTCACCTCGCAGGGTTGTGTGTGATGGGAAGCTCCTTGGAACAGAGAGCAGGGAGTGCAGCTGGGCAGGTATCTGCTGCCTTTGTGTCCTGAACCGACGGCTTCTCGGTTGCGGGAACAGGGTCTCTGTGGAGATACGTGGCTGCTCCACTGCCCTGATTATCTATGTTTCTGTGAAACAGGTTTCGGGGCTTAACAGATAACATTTTCTGCTGTGTGCAGTACAAAAGGTCATTCTATGTAATTTCATCATTTTTGTTTTGTTTTATGCTTATGTTTTGTGCTATGAAGCTGCTTTTTTGCTAGTCTGCATCAGTCTTTCTTTCACTAGAACCAGCCCATCTTTTCCTACCTAGAACCCAAGAACATCAGAGACCATAACTTCATCTGGATGCAATATGCTAGTAACAAAATGCTGGTGTACACTGACACAGACAAACCAACCACGTACCTGGATCGCCTGGAATAGCTCAGAGTCAAGTAAGATTTCCTTTCCGTTGGTCTCTCTGAAAATCCATTTTCTCTGTTATTGAAGCTACTGATTTGAGTATCACATACCTTGGATTAGCTATTCTAGCCAATTTTCTTACGAAGACGACAAGTCTCAAGAAAAGGCATAAGTGCTCTTGCATATTTTCTCATTCCCTTGCTTCCAAAGAATACAACCAGTATTTTTGTTGATCTCTTAAATTTCATTCAGTTAATAGTGCCGCTCATGTTCATGTATAAAGTTTAGATTCCTTGTTTATGTATTGGATAAGGATCTCTGGCTACCAGCTTGGATGTGGTCCTGTGCCACGTGCTCTAGGTGGCCCTGTGTGTGCAGGGGGAGGTTGGACTAGATGACCTCTAGAGGTCCCTTCCAACCTTAGGCATTCTATGATTCGAAGAGGATCTAATTACAAAATTGTAATAGTCTGTCAAATACAGCTTTGACATCTACTTTTTCTTTTTTTTTTTTTTTTTTTTCTGATTAACTGTTTTCTCTCAAATCAAACTACAGAGCCAGGATGACTTGATAAACTAACTGTAAAAAAGTAAGTTGTTTATAGTTCTACTGACTAATAAAACCTCTGAACAGCAATTCCGCACGTGCATTCATTCAGGATGTTTTTTTTGTGCAGATGTTGACAGTCTGGTTAGGCCTCAGAATTTGCGTTTCATTTGGGGAAAAAAAAAAAAAGAGAGAGAGAGAGGAAAAAAAATATATTTATCTGCTTCCAGCAGCAGCTCCTTAGTTTTAGTACATAGAATCTTCTTGGCACCTTCCACAGCCTTTCGCCTCTGAAGACCTGTGCACCGAACTAGATGGCATCAATGCAAAGCTATTGCTGGAGCAGAAAAACGAGCTGTGGTGCTGCAGCAATGGTGAGACTCCAGCACTGACAGAGGTGTCTCGTTTCCTCGTCCATTGGTGACACCTGGTGAACCTTGCATTGCTCACAATTGCTCTCTGCTTTGCCTTGCTCTGCATGTAACATTGCTAATGTTTCTCATATAATAATTCTGCAGGGACAAGAGAGGACAGACAGCCTTCTGAGTGGGCTTACATGCCTTGCTCATCCTTACACTGCAGGAGAGAGAATGCTGCTTTTCACAGGGCTGTCAGGGAGCAGGGAAAGTAGGTGTCTCAGCAACCCCAGCTAAATCACCTATGCTCAGACAAGAGCCTGTTGGAACAGAGGTACTCGTGGGCACTAAGGGAAGTGTTTAGATATTTCAAATAGTGTTTAGCATTTTTTTTTAATGACACCACCTTTATAATTCTTATTGTCATGCATCCCAAATGATTTTTTTTCAGGATTTGTATAGACTAGAGTATGAAAGCTATGAGGAGCTGTCATCCATGTTAGATTTTTAAGGCAGCTTTGTGAAACCATCATCCTGCTGATACGTTAAGCCTGCGAGCAGCAGCACAAGCCGAGCTTGCTGCCTGCCGCTTACACAACTCGCGCTCTACTAATCCGTGCAGCCTCCCCCTCCCGCGCCTTCCCCTCCTCCTCCGGCGACGCGGGCAGGGAGGGGAGAGAGAGAGTTCCCTCCCGCACAGGGAGGCAGAGGAGCGGTCCCCCTGCACAAGGGGAGGGCGGAGGGGGTCCCTGCTGCGCGGGGAGGGGGTCCCTCCTGCGGCCACACGGCACCACTGCACAAGGCGGGCTCGGCGCCTCGCACCCGTTTGCGGAGCTGCCGAGGTCGCAGCCGGGGCGGGTAAGTCCCGGGGGGCCGCACGGACATGTTCGTCTCGGGTAACAGAGCAAGGCCAGACATGCAGAAGGGCCAGTGCAGTCTCTTCCTCGCCGTTTGTGAGACTGGAAAGGCTCCCAACGTTGAAGTGTTTTTAAGTTACGAGTGCTTTTGCACCTTTCCCACCAAGCTTCTATCTAAGTCACAGACCTATGTTGTAATGAGCTTAATGGCGTGGACAGCAAAGCGTATGATAAATCTGTAAAATATATTTTAAAATATTTGTAATACTGTAAAGAGTTTATTGTTTATAAATTATATATCAATAATGAAATTATAAACATAAGAAACTGTCAATACTTTCAGTATATAAGAAAGCCTGGTATTGGTGGTCTGGGGCAGGAGACAACTCTACATAATTTCATTTAAAAACAAATGGCATTTAACCACTTGTTTCTAACTCCAGGATTACAGAATAGCAGAGCATATTTTTTAAGGGATATCTGTGTAAACTTGTTTTGCAGTCTGGAATATTAAAACCAATAGAAGAGGTGGTAGAATAAGGTAATCAGAAGTTTGGAATAAATAAAATCAAAGGCATGTGTACTTGAATTACTAGTGAGAGATCCAGAGCTGTTATGGTTGTTGTTGTTATTACATAAGCAGACAAAGCCAATGTCTCTGAAAAAAAAATAACTAAAGTTTGCCAAAAATCAGTAGTAAGTCCAAACACATGAAAGTTATGATTGTGTCTAAAATTCAAAAATGCATCAAGTTAAAATTCATATTAGGGATGCTAGACAGATTACAAAGGCAAGCTTATTAACATCTTTCTGCCACAAAAGTATAACTGATTTATATCTAGCACAGGTTAGTAGGACTGAAATTAAATTGGAGTCATGAAGCACAGCTGGAAGCCAGAGCCAATTACCAAGCAATCTGTGTCAGCCATTACTAAGGAAACAAAAAGAATCCCAGGCTTCATCTTGGCTAACTTTTAACCTCCATGAAAAATCATAAACACACTTGTGGACTCTTTCCATAGCTTCCTGGGAGCTGTATCATCAGAGCAATCCAGCCCATTCAGGGCAGAGATATAAATCGGGGGGATTGACTTCGGCAGGCACTACAGCACGCCAATGACCGTAACAAGATCCTCAGATACGACCTTAACTGAGATATCAAACCTTCGCTTAGGTAAACTCAGGTGATTAGAGCCCCTTCCCCCTGTAGTCACTTACTGGTGGGATTTTTAAAAGCTTTTTCTTTTTCTTCTTTTTTTTCCCTCCTATTAGACACTAGATGAACCAATGTTAAAATCCCATAATAATTGAACCAACAGCAGTTATCAACTAGAGTGTAGTTTTCTTCCTAACTTCAGCTCTGCATAGTACTTTCAGTGGAAATGTCCTTCCTGTATCCTAAGGATTTAAAACACACAGATACCATTCACTCTAGAACAGTGATATAGATAACAGCTGGATCCAAAGTGGTCAACCTGTCGAAGGCTGTGACATCGGATACTATAGCTATAGCATGACAGGTAACTGAGGTGCATGATTTTGAATACCTATAAATTAGCATGTCACATAGTAAAGGCTTGGGCAAGGTAAGAGTGGTATGTAAAGTAACAAGCTTTTTTATAAGTTGTTTGTTGTTGTTGTTTTAGTGCCTTATCTCTTATTTGTAAAGAACAGAAAATTATGGACAAGTATAACCCTGACTTGGACATGAGGACTTTGCAGTCATGCAGATGCTGTGCCTGATGTTGCAAAGGACATTTTACTTGAGGTAGTGTTCGCAGCTGAATGGGTCATAGCTCTGCTAAATCCACATCTGTTTTTATTACTGGGACACAGCTCAGGAAGTGCTCTGGGTATCTCATGCTGTCAGTGCCTAAAACTCTTAAATTTAAAAGTTATAACTTCTTCTTTCTTTACATATAGGATAAAGTGTGCAATAAGTAAATGACCTTGTTGCTAGAAGGAAAACAAGTAATTTTCCTGCTGGAGCTGGACTCCCATGGTTACCCAGGTATCATGATCTGACTGCAGTTGGTAGAGATCAGATATCCTCAGCAGTGTGACTAGACCCTCAAAAAAGGAATGGTTTCATGGAGAAATCAGAGAAAATGGTTTGTAAAATTTCTGATAAAGTGAAATGTAAACAACAACACCAAAAAGACCATTAAAATTAAAAATTATTTCAAAAATGGTTACCAGATAGCATTAATTAATCAGTGACCTAAAAGATACTACAGCAAAAATTATCATCCCACTTTTATGCAAGAATCCTAATACAACAGACTGATGATATATCTTTTCCACTGATACTATATTTTACACATTTTATAATTCAAGATAAATTCCAGTCAGAAAGTATACCAATGTTGCCCATATTAGCAAAGAGCAAGCAAGATGATACAGCTAACACATCAAAAATCCTCAGCAAGATAATAAACAGTTTCACTCAGTAAAGAATCAAATAATGGGACTATAATGAATGCCATCAGCATGATTTAGTAGAAATTGGGTCTTGTCAAAACACATCTGATTTCATTTTTTTAAAGGAACTTTCAAGTGTAAGTGATAATAGGAACTACAGTGAAGTTCTGTAGAAATAAATAGTAAACATGACACTATATAGTCATTAAAAAAAAGTTTTTCAAAAATAAACTTTGTCACAGTTCATGGGGTTTGTGGGTAATAGAATGCAAAGGCCTAAGCCTAAGGACAGAGAATCAGCTGCACCATGAAGAGCTGCAGCCTGCATGGCAGCAACGCTCTGAGGCAGATATAGCGGGAAACAAATGATGCACAGCAGGAGCAGAGGAGGTGCTGGAATGTAGCTGTCCTTAACAGAGAGGTACTTAGCTCATTATTAATAGTAGTAAGACCAGTTCTGGAATAACATGTTTGTGTGTGGCTTCCACACTTAGAAATTGACAAATTGAAGAAGGTTTTCAAGTGAAGGCATAAAAATTGTTTATAAACTGGAGAAAAATCTGGAGAAAATTTCCTAGCAGCAAAAGACTTCATGATGCTGGATTGTTTACTTTATCAAGGACAGAAGAAAAAGATGAGAAAACTTGATTACAATGTAAAAGCAGCTTTAGAGAAAATACTGAGTAATTCCGACGGGCGCTTTTCCATCAGAAAAAGGACAAATTATTACTATTTTAATCTAAAGATGAATTATGTAAATTAGAAATAATAAATCTTTCTTTTAATGTTCTTGCCCGTTATTGGAATTGTTAAATTACAATTACTTTGATTAAAATGAAGCTAACTGACTTTTAAAATAACCTCCAAAAGAAAGCAATGAATTTCAGATTCGGGAAGAAAAAAACAACAAGAAAAAAGCTTTTCCAAAAGTTGTACTTCAGTTAGAGTGTTCAGCACAATTGGCTGGGTGAGTGATAGCAGCTTGCACCTGGGAGCCAAATACAAGCTGAAATAAATTTCTTTATGATCTTGAAAAGGAAGGGGGGGAAAAAAAAGAGCATGTGAGGAAGAAGGGGTGACCACGCTGGAATATCAGTAAGATGCTTGGGAGACAACCCAGAGGTGTTTGAAGGAAAGATTCTACTACTCAGTGTAGTAGAAATGGACAGAAGTAAGAAAAAAAAAGGTGTTTGAGAAATATGTGGAAATAATTTCTTATTAACTGGGGAAATTTAGTCCCTAAGCCTGGGTGCTGTTATTAGCAGAGCTGTATTCCTATGCCTGTTTTAAACAGACAGTGATGTCTAGTCTAAGTATGGAAAAGAAATTTTGCTGAAATAAATTAGCTATGAATGAAGAAAAAATCAGAAAAAAAAGGAAAGTGTGGAGAAATCTAATGATGTAGGGTTTTTGTACTGCTCTGTACCCTTCATGCTGACTGGCATATGCCAGTGAAGGGAGGTGGGTGGGTAATTCCTGGAGGGTTATACCACACTGCCTCTCCATCTCCTTGGAATAGCACTTCTCTCACTGAAATGTATCGCAAGACAACACATAGGTTCGATGACAGTGGATTTTTCAAGGAAACTCTAAGTATCAGAGGTGTTGTTGATTAGAAAATCACAAGCAAAGTATTAATATTTCAAACACAATTGTGACTGATTCATTGATAAACTCATACATTTCTATGTTTCTACTACGAACAACAAATTTCTACTGGGGTAAAAAGTGTTAAAAAATTATTAAAATATTCCCGTTTTGGAAACTTATTTTAAAATACTGATCTATAGGGGCAATCATTTGGTCATTTAAATTATGCTACCTAGGAAACAAAGATAAACATTACCTTATTCTAATAGTTAATTGCCCCACTTACTACAAATGTTTTCATTCACCGCTTCCAGTCAATCTCACCACAACTTCATTCAATTTTAAATAAACAGATTTTGTTTTTCAGTAGTGCAATTTCTCTCTTGTAGTGCAGTTCCCACAGATCTGCTATTGTATTTGGGAAAAAAAAAAAACAAGGCGGGAGGGGACTACAGAACATGATTTCACAACACTAGCAAGTGTCATTTATTCCACTGTGTGAATGACAACAGGCGATTGTTGAGCTTAGTATCCAATTTGTGTCTTGCTTGTGTGCAGCCCAATAACTGCCCCAAGGCAGCTCATACTTCACTAAGGCCTGGAGCTCTCAAGGAATGGTGAAGGATATGTCCAAAATAGTCGTCATTACTGCAATTTATGTGGAACTCAAGTTGCATCACTCTGCAGCCCTTCAGCCATCTTTTCGCATATAACAGACATGGACATCTGGACTAAGTCTAGCAAAGAGTGACAAATCTGATCACATAAAAACTTGCAGGAAGGCCTAAAGAAATTAAGCCAGGCTCTGCTCAGTGGTATCTAATGAAGGGCAAGAGGCAGCAGGTACAGGAAGCAAGAGTCACCCTTCCTGCAGTGCAAGAGTGATTGAATTCTGGAGCAAGTTGCCTAGAGAGGCTGTGGTATCTACATCCCTAGGGAAGTTCAAAATCCGCCTGGACATGGCCTGGGGCAGCTTTCTTCCAGTGACCCTCTATGAGCAGGACTGGACCAGGGGGCTCCCGTGGTCCCCGCTGCCTCAGCAGTGCTGTGCTCCTGCAGCAGCCTCTGTGTTGGTGTGAGCTCCTCTGAGGGCTGCAAGACGTTGGTAGGAATCAGAGAGCGCTGTAATCATTGAACAGGACTCCTCAAAACCCGTACGAGATACTTGAAAATGCTGGAAAAAAAGTGCTAAATCTCATTTTCATAGAAGTGTTTGGGCCTAGTACACTGACATCAGAAAATGGTACCGTCCTCGTCCAGCTGCATTAAGCTATACGGGCTGCAGAGAAGCAGCATCTTTCCTGCAGGCATTGTGTGGCCACAATCACCGCTGGCTTCGGGGCAGAACGCGTTAGCGGGAGAGGCACCGCGCAACGCGGCCCAGATGACGTGGCCGCGAAGGGAGCGCCGCTCCAAGAGCGGCAGGCGGTGCCGAGCTTCCCACAAGCGCCTTCCTCCCGCGGTGGCGAGGGCGGCCGTCCTGACTGCCGAGCGCCCGGACGGGAAGGGACAGAACAAGGCGGCGAGACCCTACCCGAGCGTGGGGCCGAGGCGGCCGGGACAGAGCGGCCCCCGGAGCCTCCAGAGCGGCCCCGGCAGCGGCCGCTGCGCCGGCGTCTCCCGCGGAACCCCGC
>JAWLRI010000283.1:0-78226 GCA_034781795.1 Crypturellus tataupa
ACATAAAAATGCACATAAATATGTCAGCGTGTTAGGACATCAGAGGCACTAATGTGATTTGCCAAATCACAGGTATCTCCAAGGGTTGGTGGCTGCAGGTTAGTCAGAAATAGTGCTGAGAGTTGTGATTTGGCTTCCAGGGTCTCTGTGGTTATCATTCAGAGTATCCAGCCTGACGTGTAAATCCTTAGCTGTTCGTGAAGGAAATAGGACACACCGGTGTCCTTACGGTTAAGTGTAGAATTCAGGATATTGTGGTGAAGTTGGTTGCTCGGCCGCAGGTTTTCCGCCGGCTCCTGGGTCACCTGCCGCGCTCTCCTGCAGTGCCGCCAGGTGTGAGCAGAGAGTGTACTGGACAGCAGGGCTGCAGACTCGGCTGGTGGCCCCCGTGCACCAGCAACACTGTTAATGTTTACTGGTGATCAAATCAGGAGCTTGCGTGACACCCGCGGGCTCCAGGCCTCCTGAAGGCTGCCCGGCAGCTGCTCCTCACCTCGCTCCCCGCGGAGCTCTTGAATCAGCTGCTTCACCATGGGGAGAGGCGCGTTCGTAACGCGGGTAGGGAAGGCGCAAGCCTCGGAAAAGCAACATTTTGTGGTGTGCTTCATTTGCACTCGTGCAACGTGTTTGAAGGTGCAAGGGGACACTTTGAATCAATGTGTAGGAGTAGGGAGGAATGAGGAGAGGGACATGGCTCAAAGTGAACCTTGAGGTTATAAAAGTAGGACCAGCTGGTAAGTAGATAAACATATTAATGATTGACTGTTAGTCCATCTCATTAAAGACCTAAAAAGCTACATATGCAATGTAAAGAATAATGCATTCTGCATTTTCCTTCTCTGTTTAGTTACCCAGCAGCTGACTTTTTTTGCCCTTATGCGAGGAAATTCAGATTTAGATGACGTTCAATAAATCCTCAGAAAGTTTTTTTTTTTTTCTCATATCTTTTGAGCATATAATAATAAAGAGTCAAATTTGTTTGTAGGGATGGAGTTTCAAAGTTTCTTGTATAACTTATATATATAATGAAGCTGGTAAACTTCTACTGATTTACACCTGGAGATAAGACTCCGGTTTTCTGAATAAAGGCAAGTAGCTTAATGACAGCTCTGTTGCTACCTCTTAATACCAAAGCTGGCCGTGGTTTGAAATCCTCCTCTAAACCAAGTGCAAATGCAATCTTTTCAAACATTCCCATTTTAGATGTTGAGTACAACCAGATCTCATTAATTGTATAGAGTATTTGGAATATTTCTACCTAGCTCCATGTATCATCTATTGGTATTTACAGCATTTGAACAAAATATTCAAGGTAATAGAACTTGCTGTACTGGACTAGATCATTTATTCATGAAATCCAGTTGCCATCTGCAGAAGTGAGCAATAACCGAGAAGGCAATCATCTTTCATAATTACAACTAACCAAGTGTACCTCTGTGCATGCTATTTATTGTGAAATTCTTAGTTTATTGTCACAAATAAACTGAAGGGTCAAACCCTGCATTAAAGGCATGAGTAGAGTGGATTTGAGGCTTAGGTTACTGGGAGCTGCAAGCTCCCAGCACAAACATAAAATTGTCGCCTATAAAAATGTCTGATTCACTTGCTAAGTGACTCAGCGTGCTGCTGCCTGCATATGCACCAGCACTGAACAAAGTATCTAGGGAAAATGAGAGAAAAATATAATCAGGTAACATGATGTGGCTGACCAGTAGTAAAAAATTGTGTTATTATTATATAATAAAAATCTCTGGGCAAAGATACTAGCAACATGTTTTAGGGAAAATGTATACAATGTAATTGTTATAAAATGGACTAGGAGCAATGGATATTTCATGTCAAGTGACCTGTTTTAGATTACGTTAGAGGAAAAAACTGAAATTAAGAACTGTCTACAATTATTAGACTTTAAGTTGAAGAATCTGAGTGTCTGCAAGGATGTTCTGATTACATGAATGAGTTGGCATTCACTGGCACTAACCCCCTTGGACAGGTGCTGTTCCTTCAATCAGCCGTTCACCGAATACCCTGTCAGTTCCTTTTTAGAGGTATCCCTATCTCAGAGATCTGAATATGTAAAGCAGAGAGATCAGACCACTTGCATTTCGTTTTTACCGTGTTATTGATGTTCTGGCTCTAGAAGAGAGTAGCCGGAGGTGAGGGAATGTCAAAACGCAGTAGCATCTTCCAGCCATGCCTGGATCCCGCTGAATTTGCCCTCAGCTGGGGGCAGGGCAGCAAACACCAATCTTAGCTCTGCAAATGATCCCTCAGCCATCTCTTTTCGCCCAGCCCTGGGCAACTGGAAGGCAAAGGTTTGGGGTGGGAATTTAAATCTTATGTTCATATTATTTCATATTATTCATTCTGTTCATATTATTTCATGTTATTAAGTACAATGAATTATATATTCCTTGTGGGCTTTGTTATTAAATGGAGATATTCTGCACAGTTAATAACACACAATAATATGTGGTGCATAGGCTTAAATTAAAACTTCAAATGATGAAAGTTGAAGTTTCAGATTGAAAGGCCAGTGTCCATAATCTTTGAATACGAAACATCTCTAAATTAATAGAAGATCCTGGAGTGTGCATAGCCGGTGTCGCTGGGTGACTGTAAAGCTCAAGAAACTTTGTGATGGGAGCAAACATTATTACATCTGATAGCTGGAGCAGTGTGTTCCTAGGTGCTTCTGTCTTCCAGGGCCAGCTTGAAAAACAATTAGTCCCTTTAAACTGTTGCTTTCAAGATGGCTGCGTAGTCCTTATCGCCTCTTGCTGTCTCCAGACATAGTTACCTCCCTTGAAAGCAAGCAACTGATCCAAACAGATGTTTTCTTATCAAGAATTCATACCAGACCTATTTATTTTAAATTAGCATATCTCATTAGCTGTCTCAAGGACACTGGCTGAATTCATCTTTTAATGAGTATCGCCAAAAATCTAGCTTTTTCCAAGTTGAAATATAGCTGCAAATAGCTGCACTTTTAACCTTCTCGTTTCCAGCAACCGGTTCAATGAGCAGCCAGCGACCACCAGGATCCGCACCTGAGTTTTCGGGAGTCACCACCGGGAAGCAACGCTGGAGGGGACGTACTTGGCCTCCCTCTGTCTGCGCTTCTTCCCATTCTGGATGAGCCGTGCTGGCCGTGTCAGCCGGCTGGATAGCCCCGCCAGAAGAGCTGTGAGGTATGTCCTGCTGCTTTTAGAACAGCGAAGGAAGGACTGAATGAAATGGGCGGTTGTTTTATCACCTTTTTTCTTTAATGTGTTAAAGGCAGGGAGGACTGGGAGGTCATTAGCAGGAATGCTGGAGAGTTGTCATTTAAGGCCTGTATTTTGTGCAAAAGTGGGGATGCCTGGGAGGTGAAGGGGGTACCTGCTGGCATATACTAGTCTTGGAGCAGAAATGAGACTGATACGTGTATTCTGCCTGGTTCTCCAATGGTGTGTTTCCCCTAAATAGCAGCACCAAAGTTATTTCTGTACAATGTTTCATCATTCAGAAGGAAGCAACTGCTGATGAGTTATTTCAATTCGATGAAATCAAAAAGCCAAGTTTATTTGTTCTAATTTATGAGTATTAGTGAAACCAAAATGCCTCTGAGGCTTCATGGATTGGATTATTTTTGTATTTGAAAACAACAAAAAGCGTCAGCAAGTGTCCATAATGCACTAAGTTGCTTTTATGTTTTTTTATTTCCCCCAAGTAGTGCTTATTAGCTGGAATACAACTGCACTAGAAATATTAAAATATTACAGTGACTCTAAGGTTTGCAGAATTGACTCTTCCAAAGGCCCAAGCACATAAGGAAACTCTTTCCATGTGAATGTGTGAGACTGAGCAAGGAGCTGCCCTGCTGTGGCTGCCTTTCCATGGGATGGTTACCCCACACTGCGGAGACGCCAGGCCGGCGCAAGCAGCTCCCACCATCTCCATGACCTCCTCTAGGGTTTTTTTTTTTGTCTTCTACCCAGTAGTTATGCAAAATTCAAAAACCTGCAGCTACTCGACTGCCAACAGGAGATAAGTGTGGAGACAAAGCTAACAGCGTAACGTGTGTCTAGATGGGCCTCAGTACTGTGCACTTCTCAAAAACACTGAGGGAGACCAGACTGGAAAATAGACGGAATAAAGGGATTTGGGGAATGAGTGAATATTTAGAAAAGAAGAAAGACTCAAGGGCAAGGAAGTTACAAATAGAAAGAGATTTTAACTTCAAAGAAACCTGCAAAAAATAAAGTATGTAGGAAGCCAACCTGGAAATTCTGTTCACACCTTGGATGATTGATTTGTGAGACATTTCCAGCTGTAGTTATCTGTTCCAATGGCTCATTTGAATTTCATAGACTTTATTTTGAATCCAAGCAGAGTATCACCACATAACAGTGTTGTTGAAATTATATTTCAAGCCATTTGGACTTTCAATTCTCTAGAGGTCAGGGTGGCTCAGTGCATTCAGTGCAGCATCACAGCTTGTGACAGTGTAGCTAAGGATGTGCCAGCACATTATAAGCTCTCTTTTCCAGAATTCAAGCTGATTGCGTCATTGTACAATATACTATACCAATCAGCAACACTGGGGAAAGATCAATATTATAATTCAAAAAGTAAGGGAAAAATACCCTTTGCTAATGAAAGCAAGGACAGCTCTGCTTTCTAGAACTGCAGTGTGAAGAAAATGAGTAGTTCCTAAGCAATAGGCAAAACATATACTAATTCAAATGTATTCATATTTATAAATAGCACACCTAAATTTAACAGGATTGGAGCAGATGGTGATAATACATAAAAACATTAACATTTCTGCAGCCAAAGGAACAGGCTCAGAGATCTGTCCTTCTTGCTTAGAGTTCCTTTAAATGCTAATGGAAATGGTGTGCATACACTTGGAGGAAAAAGACCCTCTCAGAACACTGAATCTCCAAAGGAATTGTATTATGTACATACATATATATAATTTTTTGCAAGAGAGAGATGTTTAGATCTGCTTCTACATAAAAACAATGAATGTCCTAGGATGGGCTTTCTTATGCGGACTACGCTGCTGTGTTTAAGTCGTAATCCCATTAAGTACTGAAGCACCCTGTGCCCTGGAGGTGTCAGGGAAGCAAAATCAGGAATGGAAAAGATTTGTATGAGATGCTCTGTGTTAATGGACAAGGAAAATGTGGTATGAAATAGCTTTGAATCTGTGTTCAAAACCAAGGAGCAGTGGGTCCCTCTACGCACGTGTGCTCTCTCCAGCATCTTGCCAAGGTGTGCAGGGCGTCTCTAGCGCAGCAGTTCTCTCTCCCTAAAATGGTATCTCTAATTCTCCCTGAGGAGAATTACAAGTTAGAAACATCACTTTTCTAATCATGGACATCCTGTAATAGGCTTTAATTTAAGGGTTTGAATGCAATCCACATCCCAGCAAGGATGACAAAACAAACTGAGTTCCTTTTCTGAACTCTGCTTTTACCTGCTCTCAGTCAGCAATACGTGGCTGGATGCGGTGCACATCATTGTTATTCTCCTCTCTGACAATTATTATTCTCCTCTCCTGACAAATTATTGGAGATGAAAAGGGATTTTACAAATCACATCTTTAAAGAGAATCTAACATTCCTCTGTTTACTAGGAGTTAATTAGCTGAAGTTCACATTTAAATAAAATTTATTTAATGCTACAAAAGTGAAGAAAAATATGCAAATCAGTCCTAACAAAGTGCAGTTTGAAAACGGAAGAAATATCCACCTGCCACCAATTAAGTCTGTATTTTTTTCACAAGAAAGTGATGGTTGATTATACTAATTTTACCCTTGTGGTAATTGTCACTAATCTTTAGCATATTGTATGTGTCTTGCTCTTATGAATCCCATATCCTCTTCTGCCATAAATATTTCATAAAATATTCAAAGCTAGTCCACAGCCCAGTAATAACAAATGTCAAATGACACATTAGGAAGATTCATAGCTATTTTAAGTACAAATTTTATATAAAAGTCTAACTCATTTATTGTGGTCAGTGTTAAGGATTGATTTTAGCGAAGAAATGCTCAGCAATTAGTATCAGCACCTTTACTGCCAGCATGTTATTAAAGTGGAATTAATAGGAATTACTTGGAGTACTTAGGAGAAGACTATGTACATGGTGATCTATTTGGCTGAGCGTGAGCTTAACTTCCAAAGGTCTCACCCAAGATTGCTGCAGGATATGGAAAGATTTCTGTGGATTTTGCTGGGCTTTTCATCCTCCTATGCTTTTAATGAGTCAGTAAATTAAAACACACTAAAAAACACATTACCCAGGTTGGAATAAATAGTAGCTGTTAGGTGAATGCACTCTGTTTCCTATTCTCCCCATGCTTAGCATAAGCATTTTCAAAGTCGTCTGGTTCCCAAAGGTTAGAATCATTTTTGTTCATTTGTGTTTTCTCCATTGGCATTAACTCAAAGCCTTTCTTTCTTGCTCGCTCTCTCTGTGGACATTTTGGATTTTGTTGGGTAACACTCAGCTCCAGGCTTCCTTATCTTTGTTGATAAATAAAATATGAAGCAATAGGAAGGCTGTTGGCTCCTGTAGGCTCCTGTTTTCCCAAATGAGAAAGTTTATTTGACTGGAGATGTGGTGGCCAGCACGAGAGAAGGTAGATGGCTGTGAGCAGGTGCAGACAGGCAATTAAATGAGGTTCACGTGCAAGACATAAATACTTGACTACTCCATGTGGTTGAGGAGTGGTAGAGAGGGGTGGCCTGTAAGCGATTTCTCTCCTTGGTCCTGGAGCCTTCGTGGTTACTTTGCGGGGGGAAGTTCTTGGATGTTTCCTAGGAAATGAAGATTGAGGTTAGGGTTTTTTTTTTTTTTTTTTTTGGGTGATTGTTAACCATTATTTAAGGGGTTGAGTGAAAAATAAGCAATGGCTAAAGAGGCAGAGCAGCTTTCCCAGAGCTGTTCAGAGGAGGCTCTGGTAGCAGGCTGGGGACGTGTTCTCCTCTCAGGAAGGCTGGTGGGAGCGGTGATCTCCCGCCGCGGCTGCGCAGGCGGTTCCGTGGTGGCAGGATTGCATGGGCTGTGCCAGGGCTTGGATGAGCTGCCTTGCTTTGCCCTGAGGTACCTGCCTACCTCGTGTTTCTCAGTTCAGATGGATATTCTTGGCGTGTCGGAGGACACTTTGATTTGCAAACAGTGCAAATACTGGTTAAAGCTGTGTTTGTGAGGATAAATAATCAGAAAGAATAGACTTTGAGGTTATGGTAGCGAGTAAAGGGTACTGGGTAGAATGGCTTGTTGCTGCATTACAACGTCTACTTTGACTCTCCTTTTCCAACAGTTCTGTGGGTTTTTTATTTGTTTTCTTTTTAATGCTTAAATAAAACTAAAGACACAGGCAGTATTTTGAAGTTTCTGTTTCATCCAAATATTCATATACTGTATTTCTGAACTTTTTTTTTCTCTCCTACTTTATGAAAGGATATGTAACTTGAACAGGGCTCGGCTCCCGTACCTCTGTCATCGTGCCTGTCACTTTACTCATCTTGTGACCTTGACAATAGACAGTGCGTGTCCAAAGATACACAAAGACTTGTGTGTAATTGCTTTGCCTCCATTGCACATTGTATCTCAAATTCTTTGCCACAATAATAATCCATCAAAGAACTTGCTTATACTATTGAAGGGTCTGATAAATGAGCCCTGCCAAGTAACATGAGGGTGATGTGGGGGATCAAGGGCTTCAGCCCCTGCCCTGTCCCTTCCAGGGTTGCCACCTGCATTGCAGGTTTGGCAGAAGAACCACGTACAGCTCAGCCTGGGGCACATTAATTTAAGCTGCCACTAATTACGGGGTGGAGTCAGGCGAGCAGACAAGGGCAGCCACCCCTTAGATTTCCCCATCGTGAATCAGCAGAGCTCGTCTAATGAACTCCTCCTGTCAACCTGGACAAATTAATCGAGCTCGCAGGGCAGGAAGGGATGTGTAACTCGGCACAGCTCCCTGGCAGTCGATGGAGTCCTTTGTTTTCCCTGGCCTCAGAGACAGACCTCGCGCTTCCCAGTACTCTGGAGAGCCTTCGTTATTAATGGAAGGCACTTCAGAGGCTGTGGAACTGAATGGCAGCAAGAACTTAAGTTATCAGGAAATTGGTAAAACTGAGTGGAGAAGTGGGGCCTCTGTGCAGCTCCCAAGAAGGCAAGAAAGGCGGCGCAGACCAACTGAAGCGAGTGAAGACTTTTCTTCTTTAAGGCTGTTTTAAGGAGCTCTGTAGAATAATGCTGAGGCCAGGTATGAAAAGGTCTTGAAGACTTCAGTTAGCTGTGAACTAGACAGGTGTCCACTTTCACAAAAAATCTTCCTATTGTTAAATATAACAATATTTGGGCCTGTAATTCTGTATAATTGTTTCTCCCAGTGTTAACTATTTAGTGAATGTGAAAGGGTTATGATTATGGAAAAAAAAGGTAGTTTTATTTTCAAATACCTGGCCTCGAACCTTTTGTTTTCTGTTGACTAAGGGGTTCCTTAGGTGGTAACACAAGTATCCAGGAACTGTTCTGGAGCAGCGTGGCCGCATGGGCACAGCGGGCCCGCACACACCTTGTACAGCTAAGGGCTGTGTGAGAAGCTGGTTCTTCTGCAATGTGAACACTGATGCTACAGCCTTGTCATCCTATAATTGCAACACGTCTATTTTATGCAGCCTTTTAACTACACACTTCTTCCTGATATGCTATTATTTGTACATAGATATTAGGCTGATCTGGTAAATGTATCAATCTCCATCCTTTCACATTCAGTCATTTAGATACTATAATTTTTTCCTCACCTGAGCTATACTGTTTCATGTTGCAGTTTTAATTTTCATACTCGTTATGCTTAATGCAGTGAAAATGTCATTACTGCTATATAGTGTACTCCACAAATAAGACTTCTTAGTGAGTACTGCTGGTAGAATGGCCAGTTGTTTATTAAGCTTCATATGTAGAATAATTACAGGAGGAGAAAGTAGCTGGAAACCTCAGGCTCGTGCAGCTACAGGGTTTGCAGCGATACAAGATTTGAGCAGCAGGGGCAGCATCAGAGTCCTGGGGAGCCTAAGGATCCCATCAGGAAGGAAGTCTGCTTTTTTTTTGGATCTAGAAGTGATCAGAGAGTGGTTTGGCTGGGGACATGATGGGGTGGTTGGGCTTTCTGGACACGTGCTTGTTATTTGGCAGAACTGTTTCCCACCAGAAATTGAAGTTTTTTGGAAAATTTCATGGATAAAGAGGTCCTGCTTTCTGTTTCTGTGATTAAATCAGCAGTTTGTTTGCTTTAAACTGTGATATGTTTGTGAATGTAATAAAGTTCAGCTTGGCTTTATAGAGTAGATCTTAGATTTAATATACTTTAGTGACATTTCAGAGGGGCAAAGTGCTCTGGTTTTCTTTTTGTTTTTTTCCTGCCAGCATTTTTTTTTTTCTCCTAACAGAAAACATCTCCATTCCTGGCTATTTCTGGTACTTGCTTCTCAGCTCCTGTTCTCTGCCCCCCACCAGGGTGATTTTTCTGACTTTTTTGCTGCCTTTGATTTCCCCCTATTGTTCCAGCTTCCTGCAAGGCACAAGCCGTTCAAGAGACAGTATCCGGGAGGCATGAATTTCAAACAGGTTTTTCTGAGCTCTGTGCCTGAAGCTGCCTTGCAAAGGCAAGTATGTGACAGAAAGTTCCTACTTTCTCTGTCCTTTCCTCGTGCAGATGGATTTTTGCTCAATACCTCAGGTTTGCCAGAATCTGAACCCCTAGTTCCTTGTGTGAAAGGTAAATGAAGGCTTTGGTCTGAGGCAGCTCACTGATGAACTTGTTCTCTTTGCGTTAGTTCAGCTTGTTTTAGAATAGCGAGGAGGCTGTGGAGGTTTCTCCTCCCCTTTCGCCACTGCACTTTATAACTGGCTTTACCCAGCACCCTGCTCTGGGCCCGGCTGCCCTTTGCAGGAGTCCGACCCCCAGCTCCTCCTAACCCCGGGCGTTAGCAGCATCTCTGCCATCGCTCTCCCGTCTCCTGACAAAGTGTGATTAGCAGCGCAAACTTTTTTTATCGTCAGCACTTGCAGCTCTGCTGTTTAATCACGGGCTATAACAATTAACTATTTCAATCTTCTGCTTAATTTAAACATTAGACTAATTTCCAGTTTTAAAGCGCTACTCAAAATCAGCTTTATAATTAAATTCTTTGTATACTTCTGGGGAAAAATATATCCAAGGGTATGGCAGATTCCTTCCAGGGATTAATGTTATTGCTGGTAACCATTAGGCTTGCGGCTGATACATCCCCCTTGCTGTCTTCAGACCTGTGTGATACCGATAGGTTCATCAACAACTGCTTCCTGGACGTGTCTCATTCTAGTGCACAGCAGAACTGCTTAAGGGCCTGGCTTGTGATTGCCTCATGATAAAAGATTTTTAAATCATCTTCTCCATGTTTAAAATCCTAAAATTTCCTCTTCTGTCCCTGTTTGGAATATGCACTGTGATTATGTATGTTTGCTCTAGTGTGGGCGTGTTAACCTGTATTGGATTAACGGTTAGATAAATCTGAAGGACTCAATTCTTATCCTTGATCAATTTTGATAAATTAAGGAATTGGGGAGAATAAGAAGCAGATGGCATCGGAAACCATTAGTAATGGGATGGCTGAGCCTGCAATCGCTCTCCGTGCCTGTCTGGTTGCTGGTGCAGTAGCCGGCGTTAGCTCTTGCTGCAGCCCGCACTCCGCGCGCGACGCGGCCTGCTGAACGCACAGCCCTGCCTCAGCACAGCCCTGGTTCGGATCTGAGCCTTGGCGGCAAGTTTGTCAGGTCTTTTAATTATTTTCTTTCTCCTCTGCATTTTTTTAGATGTTATTGCATAGAAATGCATCTCTAACAGTCACACTGTTTTCAGAAGCACATACGAATCGGATGTTATCATATAGATCTTTACACTTATTTTCTTGTAAATGATTGCAATAATTCTTGCAGCAAGACAAGTAAAGCAGTAGTCTTTCTTTCATTACCATGAATGAAAGCATTGTCAGAATAGCAGTCTTTTGAGTGATGCTATGTAATCTGACTTTTTGCTTAAATAGTCTTAAAATGCCAGGGGAATAGTTTTCAGAGAATTTCTACGTTTTAGCCTCTCATCTTGAAGTGACAAGATAGACCAGTGAACAAGGAGTTTATCCAGACAGGTAGCACCTTCTGAAAGCATCGTGCCTAAATTCACTGCAGTCCTTTGCTCTCCTGGCAGCCTCTTTTCCCCCTCCACGACCTGAGCTCATGTGAGAGCATCGGGGCCCAGGGGTCTCCCACGTGCTCTGCCCCTTTGGTGCTAATGTGGCACCCCCGATCAGGGGCTGCTCTGTGGGTGCTGCTGCCATTCGGGGGAACCGGGGCAGTTTCCCAGCCCAGGATCCCGCATCCATCACAGCTCCGGGTGCTGCCGGCTGTGCAGAGGTCGGGGCTCAGGTGTTGCCGTGGGGATGGGAACAGTTTTCCCTGGGCTCTGCAGGCCTCTCCTAGCTGAATGGTGCAGTGCTGTCTTTGCTGGAAGAGACCAGGGAGGACCCATTTTCGGAGAAACCTTGAGAGATCTTTGTCCTACTGGGCTTTAAAGGTCTTCAGTCTGCCTTCCAGTGTACTAGGTTTTTTCGTTATGTTGAAGTGGTTCACTATTGGAAATGCTCTCTTGTTTATAATCTTTACTCTATTTTAGCACAACTGTTAGATTAGGTGACTTCTCACGACTCACCTGCTACGATACATAAAATACTTCATATTTTAAACTTTCCCCCTTTGATGCAATTATTATACTTAGGAATTTCTGTTTAAGAAACAGTGGTGATATGTTCGGAAGCAGCTTAGGGTATGGACACTGTCCAGATGGGAAGTAAAGAAGACCTATTAACTGATAATGGTGAAACAGTTGGTGGTTCCCAAAGAATTATTTCTCCTCTTGTTAGTGGAATGCTAATGCCATATGTAATAGGGCTCATGGTGAACTGCAAAGCAGCCCAGATAAATCCTCTCGCAGCTTTTGGGCTGTATACTGAACCGCAGTATCTTTTCGGATGCTGTGAAAGGGTTGTTTTCTTGTATCTCCTAGAACATGTTGTCTTCTCTCGGGACTCACATTTTCAAACGCTATGAAAAGGGTTCGTTCAGGTTGTTGTAGTTTGAGCCACTTGCACCAATTCTGTGTCTTGTACCTTTACTACCTTCCCATCTGGAACTTTACATCTCAGTGTCTATAAAAGTAAAACAAAATTCACATTTCCCCTGCCTCCCTTCCCCCAAAAAAAAACAACAAAACCCAAACCACTTATTCCAAAGTTGTCAGTCTGTCTTATTGAACTAACTCGCTTGGCACTTCTTGAAGTTCACTCATCTCCTAGGGCCTTCAGTTTCAATCTATAATGTGAAGCACCCCTAATTGGTTTCAGTTTTGTTGTATTATTTTTCTCTGGTTACTTTGCTCCCACAACTGGGCCATTAAAACCTCCTTGGAGACTATTGTGGTTGTTTTATGTGACCCATTGTGGGTTGGCTTTGTAATTTTTGTTTTTGACTTCAGTAGAATAGTATCTAATCGCTAAGCATAGGCAATATATAAATCATTAAATGAAATCAGTAAGAACATGTAACAGGATCGAAGGGCCTGGCCTACTGAAGGTGAAGGGAGGCTCCAGGCTGTCTTGCGGGGAAGCTGGAAGGAGTGGGAGTGCAGACAGACGCTGCAGGCTGTGTCCTTCCTGTGAGCGGAGGACACCAGGAGGGTCTGGGAGTTGTTTCCTGCAGTCCTTAATGTCAAGTGTTCTGTCTTCCTCTCTGCATTAGCAAAGCTGCAAATACTCGATAGAGCAAGTTTAGGTGTAGGAGAGCATCAGCCCAGCAGAAATCCCCAGGAGATGAGCACAGAGCATCACAAACTCTACAACCAATGCAAAGGTTTTGCTTATAAAATAGTGTAACAAGTCTGTATCAGAAAAGTATTCAAGTCCCACTCTGTTTTTGTCTTCCTGGGATCCCAGTCACCTTGATGACTGAAATGCCAGAAACCAAAGCAAGCAGAAATTGTTTAATCCAAAGTATGCTCAGATCCACACTGCCTGAAGTAGGCTGTGTATGGGTATGAGACTGAGTGCTGTTGATGTTGATTTATTTGCCACTGGGCTTTAGGCTGTTTTGTTTCTTCTACTGAAGACATCTGGAAAAACTCTGAACATAATCCTTAAACCCAGATGCCACGAGCAACAAAAAGAAACATGCTTTAGTGCACCTCACGGAAAACAAAAAAATCACTGAGCTGTTTGGCTTATTGCAGATTCTGAATCCCCCATCCCCTCCATTTTTTTCTTTAATCTGGCTTGGTTCTTCCTAAATTCAGATCTTATTTTTAGAACTTACCATATTTATCCATGAATGTAAAGAGACTATTTGCAAGTGTTAAGCTTACTTGTTAAGCTTTCTGCATTATGATATGATTTGGATGTGCAAAAGTTAAAGTCTTGATCTCTGCTTTTTTTTTTTTTTTTTTTTTCCTTCTCAGCATAGCAGTGGTGATTAGAACTATTTTTACTAATGACTATGACACTGCCTTGGTATAAAACCAGGGTAGGGAGGTTGAATGAAACCCTTTTCTTTTAAAGGGTGATGCTCTGTCCCTCTCCTTAAGACATGTTTTTGACTAGTGTATTCACAGTCATCTCGTGTCTCGGTGCAGCTTGAGCTTGGATATTAGCCAGGCTCGAACTGAGCCTCTTTTAGCTTTGGGAAAATGTAAAGCGAGCTCGCGCATTCATTAAGGAAGAATGGCCTCTCCTCAGGGAGAGATGTGCCTGGGCCGCGTAGTGTTAAATTTGTCTGACCTGAATAATATGAATGTCAAGTCTACTTCATGTTCACCTTAAGTCCAAAGTTTAATGCAAGGTGATGCCATTTATAGATTTTATTTTAATTGAATCACTATCGTATATAGCTGTCATTAAGCGCATGGATAGCATATCCTTGACTTGACAGCAAGTATAGAATAGCATTTTAGGGGAGGATCATTTGGGCATTTTTGTGAGGGAGCGGTGAGCGGGGCAGCCCTCTGAAGGGAGGTGATCTGAGAGCCAGGGATGGCCACGCGCGGATGGGGCAGTGACATTGTCAGCAGGGGTGCGAACCCCAGCACTGAGTCTGGCGAGCGGGTCCGTGCTGGGGACGGTGACAGGCTGTGATGACAGCCCGGTGCTTGTCCGAGACGTGAGAGGGGACAAGGGCAGTGTGGGGGCCAGTGGAGCGAGGCCGAGCGGAGCACAGAGCTGCGCACGGGCCGGGCTTGCCCACGGCCCGGCTGCTGCGCGGGTGCATGGGGAAGGAGGTGGCCCTGCGCGGGGCTGCTCGGGGTAGACCGAACCCGGAGGGAGCCCTTCGCGTTTGGCACGTGCATCGGCAGAAGCTCTCGCTTCTCTGGGAGAATTTACTTTTTTAGCTATAGGTGCAGGAGTAGCTTCATTAAATTTGGTATGACGGCTTGCGTGATGAAGCTTAAATGTGACCACAGTGGTTTACGATATAAAAGGCTCGAGCTGCAGTTTGTTAGTTCTCCTTGCTCAGCATAGTTCTTGTGCTCTGGTGGAGACGTAAGACCATACACGACATTGTGAAAACGAAAAGGAAGAACTGCAGACTGTCAGAGCTCACGTGAGTGCTGCTCCATGGATCTCCTTGGCAATTGACAGATGAAGGTATTTCAAATATAACAACTGAGTTCATGAGTGTGAGTTGAAAGCTTCAACATCAGAAACCAGAGCCTGGAAAGACTAAATTGCAGGCAAAGTCCCTATTTCCTGGTGGTGAAACTTTCTTCAGAGTCGGTGATCAGAGGACTGTCTCTGGGACCGAGGCTGTGGCATGACACGATGGGATCAGTTTTGCTTTGGGGACCATCAGAATAGCTGAAGAGTGGGACAAAAATATTGATGTTTATGAGAAATTCTTGCGGCAATTGATTATGTATGTTTAATAAATGAAATGATAAATATTTAAAGGAAATACATGTGATACAGTTGCTTAGTCTGAAACCTTAAATATTTTTCAGAGTAAGTAGGTTGTTCTAAAGCCAGTCTCTGTGTATGTGTGTGCATTTTTTTTCTTTTATTTTTATCAAATCTACTAACTGGAAAAAAAATCAAGATGGAGAGTTTAGTATCTAGATCATTATATGAAGTGGGTAGAATTACCCAGCAGAAAGCAACATTTCTTTTGATTTTCCTGATTAATTAGAAATATTAGTCTTACTGTAGCTCTGATTTGACTTGTGAAATAGATCAACTTCCTAATCTGTTTCCTAATTTTTATTTTCTTAAAATAGGTTCTCAAATGGGTGGGCATTTACCTACTACCAGCAAATGGTACTTTCTGCTGCGTTTATTACAAAATAGATGGACTGTGATGTGCTTCATCTTAACTGTCAGTGTCTGCATGGGAATTTCCCATGTTGTCCCCTTAGCTGGCAGCGAAGTTGGCAAAATGTAGATTGAATAAATCAGTAGGTACCGGTGGTAGAGATGCATCTGTTGCACAGAGTTGGTGCTTGGTTTTGTACGCTAAACCTGAAAACCGTGTCCTGGTGAAGGCTCCTTCTTCCTTGGCCTGTTGTGAAGATCACAAATTACAGGTGAAATAAGCAGTGCGTGTGTGCAGGGTGCGACCGGAGACGGGGCAGAGCATCGGCCAGCTTTGGTTGCTCTAATTTGGTTGCTCTAATCATGTTATGGGGCTCTGGAGGAGAGCAGTGACTAACAGTTGCCTCTTTCCAGTAGTCTCTCTAATTGATGAAATTCTGGTATTTCAGCATTCTCACTAAAGGGAAATCAATATCTAAAAAAAAAAAATTGTAATATTCTGTAGGGCTGTGCCTACCTTTGATCAAAGAAAATCCCTAATTATTAGGAAAGGCAATCACTTAAAAATAAGGTTTATTCTCTATAAGCTTCTCATTTTGCCTGTCTTAGTAGTTAAGTAGGTAAGGCTCTTGTTTTGCTCGTCGTACCTATTAAAATAGATTTGTGCCCTGACACGGGACTCGGAGCTTCCCGTCATTATGGAGCAGTGGGAGCTGCCCTCCAGCAACTCATCAGGAAACGTCGCGGGACCCCTAGTTAGTCCTCAAGCAATGGATAGTTTTGAGGAGGAAATAACATGCTGATTTTCAGTTATAATTGAGCAAAATTGCTGGAGAGGATTCTGACAGCATAGAAAATAGCCCAATTAGTTACCCAGCTCTGATCTTCCTATGATTCATGATTGCTTCCATTTAATTTTGCTGTCACTTATGAAGCAAGGTTAAGAATAGATTAGCTTCTTTTAGCCACCTCTGAGTTTATTCCGGTCTGGATTCTGCGGGGGGAGGGAGAAGGAGGGATTATTTCTGCCCCCCTCCATTGTGATTGTGTGATTTGATTCTAAAATCAAACTTTCTCGGTGTTTCACTTAACACATTTTCATGATGGAGCTATAGATGGTGATTAAAATCTTCACACATAAACTTTTTTTTCAAAGATAAAATGTACCCTACCAGTAAGTTAATCACACTTTCATGCTGTTACCTTAGAGCACTCTACGACAATCAATATTAAATAAAAAGGACTCCAAGCAAAAAATCCCCACTCAATAAATCAGTCAAGGAGAAGATCCTATAGCTCACCCAAAGGCATGATGCAAATCTGCAGACCTTAAAATGTCAGCAGGCTCCTCGTCTCCCTCTGCGACGCCTCTGCGTGCAGGGGCAGCTTGGCCCGGAGCGGCTGCAGCAGCCCTGTGCCCATGGAGTAGGATAGCCCAGGGCTCTTCGAGAGCTCCCTTGGTTTGGCAGCACAGCAGGGCTGCCCCGTCTCGCTCGTCCCCGTGGCTGTCAGCTTCTTTGAGCCGCTCTTAGCTTCCAGCACTGGTGCTGCCCGCTGGAGACCAGAGTCCCCGCGGGCCGTGTCCAGGCGTCCGCCCCCTGCAGTGCCCCCTTAGTCCTGTGCTGCCCTAGACTGAACCTCAGCCTGTAGCCAGGGCTCCGGCATCGCCTCCTCTGAACTGTGTGTTGCTCATGGCTCACGTAGGTGCGTTGTCGTCGGAAGCGCACAGCAACTGCAACTGGTGTCATTGCATTTATTACATGAGACTATCTAGCACAAATTAGGCATCTCCTGAGGAGAGTAATGAGCCCCCAACTATTTGGTAGACAGAATGACAGTGTCACAGTAACTTATTTTTTTAATGGGAGTTGAATGCATCAGAACAAGCCTTTCTCTTTCCTTTCTGAACCTGCCTTATAAGGTAAACACATGAATGTCCAAGCAGTGTGATGTTCCTCATGAACATCGGCCAAGCAGGTGAGTGGTAGGGGTGAATACACATGATATTCAGTGAGAATGCTTGTGAGATATGTCGGGCTCCCAGCACTGCTTTCCAGCAAACGCAAAGCCAGAGTGACTATCTCACCAAGCAGAACGATTGCTTTTTTTTTCCCCAACAAGAGCTATAATGTCCCCTTTCCTCTCCCTGCAATGGGTCAGCCTCACTTCAGCTGTCTGCTAACTGCACGGTAGATAGGAGACTGCTAAATTGGCAGCAGCCTGTGTTTTACACCCCTGCAGACAAAATGCAGCTCTTGTTCTGTGTAGCATTTCTAGAGTTTTACTGTGGTGTAGTATATTGAAAGCGCTGCACAGATATATTCCTCCATGAGAAAATACCATTGCTTATTTAAAAATATGCATGTTTTGGTTACTGATGTCAGATAGCTGTCATTACACAAAGCCTTTATCACAAGTATAAGGATTTAATTTTAACTGAGCTGGCTTTCTGCACTAACATCCCAAATGCTGTTTTCCTGGGAGTAGTTGTGTGTCCCATTAGGGGTGACACAGAGCTGGTTTGAACAGTTGCAAGTAAATGTGTGCATAGTAAAAGCAGAAATGGAAGAAAAAATGCTCTTTGGAGCCTTATAATTTTGAAAAAATGTTTTGATCTGATAGTATTAGTTTTCTGTAACAAGTACCAATGGTGCCTGTATAGCTTATGAGATTTCCATTGAGTTATTCTGTATACTATATACTAAAAGTTAGAGTTGAACAAAAGCAACTTGCAGTTTAGAGCAAGCTAATGGTATTTCATTAACAAACTGTAAATAGTAACGGCATAAGCTAGATGCGAAACTGCTTTCACAGGCCATAAATGCTTAATGTTTATTACCAATAAAAGTCAAAGGAGCATTTAGTAAAGCAGTTTACCAAACAAACATTAAATACTTTAATGCATTAGATTCAGTGGACAGAATCAGGTTATTTAATTAACAATGAGTAATCTGTTAGGGCTCTATTCACCACAAATGATCTGCAGCTTTGCACATTAAAAGAGCCCGTGAGAGCTGTGTTGAGGTGGAGAAGCGAGTTGGAGAGGCCAGTGGTAGAAAGCCCTGATGGGTGAAGGACCGTTTCCCTGCTATAGCCTTGAGTCCAAGGGCCTTCACCTGTGCAGGTCTAGATTTCAGACTTCTTTCTGTAGTGCAGGAGGTCTGGATAAATCATTGTAAAAATATCCTGGAAACTGGTTTGCAGTGTTCTCAGCCACGTTCTTTTGTCACATGGCAGCAAATGACTGGTGAGAATTATTTCACATTGAAGATGTTAATGTCAGTGATGCTATTTCTTTCTACGGAAATTCCAAATTTAACAAAATAAGCATCAGATGAGACTGTGCTGCTGTTAAGAGTCAAAGCTGGCACTCGCTTTGTACTTGAGAGCCTTTCACCTTGGAATTGCAGCAAATACAACAATTTCTTATTGTATTCCTCTTGTATGAAAAGGAATTTCTCCTTTGCTGTATATTGATACTACAGGACAAAAATGATGCTGGCTGGGACTTTTGTATATACCCCAATCAGGGAGTCCAAATTTGAATGTCTGACCTGGTGAAGGCAATGAACATTTCACTATTAATTTCACAAATACACAGATTTCCCTGAAGGTCTCTGAAGAAATAGAGCTTAGGTGCTCTGAGATTAATCTTGCCCACACTTTGGTTATTAGAAAGACAGGGATTCAGTTAAAGTTTGTGCAGTAGAAATGCTTCCATTTTTTATGGACTTGGAAATCTGGCATATTTACCAGCCAGGAGGAAGTATGTGAGTTGCATTAAGTGAAGGCGTGTGTGCTGTGGAGTAACTTCACTAGAAGGTGTGTGGAAAGGTTAGCAATGTGGCAGGAATTAAACAAGCCCAACTAAGGAATAAGGTAGGCATAGCTTGGTAAGAACTTCATAACTTTGAGTTTTATTTCATAGTCTTCTATCTGATAGCAGTTTATGAACATAATAATCATGTGGCTAATGTTCTGTAATTCAATTACTGCACTGTTGTGAACATTAACAATTATGTAGCAGATCTGAAGCACAGTGGGACAAACTGGCAGTATTCATATTTCAGTTAGTTACAGCCTATTGCATAATTACTACAGACAAGTTAGCGTTTAATCCGTAGCAACATAAGGAATGAATTACAGCAATAATTATGTGGCTAATACTGGCTCTTGAAATGAATAAAAGATACAAAATCAAAATTATAGCATGGTTAGAGACGATCTACTCTTCCAAGGAAGATGTGCTGTTTGTTCAAAAGAATTGCACTTGTTGGAAATTTTAGATTCGTGTACTTCTCTATTCTGGATCTTCCTTTTTGTTCAAGTTGTTATTAAAATTCCTTTGAAATATTTGAAACTCTTGACCTTTCCCATCATTATGTATTTTCCAGTGATTTAAAATGCCTGCCATGTTTTTTGTTAGCACTAAATAATTGCATTGATATACTAACCTATTCCGGCTTATCCCCTTATGTAGCCGTTTCATAAGTGGTGACCATCATTTCTGGATGACAATGAAAGCAGCACTGACTTGGGGTAGGTTACCCACTACTTGATGCAAACACTGTGGTGTATCATATAGCCCTAATCAACAAGTTACCACCTTCAGACAAGCCCACTTTTTTCATCCTCCAAATACTCTTATCTCACTCAATGTCAGAGTAAATTGCATGATTGATGTTCTAGTCTTTTTATCAAGGAATTCATATATTCCCTTTTTAAAATCAATATTTAAGAATAAAATAGCCCTGCGATAATTTATTTTATCAGTGTAAGTAAAAATATGGTCTAATGTTTCACATGGAGAATTAATTTTTAAAAAATTAAATAAATGGTAAAATTGATGTAACTGACTAGAGGCTTGGCTGGCTCAGCAGTCCCCATATTGACTGGCTGCCTTTGCATCTGTCCTTCTTCTTGCGTGAAGCTCTTAATTCCAGGTGAGCAGCATGCAAAGAGGGAACGTTACGGCATGTTCCAAGGCAAGGGTGCTAAATTACAGCAGAGGTCATGGAAAATAGTTGTTTCACTTGGTTTTCCAACTTATCTAATGATTTGAGTTGTAGAAGTGTATCTTCATCTTCCTTGAAAGAGGGAAGAGAGAAAATGTACTTGAGAATTGTCCTTAATGCTAAAGGAAGAAAATAAACACTAATTAAAGGTCATGCTGCAGTGTGCCTAAAAAAACCTGACTAGGATGGGGATTTGTATTTGGCCGTATGTTCCATTAGTGCCACAGTACTGGAAGGGTCCCAGTACCCCCTAACTAGTGTAGCCTCTTTGTCACTCAAAAGAATCAGCCACTCTAATCCCCTTTGATCAGCCTTCTAATGCCCATTTACTCCTATTTCTGGTGGGCCTTTCTTTCTGAATATATGGATTCCCTGGAAGTGTGTATAAATATGCCGTGAAAGGTGAAGATCTCTTGGAGCAGCTGGGTAGTTTTACTATTCACTTGCCCCCGGGCTCGTGCAGAGCACCAGCGTGGTGCTTCTGTGTCCGATCAGCTTCTGCACTTCCACTGATGTGATCAGCGTTCTTGACGCTAGTTCATTATTTGTGCTGTGCTATTTCTGTTTCTCTGGATTTAATGAAAAATGTAAACCTTCTTATGATGTTACAATAACCTCATTCTAAGGAAGATATCATTTTGTCAGGACTCATTATTACTGTATTTGTTTTTTAATTCCTGCCTGAATGCTGGAAATTGAAAGCTCTGTCTTCTAATTTACTTCCAGTTACAACAGAGCTCCCTGGTGACTTACATGTAATAGCAGCTAATGAAGACACCACCCCAGTGTGAACTCCTTGGCCTAGAAGAGTAGCAGTGCTCTCTTTATACATAGATGTTCTCAGGTTCTTACATTTTCTTTATTGTGGCAAGTTCTGCTTCCTACTATTTTCACTTCTAGTTTTGGTAGAGCCTTCCCTCCAAACCAATTTTGAAGGTGCAACCTTTTGTTCAAGGATGCTTCAAAGCTATACTAGCTTACAAAATAACAGCCAGATTAAGTCTGATGCTCCTAGTGTCACCCACAGCGTATGTGCATTTTGCAAAGGAAAGGTGCTTTGAATTCTTGGGTACATTCTCCCTCTTGGCATTTGACAAGTAACCAGCAGTTCATAGTTTCTGACTCAATCTATGGTAAAATTAAAAAGAGAATTTTTAGCAAACAAAGTCTTTGAAAGTCTGCTATGAGAACAGCTTATTATGAGCTTCTTTGAAGTGCAGGATTTAATTCTGTGCATGTGACTGCCACAAGATTTCATGAACTCCTAAGGTGATGTAGATCGTCCTTGCTGGAGGAAGAACTTATGCTAGGAAGATAGCTCCTTCCCCCAGAATTGTTTTTTAAGGTAGTTAATGTGCAGAATTTGACCTAAGATCCTTGTGGTGATCACGGTGTGTTTGCCTCCCTCACTGAGCATATGGCGCTGATGTTGGCTCTTCGGGCACATACCTGTGTTTGACACAACACTCTCATTCTCATGCTGGTAAGAATGTTCCATAATGAAGCAAGTCACTCTGCCTGTATTTTTATAAGTAACACAGTTTTAAATCCAACATTTGACTTAAGGTTGTGATATTGTCTTTCATTAAACCTCACCAATAGTATTAAGTTATGGTCAAAGAACAACTGTGGATTATTTACAAATAACACTTTGTCAAAAGCTTCATGTGGATCTGTTAGTATGCTGCTTCTGCCTTCAGACACCCTTATTTGGGATCCATTTTGGACAAAAGTTTTAAAATGGACTTGACTTATGAGTGCTCAGATAAGCTTCAATTCGCATGCAAAATCTCAGATCAGCATGCGAAACTCTTTGTTAGAAAATACTAGATATGCACAAATGTAGATATGCAAAATTTTATAACGAGCATTCAGATTCTTTGAAATCTTAGCCTTGTTATTACAACTTGCAAAGAGTAGTTAAATACTTAATGTCAGTCACCAAACCAAAATCATCAAAGTTTGACATGCAATCAGGATTATATTGTTACAAGCTTATCTGGTGTGCTGGGAAGAATTATTTTACTCTTTGTTAGGAGCTGTCTGATTAAAAGTCGGATGCACACACATTGTTCTACTGGCAGTGTGTGCAGCGCCTTCGGAGCAACAGATTAAAGAATATCTGTATTTTAAATACATTTTCTTCTTGACAACGTGAATCACATAATCCCCCTCTTATCCATTTTAATAAGCTGTGCTTTATGCTGATCTAGTGACTGAGCATTTGATAAGGATTATAAAAATGTGTAACATTTATGTTAAATCACCAACATTGCTCTTTGAATCAAACTTCAATAAAGTATATGGAGATAGATGTATTTCTTTTCCCTGGCCGTTTTAGAAAGCACTGATCCCTCATCTAAGACTGTTGTACCGTAGCTTCCAATTATATTTTAACTTGTTGTGATAGTGCCTATTATGGCTGCTTCCTTGGCTGCTGCTCCAAGTGCTGCTTGGCTTCGTAGTTATGCTGCGAGGACGGGGAGTGTTTGCGTGCAGCCGGGTGGCTCTTGGCAGCAGGATCATCTTCGGCAGGTAGCGCTAATGATGAACCTAGCAGTAATTTGCAGAGCGGTGTCAGCACGCCCTGCTTCCTCTCTCTGTTCAGCTCAGATGCTTCCAGCTTATCAAAATCTGTCTGCAATCTTTTGGTTTGAAGGCTTTGGAAAAGTGGTAACTTCTCTTTTTGGTGTGTCGGCAGCGGGGGTGGACTGGTGTTCACGTGTGTCTGTGAAGGTTCTCTAAAGCCTGGAAGAGATGTAGGATTAAGAGTAGGTGAGTCATTGTACAGCCTCAGCTGGGTTCTTTCCTAAATTTGGAAGAATTTGACTCAGCCCTTCTTTATTTCAGATTTAGCAGGAAGCAGAGAACATCTGGGTTTGTGAGACTGGATGCAGAAATCTGTTACACAGGAAACTGAAAATAGCATAAAACTGAAACTATGTAAACTACTTTAGTCTTATTAAGTGTCTTATTAAGTGTCATGCTTTATGCGTGGCTATTGAATCTGCCAGTTAGCTAAAAGCAGTTTTGGTTGCCTGTTCCTCTCTCCTGGCTCCCCTTCAGCCTCCCCAGCAGTGCTTGGGAGGGAGCTAGTCCTGTGCTGCCTGCCCAGGGCTGCTGCAGGTGACATTTCAATACTCACCCAGAGCTCAACAGATGGGACAAGAAGTTCTGCTTGAGGAGCAGCTCCTTCTGCACTGCTCTTGCCATCCTGGAGGAGATCTCCTGTCCTGGAGATCTTGCCTTGGCTCCCCTTGGAGAGGTGGCCCATGTGCAGCCTCTCTCGCTGCAGGCTGCCTGTTGTGCTGCTCCATTTGTCCCTCCTGCTTGTTGAAGCTGGACGTTTCACTCTAGGCTGAATCTTACACTCATTTTAGACTCCAATGGAAAGGCAAAATAAATCCCACAATATTCTTTTCCATGATAGGGAATATGTTTATTATGTCTAAATGGTGTCATCTCTGTGTGCTGCCTGTCACATTTGCTCTCAGTGACTACCTGAGTAAGGCAGGATATTGTCCTATGAATATAGGTTAAACAATTCCACTAAGTTTGGATTTCTGTGACCCTCCATGTGTTGCTGTTGAATCATTTTACCACTCTGGCTTTACAAATACTAAGAGGGGATCTGTACCCTCGGATATTCTCCAAAGACCAGGTTTGCTGATGCAGAAAGGCAGCTGGAGTGAAGCAGATGCAGTGGTATACAAACGACTGGTAGAAATCTGCACAGAACTGCTCTACTTCTCACCTTAGCGTAGGGCATGAATCAGTCTGTACTGACCCCTCTGTGAGCGTATGTTGGTGCTGCAGGTCATGCAGTGAGCAGCTCTGATCCTGCCCTGGGCAGGTATTTGGGACTGGGGAGCTCTCCCATAGCTCCTTCCTATTCCATGTACCAAACCTTTCCTTACAAATGCACTAGTTCCATCACCTGGTATTCTCCACACTCAGTCTAGAAAAGCTCATTATAGTCATGTGGAATGAGAGATTAAAGAAACTTTTCTGCTATAGCCACTGGCTTTGTTCACTTCCCTTCCCCAATTCAGTGGGTACAGAGTGCTCTCCCAGGGCTGAGATATCCCTAAGGTTCAATTTATAAGTTTACTTCCAGGTTTCCTGCAGACGCTTTGTGCTGAAGTTCTTGGAGTGGAGAATTAAAAGGGAAGCTTGAAGAAGCCACAAATATCTTCCGAGTGATTCTGTACAGTGACAGGGAGGGAATTCACACGTGATGGACCCAAATAACACAAATAATCCATCACTTTCGATGACAGCAATCCCAGTACTCCAGAAGCTGTTCCTGCAATAAGAGGATTCTACACCATCCCCTAAACAAAAAGGTTTATAAATAGACTAGCTATAAAAGTATATATTAAAAAGCAAATAACCTCAAATCCACATAAATAAAATATGAAATATGAAAGCATGAAGTAGGGTCTGGCTCTGTATTATTCTATTCATGTGTGTAGCCTTCGCTCAAGTGCATTGACCTGTCACAGTCAGCAAAGAAAAACAAGTGATTGACGTGTCTGAGTAAAGGCTTTGCTATGAGATTATGAGCCCTCTTAAAGAATGTGTTTATTTCACAAAGAACTGTGTGGCACCAGTATTTAGGGTGAAGACCTATGTAATATGTAGCTAAGAATGAATAAATCAGCCCTATGACCCTTCCCAGTGAGTCAGAAAGATTGACTATTAGGTCTTTGTAATTTGTATGCGGTTGCTCAGTAAGACAGAGCACCTAATTCTGGTACATAGATAAAGCTAGGGCCCAAAGAGTCTGTATTAAAAGGTGTTTCTACTGTAATGCAGTAAGCAAATCTGCATCCAAAGCAGCCCTGTCTTGCAGTCTCGAGCCCCTGGGGGAACTTCTGGCTCCTCCTTGCCTTGGTGTTTGTAAGCTGTGATGTTATATCCTCCTGGATGTGACTTCCTCGCTCAGGAAAAACACGCACCCTCTCTGCCCTTCAGGAAGGAGAGGAGGGAACCGGAGCTTAATCCTCATTCACTGCCTGGGAGAGCTGCAGGGGTTGCACCTTTATGTACACATGCAATCTTGGATAAAGGTCCTTGGGCTTTGCCCAGTACTCGGGCAATGTATTGATTTTAACGTTTCCTGGAAAGGTCCCAGCAAGTCCATCGAGTCCCTGTGACAGTGGTTAGCAGGGGGTGATGGCTGATCCTGACAGCAAAGGGGCAGCAAAGCAGCCAGTGCCTGGAAAACAGAGACAAGAATTCTTGCTTAGGAGTCTCGTGAGGTGTGAATTTGTGTCACAGCGTTGGGTAGCCCCTTCACCTGGCCAGGATTTTGCTTGTGCTCCTTGATAACCACTTCTTGCAGGGTCTGCCCTCCTTTAATATGAGGATCATCCTTTGTGAATGACTCCCTGTCACTGAGCTTGATTCATCAGACATTGTTCGTTCTGGGCTTTGGATTAGGTCTTTATTAATGATATTTCCAGGTTTCACAATAGGAAATATCATTCTGAGATGCTGGCCCAAAACAGTGTGCGTTTGTTTTATATAGGAAAACTAATCTAAGTAACTTTATCTGCTTTGTAACTAGTAATACTAATATTTTTCTTGTCCATACAGAGCCTGTGAAATTAGATTTAAGATTACTAGAGGCACTTGTCTGATACAAAAGATGTTGTCGTTAACATTTTAAAGCACTCGCAAGCACTTCTGAGTTTTTATTATAAATTATAAAGTATATGCAGTACACCTGGTGGCACGGTGTAAACATGCCATAAACAAGCACTGTCAGCACTCAGCTGGAAGGACTTCACTGCTGTCAAACTCAGGCAGCTGAAAATCCACTTTTAGAGCTTTGAAAGCTCCGGGTTTGCTTTAAAAATAACGAAGTTTTCTTAATATTGCTGTCTTTTTTTCTTCTGCAGTGACACGTAACTGTACACTCTGCCGCTGAGCAGCTGGGGTGGGTTGTGCACCTTGGCTCTCCAGCCGTAATGCAGCGGCAGCATCACTGGGGCAGTTGATAATGAAGCAGCCCTGCGAAGGACGTCTGGGTTGCAGAGGCTGCCTGTGCAAAGAGCTTTGCTTTCTCTTCTGCTAACGGAATTATCCCAAGTCTCTTGCTGATATTTCCTAGTAATGTTGCTGAGGTGCTTTTTTTTTCCTGCAATGACTAATAAAAGGCATCCTTGAAGTTCATGGAAGACCAAAAAAAAAAAAAAAAACAAATGGGGCTGCCTGGGAAGTCATTTTGCACTGGATAAAAGGTCAGAGTAGTTTTTTGTCAATGGATTTTCCCGTTGGGAATATTTATCATTTTATAAAGTGCTGCATCTGCGGCCTTTGTGAGTATTTTATCAATAACAGAGAACTGAATAATTCTACCATTTTTGAAAAGCCACTCATCTATATTTAAACAGTACGGAAGGGAAAATCTCCATGCTGAGAGCTTTGGAGGCAAGTTGTGTGCAACTGGCTTCCTTGGCTGTTAACAACTTACCTGTAGCATTTGGCTGGAGGGGCAACATGCTGCAAGTGACGGCCGTGTCCTGGGCAGTGGTGCTGAACCGAGCTGCGTTTGGGGTTAGGCTCCTCCGCGTGTCGGTCGGGCGCTAACCCCGGTGCTGCTCTCGCTCGCTCGGTGCTGGGGCGGAGGATGGGGCTGTGTGGGGCGCGCGGTGTGGGGAGCACCGGGCTGCAGCTCAGCACGGTTCCGCCTGCCCTCGCCATGGCCAGGAGGCACCAGGAACACCGTGTGCCCCGTGTTCCTCTTGGGGAGACCCGAGGGAGCCTCAGTCCAAACTAGTGCCCGAGGCCCAGCCAGGCCCAGGGGTGCTGCTGGGGCTGTGCTGATGGCCCTTCCCTCGCAAGGGTGCTGGGCTTTGGGTTTGTGTTTTCCTCTTAATTCAATGCTGTTCGTCCAGTCGGTGGTACATTTCCAGTATTTTGCCAATATATTTACTCTAGGGCACCAAGGAATTTGATAAGTAGGATGGGAAGTGTGAGGTTCCTGCAAGTACGAGCAAGTCACTGAGTAGTGTACCAGGGCTTAATGCTCACAGGGAGAAGGAACCGGGCGAGCACGGAGGGTCTGCGGGCTCTTCTAGGTGTATTCAGCTTGATTAAATTTAAGAAATGTTATTAACTAGAGCAGGCAATTTACAGGGTTACTTGAAACTTATTTGGGAGGGAAATAGCTTGATCTCAACCAAGTATATGTTGAAAGTCAAAAACGTTTTTGGATAGAGGGAGGAGCCCACCAGAGTAATAATGAAACGAGTGTATTATTAATAATCTGGTTCCACAAACGCCAACGCTCACCCGGCTTCTAATTCCAAGATTAATTGCACTGCATTAGCCAATTAGCAGGCAGTGAGTAAGCCTGGAAGAGCGAGGTGCTGTTTGGAGCTTCTGTGGGAGGGGAGGCTGCGCTGGGAGCCCTGGCAAGAGCCCAGGGCCGAGCCCAGCGCTCTGGTTACCGCAGGAGGGGCCCAGCAGAAGAGCAGCACCTTGGGCTTGTCGAGGTGCTGCAGCCCATGCCGGGCCGGGGGCCTTAGTGGTGAATCGGGTAGAGAAGGGTGGGAAGGGGCTCCCAGGACCTTTCCCAAAAAGGGGTGGCACGGAGACGATTTCTGCTCCGTGTGAACCGTGTTTCTAGAGGACCGCCAGCCTGGCAGAGGGGTCTGCTGAGGCACCATGTGCTGCCGCGGCTCCTGATCGCTGCCCGGGGCACCGCTTGGAAGGGCGAATTCCTGGACATAACCCTGGTCTAGAGAATCAGTGAAACAAAGGGAGGAGATGGGCTTTTCATTAAAAAAAACAAGCATTTCTCAGTCCGTCAGGCCGTGCGGAGGGGAAGCTCTGAGTATTTTGTAGGCTCACTAGTAACTGGTAACCCTGGGGTGACAAGGATGCCTTTTACAGCAACTGCTCAGTAGCAAAATTGCATGTGACCAAACTGTTTTTTTTTCAAAATTCCTTTAAAAATGTTTTAAAGTGTTTTGGTTGAAGTCTAGTGCTTGAATTTAGTTTTGCATGGGAGGAAGAATGAGCATGCCCTATGTTTCCTCAGAAAACTGATACCTTTGAATAATTAAAATCTATTTATTTTCTGTTCAGATAATATTACCTCCTTTCCTGAGTTTTGTACACGTGTCACATTATCTTTGATAATAACGTATTTTCATCCTTTTCATGTTTCTAAGAAGAGCATTATGAGTGCATCAAGCAGAACATTAATGAACATAAATTTCCTGCCACCCACTAGGCACTTGTGGAGCATTATAATGCTTTCTAGGCAGTACTAAGCTAGGGGTGCCAAAATTACATTAAAGTAGCTTCTTGCTAAAACCTGAATTTAACAGCCAGGGTTGAGGCCAATGTGATGACCAGCTGCAAATATTATCACAATCGATGTTTTCAGATGGTCAAATCTTAGCATAAAAAGCACCTAAGAAAAACAGCAAGAACAAAGTTCAATAAAAAGGTAATTTTTGGAGGAAATGATGATTACTTCCTAACATGCAGCTGTGTTCCACTTCCATATTTTTTGAGTCAGAAGGAAAAATTAAATCTTCAAATCCCTTCAAAAATGTTCAGACTGTTTCTTAATGAATAAAATGATTCAGCAACTTTGAAGGAGATGAAGAGTTAGATTGAAATCTAATCAAACTTGATAAAAACTAAAATATTATCTTTACATTTGTCCTTTTATTATTTTTGATGTACTAAATAAGAAGAAGAGCAAAAATACAATCAGAAGAGTTTTAATATTTTTACATTGCCTTCAGCAGAAAGTATTGAACCCTCTGCACGATTTAGAATTATTATTATTATTATATTTGTCTTTTTTTTTGCTGAAGATATCAGAGTAAATGCCAAAACATTTTTGGGTGGGTTGTTTCAACTGATCTCCATAGAGCAGTAGCGCACGAGGGGAGTACCCTGACCGCTGCATGCCGAGGAGCCCAGGTTCCACGAGCCCTGCTCTGCTGACTGTCCTGTGGTGCCTTCTAAATTGTATAACTCAGTAAACTCTGCAGAATCACTCACAAATCATTGAAAGGGATTCTGTGTCATTCTTATGCCACCACCAAACAAATCCCCAAATCTTGTAGATATTTGCTTAGGGATGAGAAAATAGAACAAAAACCCCTTCAGCACATGTGCTGAAGTGGAAGGGAAAAAAAGCCCCTGAGCTTCTGTTGTTTGTGTTTTTATGTTCCTCCAGCAGTTTCATGATTGAGTTATAATTGATTAACATTCTCCAAAAACGAATTTCAAGGTTATGCGAACGAGCAGCCCGCTCGTGGCAACATCTGCAGGAGCATCACTCTCGGTGGTAGAGAGCGAATCTGCGTGCATTTGAGCAGCCGACTATCCTAATGTGTGTACACAAGGCTGCTGCATGCAGCCCTCATTCCTTCTGTGCACCTCCTGCTCGAGACGTGTTTTCTTGAATTTAATTTTGAGCCCTTTGTGAAAGGAGCTGTCAACTCCCCGGCTGCCGCAGATGCTGGAGCCCCAGAGCTCCGGTTCGGGGGCACGGATGCATCACTGTGAAACAAGTGTCACTGGAGCGCTGGAAATGCTGCCACTGTCACTCATTTGGGAACACAAGCACTGTCATGTGGTCTATGCATGATAATGCTTCATCTGCTTTACGTTCTTAGTGTTTCATATTAAATTTGCTTTTATTTCTCTGAGCTACTTTAAAACACGATGATTCAGGATGTTTGAGGATGACCTAGGAGTCAAGATGTACCAAACAGACATGAAATTCGCAGCGGGGAAAGTCTGTAAAAGTGGGGGAATCTAAATCATCCCTCTAATTCTGTCATTGAATTGACCCTGTTTTACAAAACTATGAATAATCTCATGACGCTTGGGGTCTCGCTGGGCGGACCTAGGCGCAATGAGAGAACTGGTCGAGGCAGCTTGCCTGGAACAGTTGTGGAATGAGAAATAATGAAGTAAAGTAGCTGCAGTCACAAAAAGACACGTTTCTTAAAGTTACAATGGTAGCAGAGTGCACATGAGGAGAAAAAAATTGAGCAATTAGAGACCAAATGTCAGAACTGGAAAGTCCAAGAGTGACTCTCCCAAACCTGTTTAATGCAACTTGGCAACCTCTGGTTTGATCCCGCTCAGCAGAGTTGCAAAATGCATCTTCTGGCATATTGAGGCGCTTGTCATCTTGAAGCAGCGTCTCTCGCATGATATTTGCTGGCAAATGAATTCCAGAAATAATTTTAAAAATGAGCCAGAGCTCCTGCTAGCCAAACAGCAAGGAATCTAAGAACATAAAGTTTTAAGAAGTGATTCCAACATTCTTGGTTGTGTTAGGAACCCTGTCCATCTGATTACTTTTTAGTAGATTTTTGGTGGTGGTGATAATATGCCTTCCTCCTGCAAAGCTTTTTTTTTAGGTGTCTGACAGTTTCTGTGTGTCTAATGCAAGCCCAGAGAGTGCTGAGAAGCACTAAATTTATCTACACAGGCCAGAAGTGCCCCAGTTTTGACGTGCCCAGTGACAGTAATCATGGTTCATGCAACAGACAGTCACCTCTCTAGAATGGGGCATAATAGACTGCTATGATCCTCAAGTTATTTTACTTCTATTTTATGTTATTTTTTTATGAATACAAAGTAAAAGAGGGAAAAAATCCTTTTTTGAGTTGCATCTGTTTCAGCCCGTTATCTGCCTGACTTTTCCATTCTGACTCTGAAAACATTAGAGATGTGATCCAAAACCCGTCTAGATGGTGGCTGCGTTTGGCTGGGTAAGCTGGAGGTCTGTTCTGTATTAGCTGCATCTTCCAAGATTTCCTTTCTTCTCTACCACACAGGACCAAACCTCCCATTTTGGGAATAGTTTCCTCTTTCTTCAGCTCCCCTACTCTGTTTGCTTGTTTTTCTCACATATTCATGCAGTACAGGACCTGCTTCGGGTTAGGCAATGCCTGATGTTTTAGTGGGTCTTACAGCTCTTCATTTCCATTCAAATTGGGATGGAAAAAGCAATGGCAAAATTCAGACTGAATAACAGTGGCTGCTATATATTTGTGGTTGCATAGCTTCCACAGACTCAGGAAGTCTGAATAGATGTGTAAGTTAACATAATTTAAGATAAAATGCTTTTCATTGCACCCAACCATAGTGTCTAGTGCTTTGAATGCATCTTGCGCTGTAGTGTTGTTTATGTGAAAATTCTGGAAGGAGCCTAGATGCAGCAAGAGGCTTAAAATCCCTCCTCTCTTTTCCCCCAGGGATTATTTAGTGCTTAGTGTCTCTGAAGCTTAATAGAATCTTTCTTACCATAAATTTTGATGGGACAGTACTGCAAAATATCAAAATGCCAGTATGTATTTTCTAAATATTTAACAAGATTCTATTGCTCAATTATTTAGATCACATCCAGAGTTCCCTTGAAACAGATTTAGTTTTGCATGGATTTATACAAACTACAATGTAAACTGTACCAAAAATGTTTGTGTGCTGACATCAGTGAATGCAGCAAAGATTACAGTCAGACTTCCAAATTAAAATTCAAGGAAATTTTCATCTGCTAAATCAGATAAAAAAACCCTAGAAATTACAAAGTAGAACTGGAAATGTTTTATTAATGTTTTGGCTTTCCTTTTTTTTTTTTTTTTTTTCTTCTTCCTCTTTTCTCAAGCATTATTCTGTATATGTTCTTCTGCTTTTGCAGTTCTCTTGACAGCTTATAAAATTAAAAAAAAAATTAATCTGGGCCTGTGTATACTGGGAATTTTAGGTCAAAGACTTTAATCTCAGAATATTTTATGCAGTGCAAAACTTTTCTTTATTTGTGAGCTAATCTATGGCTTCTGTGTTAGAGAAAGAGCAGTTAAATAAGGGATTGCTAGGAGAAAGGTAAGGAGAGTTTCGGCAGCGCACGGGGTGTGAGAAACGCAGCCTTAGTGGTACACCACGTCCATGAGCACTGTGCTCGGGCCTGGCCACGCTGCTCTGCGGCTCCCGCAGAGGAGCGCTTCGTTTGGCACCATCTGGTTAATGAATCAGTGGTCTAGGGCTATTTTTGCTGGCTTTAACCTGGTTCATTAAGCAACCAGCATGAGGCGAAATGCTAAAAGGATTCTCTAACTGTAGTTTTTCTCCAAAACTACCCTGATCACCAAACATTCACAGAGGTTTTTACTGCTATCCTATCTACTTCTATCCCGATCTATCCTATCATAAAATCTACCAAAATGTGTTACTAATCCTGTGAGTTTTGCATTACTTACATAAATAAGCACAGGTCTGATTGACTGCCCATATTTATTTGGTCATTACAGTGGGGGATAGAGTTATCACGTGGCAATGAGTCCCAATCTGGTTACATCCTTCACCAGCTAAACAAATTATTTGAATTCAGAATCAAAATAAAAAGAACCACCCTGCATTGGGCTGGGAAACCCCAGCTTTGTTTTGAGGATTCCTGCCCCCTACACTCGCACACCTATTTTACAGGATATCTTTTATAGCAATAGCATACTTAGGTAAGCAAGCATACATTGCCCTTTTTCTCATCGTGGCAACCACATCAGTGAGTTCAGTATGTAGCCTATTTATTTTATGGTTTCAGTTATAAGTTTGTCTGTAGCTCTAGTACAAAAAACTTTGCCTGCTAAAGAGTATTGAGTCACATTTTAAAATAGCAAGGAACAAAACTCCACCTAAATTTATTTCCCTTTTAGCTGGCTCCTCTTTTCTTCCCATCCTGCCTTATTCTGGCAGCAAGCCAAACTGATACACCTGCAAAAAGCAGCATTTCCTCCATTGCAGTTTTATTTTATGGCACATAAACCTCAGCCTTCCAGACTCTCCCCGTTCGGCTACGCCGATCTCGTGAAGCCGTCAGTGGTGGGGAAGCTTCCAGCCTGTTCTGTGCTGCGGCTGCATGACCAGCTAGGATGCTTCCTTACTCCTCTGTGAAACAATTTGCAAATCATTTGGTAAGATTGGCTTAACAAGCAGTAATCCAAGACCTTAAAAATATTGCATCGGAATTTTTTAGTATTTTAAAGACAAGTTTTTACAGTAGACTTGTTTAGTAGTCATAAACTGCTGCTCAAGGTTTACTCATTTAGTATGCACTTTCTTGTTTATTCTCCTTTTTTATTAATTTATTTTTTATGTTTCTTTTAAAAAGAAGAAGAAGGAATCCTCCACCTATTGACAAATGTTTTAGCTTGGTATAGATTTTCCCTGCAGTCCCCTCACCCCTTCCAAGAAGTCTGGGAGCATCCACACATGCCTTGAGCATCATCCGCCCCAGGCTCTGCAGCCCTGGGTAGAAGGGTGGCAGCAACGAAATATCCCCCCTTCCTGCATCCCTGTCAAGCCCAAAGCTGTCCCGAGGAGCCCCTCAGCTGTGCTCAGTGTCAAGGACAGCGAGGGACAGGCTTCACTTCAAAGATCTGCTCCGTGTGACCGGTATCGGCTGGCGAGCAGCTCTATGTGGTCCCAGCACGAGCTCCGTGATGAGCAGGGTAAGGCCTAAATCTTCCTTCCTTCTCATCTCCTCCAGTGTGGAGGCAAATAAGGCCCAATTGCTCCGTTTTAACTTTCTCCCTTGCACTCCATTGTAGCCTTAAGAGCGGAGTTTAATGGCAATCTTTATAACCCCTGTCCAAACTCATACTTTTGAAACAATAGGAGGAGAACTACCAGGGGACCACGTGTCTGCCATGGGGCGATTTTGTTTTCTAGCTAGAAGGAAAATCCAGGACACTTAAAAATATAAACCAATTTCTAGCAGTTATTTTTCACTTCAAGACAGTAAGGCAGCTTGTAAAGCCCATCAAATGCCTGATGTGAGCTCTAATGAGTTTTAACCTTGCTTTTTGCACAAAAAGCTTTGCAGACTTCCTGTGCTCTTTGAAAAATGTGGCATTTACTGATGCACAGATTGCTTCAAAACCACTCTATAAAATCCCCATGGACAGAAGTACTGCTAATATTCATGTGCTGGCATTTGAATCTTCCTAGAAATGCAGTTTTTAGCTCTGTTTTTTGCTTCCTACTACATCCTGCAGGAGGTGAGTTAATCGGTGGCTGTGTCAACACAAGGCTGCTGCCATCAGGAGGACGTTGCTCTTTGTTAAGCGCCTCGTAGTTTTCTAGCATTCTCACAGAATTCGGGTAAGAGGAATTGGTTTATTCTCCTTGATCAGGTATTCTGGAAGGAGACATAGACCTGAACACAATGTCATATGTTTAAAATGCTGACAGGCTGATTTAGTACTTATTGACAACTTAGGTACACACTGTAATCACACTTCAAACACTGTCTAGATTAGTGCTGTAGAAATAGTGCTCAGCAAGTCATTCTTTCAGCAGTCTTGGTGACAAAGCTCAGGATTAAACTCATAAATAGTGTGATAAGGTTCTTGAACAAATGTGGGAGATAACAGCATGAGCTCTGTGCATGTCCTTTTCTAATTTCTTAAGTAGTTGGTATGGAATATTACATAGTAGATAATGTGTAATGTTAAATGTAGAGTAGGAATGTCCGTAGTCTACGTGTAGGAAGGGCCATTGGCTCTACCCAAAAACTCGATTTACTGAAGAGGGAGAGGGGAGACCTGTCCCAGCTCTCCTCTGGCTAGACGAGCAGGGGATCTTCTTGTAGGAGCAGACAGATTTTGGAAATAGCTCAGGGAGTGTCACAGGATGGAGCTAATGGCAGAAAGAAGAGACTATGTGTGTTGTACTGCCCACCTCGATTCCCACTTGTGCCTTGGGGGAGGTGTTAGCAGCTGTGGTTCGCTGGCACTCAAGCCGGTGGCCGCAGGAGCGGTGGTTCTCGCTGAGGACCGTGGCTGTCGTCTCACTGCTCTTTGCTGCTCTGGGCAAAGGTGAGGTGAGGATGTCCACCAGCCTGGAGCACTCTTCCTCGCTCTTCAAGTACACCTGTCACTTCCCCTCCGTGGCACCCGCCTTTTGCATGGTGCATATATCTAAGAGCAGTCTGACTGCTCTTGTATCACCTAAATAAGCTTCTTCCCTCTTCCAGCTGTAGTCTGTCAGTTTTGGGCTCATTTACACAAGCTGCCCAGCCATGACCTCTCTGCTTCACCCTTGTTTGAATTTCTATGGAGACAGCCTGGGCAAAGAGACAGGGAAATATCAGCACCTGCCTTACAAATACAGGTCAGCTCGAGGCTGAATCCGTGCTGATCCGTACGCTTTCTTGTTGATTTGGGCCTGTTTGCATAGGCATTGCTGACAAGAATGCTAAAGGCTGCTCTTCGGGAACAAATGAAATTCACAATTTCTTTAGTCTTGGCTCTGCTGTGTAAGAAAAGAGCAGGATCTGCACGCTGGAGTTTTCCCAGCTGGTGCTGCTCTGCGTATGTATGGGCCACAGAGGTTTTTCCACCCGTGTACGCGTTGTCCAGGGCTGAGCAGCACGGAAGTCCATGCCATGGAGCAAGTATAACATTAAAAATACCTTCTGCTGGGGAAAAAGTCTGCAGTGTACATTTCTCTCTGCATTAATTGTAATTGTGAACTGTTTTCCTTTTTAATGATTGTTTTCATGTTAATTCTTTTAGTTATTGTTAAATCACTGGAATTTTATTCTTCTTCTGTGTCAGAGTTGTTTCTTCTAATCAGCAAGCAATGCAAGCTATACTGTGTTTATTGAAAGAAGCACAGAGAGTAAAGAAAGAGGGAGAAAAATCAAGAACACGACAACCAGATATAGAGAGAGCTACGAGGCTTACTATTAGCAGTAAGACTTTACTCTGTATATAAAAGTGTGTGTGTGTCTCAGGTCAAAGCCAACCCGCCATCATGCTTTATTAGTTGTTTTGATGTCGAAGGGACTAACTCTACCTATTGTAAATAAACATAAACAAAGTAAATAAAGTAAAAATTACTGACCTCTTCATGAGATGCAGTTTAATTTATTGTTTCCAGAAGATCCATCAGCTCTGTATATCCAGGGGCAAGTTAGATATTTTGAAACCAATAAGCAACTTAAATTTTCAGTGCTGGCCTATGTGAGTCTATAACCTACACAAGGACTCCTGTTGAGTATCTGTTCTGCTCTGTTGCTATTTACCTCTGATTACTTGTAATATTATAGATTTATTCTGGATGTGAGTGCAAGTTGCAAGACAAGATATTGATTCAGAATACCTGGTAATAGAACAGTAATTGCTTTGCTTTAAAATTAAGTGACCATACTCATTTTAGAATCTATAGCATTTTATCATTTCTAGTTGTATCTCATGATACGAAATAGAGGAGAATCCACACCCAATTACCCTCAGAGAAACAACAGTTCATGTTGTATTGCACAAACAAATGACCATTATGAGAGCTCTTCTTACAAGAAATGCATCTGTTTTGAACAAATATTCTCTTTCTAAAGCAGGAAAAAAATTATTTGTAGATACTTATACGTAGATAAGAACCTGTTTTTACTTTTTGTCACGTAGGAATGCTTCTGTGTTGTACTAAGCTAATAAAATAACTTGGAATTAGATATACTCTATAGATCTTTATGAATACAAAGGCAATACAAAAGCAATATTCTTCAGTAAATAATAGTTTTTTCCTCCCATTACCGTTTTTAACAAGTGGAGAGGCTGAAAAAAAGCTTCGCTTCCAGTGCTGATTTAGTGCGTTATGTTGGAAATGGGGTCTGATGCATCTCTCTGCTTTCAAAGATTAAATTCCCTGTGGCACATGAACTGCTTATTTTCTGAATTGTGAAGTCATTTGCATTTTTAAAAACATCTGTTTATGAATATCTTTGTGATAATAATTACTATTTACAAAGTTTTAATCAGAAGAGTGAAATTTTAAATGAAGAACACTGGAGGGAACAGATTTTTACCTTCTGGTCATTATTGCTGCAATTTATTCTTCTAGAGTCTGGCAATTCTTTTTTTTTCTGGTTATTTTATCTCCATTTTAAGTGCACATTTCCCTTCTCATTTGTGTATGTGTGTGTATATATATATATATATATATTTTTTTTGGCTTCCCAGAGGCATGAAAAGCCGGGAATGGGGCAGCTGGTTCACTCACTAAGCAAGGCCTTGGCTGAGAGAGTGCAAGAGGAGGGAGAGGGGGTTTTCTTCCCAAAAGCCTGACTCAGTCTTTCCTAAATGTGGAGGGATGTGGGCAGGAGGCAAGGACTCGCCACCAAACGCGTAGCCGTTTCCAGTGGTCAGAATCGTGCTGGCTCGTCCAAAGCATCAGTAAATGAGAAGCGGCGTGTGAGAAGGCCGTGTCTGGCTGCACAAATTGCTGATAGCCGCCTCGTCACGAGGAAGGGGGCAATAACCACGTGGCTTTCCGGGTTGCTCCCGTGTGCTGCCTTGGTCACGCCGCAGAAGTGAGGAGCACTAGGGCCCCACGCGAGCGACTGCAAAATCTCATTAGGGTTTAACACCTTGGAGGAGCTGCACTTCTTACCACACAGCCATGCTATTCTCAGGCCCTCCAGCTTCTTAATCAGTTCAACACAACAGGCCTGACAGGAATTCATACTAAGTTTCCTTCAAGGTGAAGGTAGAGGGATTTTTACCTACCAGAGAGCCAGCCCCGCTGTTACCAGATGTTACCGCTGTTACTGTCCTGCATGTTTTAGTTTTGAAAAAAGTCATATCAGCTTTGCTGTCCCTGCTGGGCTGAAAATCGTGTTTACTTCCACCCCTCCTCTCCCAGTTGGCTAGTACTGGCCACTTGACATAAGGTGACATTTTATTGTAGTCACAACAGTTTTAGATTTAACACGTTGCTTAGCGGAGAAAAAGAAGTGGATTCTTTCCTCAGAGCTGGCTAACCCAGGATGGGCAACCCGGATAGAAAATTCGAGGAAGGTACAAGACAGACGAGGTCAAACCTGTTCTTGACTCGAGGGTTGTATCAGATTCTCCCTACACAAAGGCGGCAGTGATAAGCTTCGTCTCTGCCTGCTGGTGCATTCATACAGCTCATTCAAATGAGCTCCCCGGCTGGAAGGCCTCTCCTCTCTTTGCGTGCAGACAGCTTGCATAAAACATCCTGAGATGGATCGAGCCGTAGCTGTGTTCACAACACTCTCTCTAACTACATTAAATATCTTGAGTCATTTAGCTATCTATTTACTTGAAGTAAAACACTTAGAAAGACAAGCCTTTTATGGCTACAATGAAATAAGGTGCTGTAATGCTGAGGTATTAAATTGCCGTAAGGTTTTGGCTAAACAGAAATGACCTAGCAAAGACTAAAACTTCAGTACTGTTTATTTTTTACATCAGCCAGTGTATTTTTTACACCATATTTGCCATGATAATAGTTAAATATCCCTTAGTAGTTCATTGAACAAGATGATTAATGTCATGGCTGCATGATTCTTTCTTTTCTTTTTCAGTTGGTCAGCATGATGCATGAAATGCTTTGCTTTCTTCATAGATGTTATAGTTTCTCAACTTGTAGCAAAAGAAAGCTGAAATAAGTGTCTTTTTTGCCTGGAGAAGTAAGGAAGTGTTTTAATTCTCCTTTCCACCTACAAGAGCTTATTTTTCGGTCTTGGATTCCAGCCCTAATAACTTTGCAGTTTAAAAAGTAATTCACAGTTAGGAGACGGTCAAGACTTTCCTTCCAAGGTAACTTGGTTATGGGGGATGAATAGTCATGGAAATTTCCTACTTTTTTCCCAATGATGAAATTTTACCAGAGTGAAAATACTTCACCTGCTAAAGATGGCAGAAGGGTTTTGTTTTGTGTTATACATTTATTTGCATCTACCTAAGCTGGGAAATGTGATGGGGAATTTGAGTACTCTACTCCCCTTTCTTCTCCAGGGACCAAAGTGTCAACTCTAAAACCGTGTCCTATAGTTCCCAACATCACGAGCCCTTTTCCGAGCTGCCCAGTGCCTTTCGGGGCTGCAGAAAGTCTCATGCGGGGCTGTGTGCTCAGCCCGGAGGGCAGAGACCCCACGGCGGTGACGCCTGGCGCTGAAGAGTGGCAGGGCCGAACATTGCTTGGAAAGAAATGAGCAGGCTCAGAATTTCCAAACTTAAAATTGCCCAGAGACCCTGTGGACAATATTGATGGCTTCAGTCTTTATTCCTGACTTAAGAAAGTAAATATCAAAATATTGGCATTTTCGATAGCGCTGAAGTTTGGCTTTTGCATAGCTCCTGGAGAGAAGCAGTAGCAGGCACTAAAGCCCTTGTGAGAGGACTCATTACTTGTAGATATTGCCTCATAGACTGTGCCAATTTTCAGCAGAAAAGAACTACTTGAAAATCTCAGCAGCATTATTAGTCTCTCAGATTTCCTCCTCCTGGTGTTCCACATTTCGTGGTGTTTCAGCATCAGTAACTCCCTTCTTCTGCGGCTGCTGCAGCTCTGATAGCAGCAAGCCCCAGGCTAAGCACTGCTCACAGCGCCAACACTTCCAAGGCGGCTCCAGGCGGAGGCTGGTCCCCAGCAGGCCCTGTCTACGCGTTATCGTCTCCTCAGACCTTTTGTGTTTCACTCTGCTGCTTGCGGAGGAGACCTGCGCTCCTGCCACCTTCCCCAGCAGCCGCCTCTCAGTGCCTGCGGCCGTGGGGAGCGCTCTCAACGGTGGCGCAATCGGGTCTTTCTGGAGAAGGCCAGAAAGCCCCTGACAATAAAAAGAAGATCCAGTGGGAGAAATGAATCAAGATAGGAGTGGAAAGAGGAGGAGGAGCAAGAACAGGAGAGAGAAAGGCCAAAGAACAGACGGGATCAAAAGAGAAGGGAGATGAAAAGCAGAACTGTAGGGGAGAGAACATGGAAATATTTCAACAGCACCAGCAAGCTTAGAGACTTCTTAAAAAGTTAGTGCTGGTACCTTCAGAAAGTGACTTTTCTTTACATCAGGCGGGGGAACAGTATGTTCAAGCCTCAGTTTCAGCCTTGTCTCGCTGCAGAGCAATGACCCCGTCCATTACCTTAATGCAAAGTGCCCGGGTGGCAGCGGGGCCTTGCCCGAGCCTGTGTCCGCGGCTGGGGCCGGCGAGGGGCTGTGTTTGCTGTTGTCCCTTGCAGCTGCTCGGCCCTCGCAGCAACCGTGCAGACCAGAGGTGTGAGCGCTGTCATGGCCACCCTGCAGCCCGAGGCAGGAGGAACGGCCCTGTGGGTGCAACGGGCAGGTTGGGCAGCTGCTTGCTGCGCTACCTTCGAGGTTAAAAAGATAAGTGGTACCTTATTTTTTGTCTTTTAAGGTGCCATTTACCATTCCCAAGCAGCTGATTGCATATTAGAGATGGGAAGATAGCAGGGTGCTTTTTGTCTTTCCTCCATGATTTAGTGTCAAACTCTCAGACCATCGGATTCAGCTACATGAAACCCTCACTCATCTCAGTAGAGCTAAGGAGAAAAGTGCTTTTGTTTTTGATTTATTCTAGAAATATGTTTTTTTTTTATTATTATGTAACACAAATTTACCATAATAGCTTTCAGATCCCTAAGGAGAGGCTTTTCGACGCTGATTCACACACTGATAATGTAATACAATGTCTTTTCCCTTGTGGTCTCAAAGCGCAGGTCTCCGCGGCTCGGCCTGCAGACTGTGTGTGGAGGTGGCGCGGCAGCGTGCGGAGGGGCCACGTCATAGGCACCAAGCCGGGCGCTGGCACATCGGGCTCTTTGTGCCTGCTGGAATAGCGCCCCTATGTCCATGACACCAATTCCTTCTGTGTTCAGGGACATCAGCTCTGGGGTCCCCAGAGACGATTTGGCGTAGCTTCGTCTTTGCAAAAACATTCAAATCTTGGCCCATTTTCTTTCCATTGCATGAAGGGTGCAGAGGCACAGAGCAGCTGCCAGGCCGGTCTCTGAGGGCTGCCCTGCACGCTCTAGTGCAGGAAGGGAGTTGGATTCTGCCTGGAGAAGGGTGGGATCCTCCCTGCAGCCAGCAAGCACCCGGGGCTTGTGCAGCTGGAGCAGCCTGTGCCGGTGGGAGACCATCCCGCGTCAGACCCTGCCGGCCTCCCTCAGTGCTGCTGGACACCCCCGTGGTGTCCCGAACCGCAGAGGTTTCCAGAAGAGTAAACTTGCTTTGCTTTCGCTGCGTTACTAGAAAGGAGACCTAAGAGGCTCCTTTCAAGATATTCCAGGAAATACTGTACCCTTGTAATTCATATCGTTTAAGCATTTTAGAAGCTTAAAAGTAGGATCTCCAGTGCAGCTGGGTTTTTTTGAGCCGTTTGAAGATACAGAGTATGATTTTAACCGTGGTTTCTGCCGTACGTTTGCAGTCATGAATGTTCTTTAAATAGATGCTTAAACAGTGCAGGCTCAGGGCATGTTCTAAAGCCCGCAAAGTCACCGCAATGTTGATATTTCTTATATCAGGCATTTTTACTAGAGCCTCTGTAAACACTTCCTCAAATAAGCATGTTTTCAAGAGCGTATGTTGGAAAATAGACAAAACAGGACCTGAATATATGTTAGAAAGTCTTTCTGCAGCATTCACATGAGGCCAGTGACCAGGAGGATTTTAACTGGCTAAGGATTTATTAGAACAGCAATCTCATTTCTACTGCTGAAAGAAAGGACAAAACCTGGGACTGTTAAAATAAATCAGTCTAGAAAAGTTGAAGCATTTCTGAAACTGAACCCAAACTGGGATTCATTCATTGCAGTTCAGATTATTCAGATTTTTTTTTTTTTTTAATTTAAACTCTCTTTCTGCAAGTGTGTGAGGATACTTGGAAGGAGTGAGATCCAGAGACCCTTCTAGACTCCAGAAAAGCTTCCACTGTGGCCCATGGGCAGCCCTGCGAGCAGCCTGGCCAGGAGCTGCACTCTTCCCTCACCAGGAACTCCCTCCGGGAACTCCCACAGCCGCCAGCTGTGCACATGAGGCCGTGTGCTCTGCTCTGGAGTGCTCAATGCACCTGAGTGGATCTCCAGTTTCTTCACTCGAGGCATCCAGTGCCTCTAGTGCCTATAGGAGGCATCAGGGTCTGTCCCAGAGCAGAAGTGCTCGGAACGGGAGCACTCCAGAGCAGAGCGCACGGCCTGGTGGCCGTGGGAGTTCCCGGGGGGCTGTGCTTGGGGAAGGGGGTGAATCTGGGTCGCTTCAAAGCAAGCTGGTGCTGCAGGACTTGCACTTGCTGGGTTAGAGCAGATAGTGGTTAAAGAAGTCACAGCAGTAGCCACTGGAGAAGTCACCGTTTCGCAGCAGCTGCCGCATCCTGGTATCAGTGACTTCCTATTCCCTAGGCGGGAAATCCTGGCACGTCAGCCACAATCCCGCGGTGCTTCGCTGGAGTGAGAGCGGGACGTAAATGCAGTGCGGTAGCTGCTGGTAAGTGCTACCTTTGAAATCAGATATACAGAAATCAAATGCTGCTTGCAGTCTACACAGCAAATCATTGGCATTAAAAGGGAAGGAGTTCAAGGAAGGGTGGAAGGTTAATAAGTTTAATTTGGCTTTTAAGCATAACAATCTCCAGAATTAGCTTGCAGAATGGGGCCATGGCCCACACAGTGCTTCCCGGAGGCTGCTCCATGGCACTGGAGGCAGGAGCCGCACAATAACCGCACCACGAGCGACCTGGTTTACATTCCGTCTCTCCGGTTGAGTATTTCAATACAAAACAGTATTAATCATAGTGTCAGAGCTGGAGCACCTTGTGCTTTAAAACGTTGTGCAGAGTGAAGGTTTCCATGGCTGCAGAGGCTGTCACGTAAATCTGCTCTCAGGGCAGAGCAGCTTCAGCCTCTGCTTCAGCCCTGGGCTGTCCCCAAGAGCTTCTCCAAACCAAAAGATGTCTTGTAGTTAATAGGGACGAGAGATAACACAGAGCTCTTTGCTGTCACATTTTGCACCAAGGACCTGGCCCCAGCCCCAGAAAAATCAGCTAATCCTTCCAGGAATTTCATGACCCCCGGGAGTTCCAGGGCTAAGTAAATTGAACCAGAAACTATGTAGGAGATCACAGAGGGGAGGCCGGTACACAGAGCTGCTGGGGAAGCACTCTGCAAAGCTGAGCCCTGCTCTATGCTGAGTGCTGCTGATGTGGTCCTTTTTCAGAATTACAGACCTTATTTTGTTAATAAACCCCAGTATTCCTCTCCAGCACTGACTGAGGGAGGAAAAGAGAGGTGGAGGGAGAAGATAGCACTGTGCGAAATGCATGCTGTCTGACTGCAGTGGTTAGGATGAGAGAAGCCGAACAAGGTGGGAACACCGTTGCTGTTTGCCTGAGAAGCCCGGGGCAGCCTGACCCATCGCGCGCTGCGTTCAGCCGCCCGCGCAGCACAGGTCCGTCCGCCCCGTGTGCGCAGCGGGGCAGCCTGCTCCCGTTCCTGCCTCGCGTGGGACCGGCAGCGTCTGCTGCGGCGGGGCCGGCGTCTGAGCAGCGTCACGGCTCTTCCCGCGCGGCTGCTGCCTCCCTGCAGCCCGTCCGGCCGGACTGTGCTGGGGAAGCCTAGGGAAACGCTGCTCTGGCAGCCTCGTGTTCTGCTTGTAGAAATAGCGAAGTTCTGAATAAGAATAGCTCCAGATCCTGCCAAAGTAAAAATTATTATAATATGAAAAGCTATTTGAAACAAGAATGGTGGCTTATTCTCCTGGAGAAATACACAACGCATTATATCTTGAGCTTTCTTGTGTGAAAATCAGGAAAATAAGAATGTTGTGTTTCATGCAGCTCCAATCCCACCTTCCAGGCCAGCTGGCAGCCCTGGAGTTTGCAGATTGTAGTTGCTTCTTTAATTGTTTTCCAATTATTCATTTTAAGATTTTTAAACATAATCCCAGGCCATTCAATTAACATCACTTCACAGTGCACACACTCTGCCATCCATCTGCTCAAGTTGTCTTTAAATGACACCGCCTTGTATCTGGTGTTCATAACTATCAAACATACCTCCAACATAATCCACCTTCTGTTCCCAGCTAGAAAACAGATTTCACCATTTTTTATTCTAACACCTGTGCAGCTATCAACATTTTTCCACTGGAGATTTGTCACTGGTGAATGTACATGTTGGGAACTGAAGTTTCTTTAATAGATTTGCAGACTGATATATTTTAAGGTCAGAAGGGATTATTGTCCGTGCTGGCCTCTCATATAATACAGACCATAAAATTTTGCTGCTCTAGTTCCTGATTCTGGTTCAATAACAATACTTGAAGCAATGCCTATCTGTTAAAAGAGAATTTTCTATCTATTTAATATTTCCAGTGGTAATAAATTTACTCACTTATCCTGGGTATTATGTACCCTTACTGATATATATTTGTACCCTATTTCTCTCTCTGAATATGTTGAATTTTGACTGCAAACCATTTATTCTTTTTAGAATGAAAACCCTTCCCATGCGCACGCTGGGTTTTGTGTAGATTCTAAAGCCTGAGCTTGTCACATCTAAATCTTCTCTGTGACTAAGTAAATAGGTTTACATCCTTATTTTTCCCCATATAGCCTTTTTCTAGCCACTGGCTATTCCTGTAGCTGTAAATCCTAAGTAATTGATCAGCATTTTTTTTATCTAAAATGTGACTACAGAAAGAAGAGAGAGTACTTGGTACTGGATGTGTCGCTTGTGAATATAAAATAATACAGGCTGCCGAGGCTGACCTTAATCTCTAGAGAAGGAGCAGGCAATCATTCCCTGTTCACCTCCCTCGCCCTGCACTGTGATTTTATTATTTTTTATTACGCGCCCGGCGGCTGTCGCCTCCGCGGCAGGGACGCGCCGGGGCTGCGTGCGGCCGCGCTCGCGGGAGCCCTGCCCGTCGCTGCTGCCCTCCATCACACCAGACGTGGGGGAACGCAGGGTGTCTGTCACGTGGGCGCTCAGAGGGGCCCAGGAGAAAGTCATTCCTCACAATGTGGGATCCACGTGTAGAACTCCATGCTTGGGATGCTGTAGGAGCCCAGGTGTCACAGATATCATGAAGGAAATGATAGACAAATCCACCCAGGCCTGTTAAACGGCCTGCAGCGGAGGTCAGCACCTCCCTGCTGCAGGTTAGCTAGAACTGCGGTGCCTTGCGAGGGAAGGAGCAGCACCTGGGTCTTGTTAGGAATGAGCAGCACCTGGGTCTCATTAGGGACGAGCAGCACCAGCGCCTCACTCCTTGCTTGCCTGCCTGAAGGGGCTGCCCTGGTGTAGGGGAGCTCTAGGGTCTTGCAGTGTGTTCCTGCCTCCTTGGCTAGGCAGTCTGGGTGATTCTGGCTCTGTGCTGGTTCTTCCCAAGTGCCTGGGGAGGTAATGCCAACTGCAGCAGAGTGGAAGATCTGCAGAGTTTTCAGCTTTCATTTCATGAGGATTTATTGACTGTTGAGAATTCCTCTAGCCTTGGGATCACTGTCCCTGTAGGCAGCCTGAAAGAGGTACTGTGCTAAACTGTGCCTAGCAGCTTCTTCGTGGATGATAGTGGTTCTTTTCTTCCTCTTTTTGGCACTGCTATAGCTAGGTTTGGGGATGTTTGGTGAAGGAGGGATGTGTTACAGTGTGACTGGCTCTTATGTGTCTGTTTTCTCCTGGAAGTAGATGGAGTCTCTAGGTCCTCTGTGTGTTTGATGTGTGACTTGTGATCAGGGTTTTTGCAGCCCTTTTGTGCATAGTTATTTGTGTATTTTGTGGTCTTGGTGTGCTAATAATACTACAGGTTTTACCTTTGTGTCTGTATCCTCCTTATGCAGCTCCCTAAGCTCCAGGGAGAAGGGAAGGCTCCCAGCAAGGGAAACAAGTGTATTCCTGTGTCACTGTCCTTCCTCGCAGTGATGTTCAAAACACTTCCACTGAGCCCATGCCCAGGGGAGAGGTGTTTCCTTGTTCATCTCTGTGCATTTTTTTTTATCTGCTCCCTTTGGGATATACATGGACCCTGTTTTCTTGTGGCTGCCACTGTTGGTGTCTAAGAGGTCATGATAGCTTCACTCCTCACTGCTCACAGCCCCGGGGGTCATCAGTTTTGAAGCAGGATCCTGCTATACCTTCAAAACCAGAGCTGCTTTAAAAGTAAGGCACTAGAATTGTGTAGGAGAGCTGGCAGCCCACACTAATGGTTTTAGTAGTTGTGCTTGGCGCATCTGTGCCCAAAATATATGGGGCTGAAGCAGAGGCATGTTGGGCGTGCTATAATTAAAGCTGGCCGAGGGCAAGGGAGCTCTGTGTTGTGCCTGTACCCTAGCCAAGTGCTACTGTTGTCCTCTTGCCCAGGCAGTACCTGCGAGCATCCCTGTTTTCCGTGTTTTGTAGCCATGTGGTCTGGCTTTGAAGGCCTGAAGCCTCGGGAGCAATCCTGAATCCCGCAAAGCCGGGGCCCCTTGTGTAAACAGGGATTGTGCTAGTGGGTAAAGGGTTCTGCTGAGGTTTCTGCGTCGGGGCTCTAACTCGAATTGACTCTCTAAGAACTTACCCAGAAAAACAGTGGTGAACAGCCATGCTGTCTCTGTGCTGCTTCCTTTCTGTTTCTTAATGGGCCTTTGGCATAAGTGAAGTGGGTCTCACCACGGTCTTGTCAGGAGGGAGGTAAGACAAGTCGGGCATTTCCCATATGTCATAATGTTTATCAATTGCCTCTTTTCTTGGTCTTAGTATTTTAACTATTTCTTTCTTCATTGAGGCAAAAAAATAGACAAAATGGACTGAAATATCAGGAAGAAGATTTTACTTTCCCTCTTTTTGCTCTATGGAAGCTTCTGCTTCCTACCCTCAGTATTACAGATGTGTCCTAAATGCACAGTTCTAGGATTTGGAGGATTACTTTTAAAATAACCCAAAGTCATTTTTCTGTCTTCAGGTTTACCTCAGTGCCTTAGAAATAACACAATTATTATTTGTCCATATGGTTAATCATGGTGGCCTAGAAGCATGATCAGTAAATGACACAAAAGAGCCCAAATACTTGGAGCTGAAGAGCTTTGTGGTAAAGCTATGGGTGGAGGGTCAACTGTGGCAGGAGCTGATGGCGACAGAGTATTAAGATCTCCACGGGTCTCAGCAGACAAGTGCAGGTCTTGCTGCATGCTAAACTACTTAAGAGGCCTTTGATTGCTGCAAATAACCTAATGCTGTCCTCTCAATGGGGTGGAATAGTCTGTCTTATTTTAGTCAACAGAAATATTCTCCCCCTTCCCCCCACTTTTTTTTTTTTTGAGTTTTTTATTATCTGAAAGTGTATGTCTGGGAGCTCTAAATGTTCCTTCCAGCGTATGCTGTGTGTTGGTTTTTTTCTGTAGCTGCCAGGTGCACCCGCATCCCTTGGTATGGTTGTCTTCCTGCTTTCAACTTGGATAATTCTACTAGGGATTTTTTCCTAGGGAACCTGTATACATTAGTTTTGGGGTGAATACCTGCAAGTCAGGTTGTAGAATGACTTATGAGAAGAAAATTTCTATCAGCGTGAAACTTTCTATGTATATGAGCAGAGAGAAAACTTAACTGAGATAGTCAACATGTAGCCTTGGCACATTTTTTTTTTTTTTTTCTTGTCTGTGCCTTGGCATTCAAACCTTATAAAGATATTTGATTGCTTGCTAAGTAGTTTAGTTGGTGTACTGGGAAGCAATGTCAGTGTGATGTGGGCCCATACGCTAATGTGAAGACTGGGAGATGTCAGTGCACATGCTGGCCTCGTTTCTTGTGGTTTACTCCTTGAACAGATTCTCTCTGGCTTTCTCTGGGCTTGTTCATGTATAGTCTGCTTGAACGTATCAGTTTGGTTCTGATATAATGATAAAAAGGGATGTGGGGATGGGGAGAAGTGACTTCAGGAAACTTTCTCTCTCCAGAGCCATGGAGAAACCCGCAGTGTTGCGAGGAGCTGTAAGCACGTGCCCGGGTTAGTGCCTGGGCTTCCCGTCTTGTCACGCTAAGTGCCAGGGCTGTCCTCCTGCTGCTGGGCACCCTGGGGACATGGTGTGATGGGGTAGGTGCCCTTGGTAGAAAGGGGTTCATTGTGTATTGTTTCAGGTTTCTTCCTACTCTCCTACTCTGTGGGAGCTGTTATGTGCAATTTAACTGTTTTCTCTGTATTTCTAACCCATTTTGTCATGGTGCTCCCTCGCCTTTGCTTTTCCCTGTCCGCTGATGCTCCCTTCTCAGACCATCAAGGAAACCTTTCATTTCTGTTATCTCACATAAGCTATTGCCTAATCTCAATTTCCCTCTTCCTAACTTGCATTTCACTTGAGTAGCTTGTTGCATCATATTTGCAAATCCCTGGCTAATGCTTTCCGTGCTTCTGAGGCTTTATCTCTTGGTCTCAGAAAGGAATTAATAATTCTTTTGGCAACTTCATCCGTTTAGCCTTTCACCCGAATTTCTTCCTAGATACATTTTTACAAGCCTAAGCCTCCTGGAATTGAGTTGCATATCATGACTCTAAACTAATTTTTTGCCTTCCTTGACCTATCTTAAGTAGTCCCAAGGGTGCAGACTATTACTTGGAGCAATTGTTTTGCTCACTCAGCAAATCTCAAGTTTTAGAAGCAAATCCAATATTATCACTATTCAAAAATCTCATGTATTTTCTAGGAGTAACACTCTTTAAAATTGGAGGACCTTTGAGACATCTAAGTACATTTTTTTGAGTATTGCAACTTGTCTAATTCTATCAAAAGTGATGCTTTTCAAGTGCTGAATTAGTGTTTTAGATTCCTGAGAGTTTCTCTATTTTTTTTTTCCAAAGGAGACTGAGTGCTAGGATTCTCTGAAGGCAATATTCTTCAGTGTGTTAATTATGCCTCTTTGACATAAAAATCCTAGTTTTAAGCTCTGTGTGTATTTTGACTATAGAACTTTGTTTAAATTTTATTTTAGGGGTTGGAGGAAATGAGTCATTAAATCTAAATGAGCTCTCTGTTTCATCAAACTTTCTAATAATTTTTTAGACAGTCTGAGGAAAGATTATGGGTGACTTGCATGGATGAAGAGACTTTCGTAAGTAGAATTTTCTTTCTTGATAGTTTCTTTATTGATAAACAGTGGCAAGCACCTTCTCCGGCCTCCTGCCAAGTTCATCTGCTGTGTAATTAAAACAGGTCAAAAAGGCTAGACCTTTCTCTGCAAGTTTTTCCATTGCTGATAAATCTTGAGAATACAAAGCTTGAATTCTTGCTTCTCAAGTGAGCTCTTGCTAAAGGAAACCTATCAGTTTTTCAGGATACAAGGTTGGTCTTGGATACAGTGCTTTTAAATAGGATCCTGTGTTTGTCAGGGCAATTACAGATACTGAAAGAAACTCAATTTGCAATTATAAAATGATCTTTGTTTCTTTTCAGCCTAGTCAAGCTAGTCTTTTTAGCACCCCTTGAGGTAATTTAGAGATTTCTAATAATTTTATTTTCTTGATAAAGCCAGCAAATTTTTAGTGTCTCTGTGTAGCCATTCTGCATTTGTCCAGAAAGATGAAAAGCTGGTTTTCCAATGCGTTTGTCCCCATGGTTCCTTCTTAATGTGAGATGGAGAGATCAAAGACAGAGTGATCCTAATCCAAGAGCGCAGGAGAAGAGCGGGATCGCGGTGAGTGTGCAGTTTACAGTGTGGCTGGGGCACAGGGTGCACAAAGCCCAGGGAAGGGGCGAGCTTCATGGCTCTGGAGAGAGCTTGCCCATGCCAGGAGATGGGAAAAATGTGTTATAACTAATAATGGCAGTGATGAGAAAAAGGTGGCACTTTTGCTGAGTGTAATGAGGGCTAAAACCTATAACTTGCTGTGTAGCTTAATGGCTGGTATTAAATCAGCAGACAAAACACTTGCTGAGGCTGTGGAAAGTCGACAAAATTACCTTTCTGGTAACTGCAGAATGTGTCTGCCTTTCTAAAGAGGATCAAAAGAGGAAAACGAGAATTTTTGAATTTGTCAGTTCACAAGGAGCTTAAATGATGTGTTAAGAGACTGGATAGTGTATTATATGCAAAAATGAAACAGTCCAAAAACGGTTATTGACTGCAGTAATAGATTCAAACATTGCCTAGGAAAATGGTAGGGCAGCAGCAGAAGCTGAAACAGTCCTGGCCTTCTGTGTCACACCGAGCTGGCGTCGGAGAAATAAACTCAAAACAGACAAACAAAGCAGCTTGCTTGTCACTGCCTTACCGTGCAAACAAGTGGCGAGTTGAAACCAGATCCTGAAGGAACAGTGAGGAATTGGGACGTGCAGAAAATGTGCTGCAAGTCTCTGCAAAACCTATTATCCTTTATGAGGCCACTTAAAAATGTTCTCGGAGCACTGAGCCTGCAGCAGACAGTGTCTGTGGTCTATTGTAAAAGCACTGGTATCTCTATAGCTGTTTAAGTTAGGATACAATAACCAAAATGTTATTGGATTTTGTTACAAGTGGGAGGGAGCAGCATCTGAAGTGTATTTTGGACAGAATTATCAAGAGAGCAGAGGTGAAGTAGCAGCAGAATTTGATGTCTTAAATGTGCAGGAAGAATTTATCCCCTAAGCATTTTCACAAGGGAGCTGGAGGTAATATATAGCTATAAACAGTGCATTCTTCTCTAGTATGTTATGAAGGCAGGAGGTAATTTATGATTTAGGAGATGGCAGTTGAGAAGGTAATTGGGATGGGTTGCTGGAGCCTAACACTTCTCTAGGCTGCCGACTGGGGAGGTGGCACATGTAATCACAGTAGCTGTGAGCTGCTCTTAGACATGGTGACCTACAGCTTCTGGATAGAATTAGGCTTGTAGAATTTAAACAAAAGAAAGCAGCTGCTCAAGAGTGACCAGCTGTGCGTCTTGGTTGACTTCTTCAGTACCTGCCCAGCTAAAGTTAGAGGCAGTTCATGAGTCCTTCCAAGGAGCTGCTAATCTAATACTTGCAGTTGTGAACTTCCAAGCAGACCAGTGGATGCCCCTGTTGCATGGGTGGTGGTAAGTGCTTGTGCCCAGGCGAGCTACCTGGGCAGGTATCCTATATGCAATGTGAGAGCGAAGGTTGAAGTGAGACTGCTCTTTGAAGGCTTAGCTGCCGGTGTTGGAATGTGCCTGCGGACAGCACCCATTTCCTCTGGTGGTGAACCACAAAATGAGTGTTTTGTGGCAATTTTGGCTTGGAACTGTGTGGAAATCGGTGGTAAAGGGCACTTTAAAATAGTTATCCTGAGAAGTTGTTGGCATCTTAAAGCAGAGGAGGGAAAACCTGGGGTTTTGGAAGGCTGAGTTGTGTTAGCCTTAGCAGTTTCAACTTAGCCTTGTGAATTATTAAAAGCCCTAACCTTCATGTTCCTCATGTGTACCCCTTTTGGGAGGTTATTTCTGTAAGCTTTTGCCTATGGCAGTAGCAATGCTTGATCTGTAGGACGGCCTGTTACACAATGAATAGGAACATGTGGGTTCATGTTGCAGTTTGAGACTTTTCATGAGCAATGGTGCACGTATTGGAGAGAGACTTGTTGTAAACCTTTGTTTGTGAAGTTACCTTACAGTGCCTCTCCAAGTGGAGTAGGAGCAGCAATATTGCATCTCATGGAAGATTTGAGAGAAAGGTCCATTGCCTTTGGTTTAAGTTTCTGTCATGAAATGGAGCTGCACGGAAATTGGGAGAGAATCTCTCGACTCTTCTGGGCAGTTAAGATTTTTCCTAGTACTAGTACAAGTAATGATTTATGCTGGTTGAAGATCAACCTCTAGTTTCAGACCTAAACCCACAAAAAGGAGCAATAAATGCTGCAAAGTTCTTAGGAAGGGAAGATAGCTCACTGTGCTGATATTGATTTCCAAGCTGTCAGCAGCCTCTTGAGTGCAGGTTGTTTGGCACTCTTTCCATTGGAAAATCACACAGGATGTTTCCGAAATGGAATTGGTGGCAGTCAAAGCTCTCAACAAGCACGTGCAAATCCAGAAGTGATCTGTGAAGGCTCAAATGGGTACAAAGACCCAAAGAGCAGCAGAACTAATGAATAAACTTCCTCCAAATTTGCATCTTCTCCTTCACCCTTGGAAAAATTCTGCTTCTCTGTGGCTTCTTGTGCTTCCCACAGTAGTTCCAGTTGTGTTCTGCATCTCCTCATTTGCACCAGGTTAGTTTTTGTTCTCTTGCAGCCTAGTGAATCTCTTGTATCCAAGCAGCTTGGATCTTGCTCCAAACCAAGTGTGTCCTGATGTGCTGCCAGGTGCAGCTCCTCCAGAGGATGAGCCAGAGCTGGTGATGTGGGGTCTTCATGGGACTCCCCAACCTGCCTGTGTCTCCTGTATCCATTATGTGTCTGTGCTTTTTAACACTTGAGATGGAAGTCTGAGCTTTCTGCTCATGAAGCAGCTTTGACTGAGGTTGGGTGGTGGATTCCAAGTTTGTGGAATGAGTGACTGCATGAAATGGGTGCATTTAACCTGGGGATATACACAGCATACTGCCAAGTACTTAGATCTGGCCTTTCTTCCTCTCTATTACAGAAGCAGCAAGATAAGCCTGGCAGAATTAGATTGCCTTTCTTAAGCTGCAGTTTATTATATGACAGCGATCAGCTAGAAATCAGCCCTTTAAAAAAAAACTCAGTTTTTAATTTTACATTAAAAAATATCTGTCAGGTTTTTTGAATCATTTTTGAGTGGATATTTTTGCAAATTCTAGGTCATGAGAACTACTAGGTATTAATGGGGGGAAAATATGAAACTAAAATCTCAGGCTAATGTTGTCTCCCTCACTATGTCAGTGGCTAAGAATTTTGTATGGAAATGGAGGATGTATCATAATACAGTGGCAGCTTTAGTAAATTCCCACCTGCATTTATCTGCCCTGAGCTGTGCAGGGTGGTGCCGTGTTCAGACTCCTGCAGCTTGTGCCAGCCCTCCTCAACCTGCCCCTTCACTAGGTGCTTGGCTGCCTCTGAGGTCACTGTGGTGCAGGGATAGGAGAGAATAAAACTCTTTCCAGAAGAGCTGCTGGATAAATGGGAAGTGGGAGGGGAATGTGGTGCCCCATGCTAAAGAGCCCTAATGGATTTTCAAAATAAATAGGATATGGAATGTCCCAGCAGCTTCTCACCTTGCTGACCGTGCATCACTGAAAAGGTTTAGTCGTGTGTTGAGGCGATTCATGCCAAGGAGGGCTTGCAACAGAGGCTGGGGTTTATATGGAGTGCCTGGAATAGGAGCAGGTTCTCACAAGTCGGATACCAGGTAGTACTCTGAGGAGGGAGATTCGGAGCTCTCGAGGTTTAAGCGCAGTATAGACAGGACAACTGGAGAGAAACACCATACCCCTGGCACTCGGTGCCCGCCCGCGCTGTGCCTTGTTCCTACTGGGAGCTTTCTTCAGTGAGGCAGGAGAGGTGTCGAGTGCTGGGAGTTGCAGTGCTTCCCGAGACTGTCAGGAGAGCTGGCTAGTGAGCAGGGGTCAGGGTGGATGTCCCGGGCCCAGGGCTGGTTACCTTCCCCACAAATCACACAGTTGGAGAAGTTTTGGTGTGTAGTAATTGTGCAGTGATCTTGCTATGGTGAATGATTACAGATCAGCTCTATTTAAAATACCTTATCAGGCTTTTTAATATTAGGATACACAGTTACTAGGTTCAAGGCTTAGCATAATAGGCTTAGCAAAAGCCACACCACTACTCACAAACCTGTTCAGGAATCCATCCAGGAGCATGGAGTAGTGATGTCCTGAGTAGTGGTGTCCTGAACAGGTATGTGAGTAGTGGTGTGGCTTTTTCTTTTTCTTTTTTTTTTTTTTTCTTTTATCCAAAATGCAAAAGTTTCCTCCACTTGTCATCAGTAAAGTGTTAGCATCCTCTGGGATCAGGGTAAGCCCTCCTCTTTGGGGAGGCAGGGATTGTTTCCCCTTTGGGATTTTGGGGATTTTTAAAATCCGGAGGTGAGAGCATCAAAATAGAATCAGTCTGACAATCCAGAAAAGTGGGGCTGTAACAACCCCTCCTGCTTGTGCCTGCTCAGTGTTTGTGCCTTCTTCTGGGTTACCCCTGTTCTACTGTCCTTCAAAGAGGTTCAAAACACTGCTCTTGTTTAAGTATACTGTGCCTTATTAGTTGGCAAGCAGTTCCTCTAGACTTCTGGAAAATAGGCATATGGGTGAATAAAACTTGAATATGGGGTAGGTCCCAAAGGTGGCCCATGGGAGCCTTGAGTCATGGGTGAGCTCTGGAACTGATTCTGACTCATTGACCTTCTGTTCTGTCCTGAAATCCTATCTTTGCAAACACAAGTTTGCCTGTTTGCTTCATTTCTTCTCCATGATAATATCCTGTTTGTGTCTTGCTCAAAAATAGACATAGATTAATGCAATGTTGACAGCAAAATCGCCAAGGAAGAAAACTGCTGTGCTAGATAAACTTTATAGGTCATGTTCCTCAAGTTTTACAAATACTCCAAGATGACTATTTGTGTAATAAGGCATGACAGGGATTGTGATTATCATAAAATAATCAAACCCTGGAGTATTTTAAAGGTGCAAAGCGTAACCACCAGTGCTTAATTTCCTAGAAATATGATTGTGGTAACACCCACCATCATCTGGCTTGAGGTGCCTGTGCTGTCTAATTAGTATGTACATACGTGCTTAAGTGTGTGCATATATACGTGCACCTGCAGGAAATCACAAGTACAAAGCTGTACACAATTCTTACTGAAAGTAACATCAAGAAATTGCCATTAAAATGTGTAGCACTTTAATGCTGAAGAGACAAAATTTGCATCTTATGTCAGTAATAGGAAAAGATTATATTCTATTTCTGATGCAGGTGTTAGATGCATTTTATTTCAGTGCCATGTATCCTCACTGATTCTAAGGGGCTTCTGAAGATGCTGGATGCAAGAGATTAGGGCAGCAGAGTCCAACTCAAGGATATGAAATGGGGAGATTGCTCAATGTATCAGCTAAAAATAAACACCTGGATGTTGATAGGGGTTTCCACCCATGAAGCACATACTGTCCACTGACCAGCTGCAGACTCTTGCTATGGCCTTGAGAACTGCCCTGTGGTGCTTCAGGACACCTGATGAGGATGTTTAAGGCTTGAAAATCTGAAAGTATCATTTCTTTGAATCTCCCTTCAGCTGTGATGTCATGTTTACTGTGTTGTCTTAGCAGTAGGACCCAATGCAGAGCTAATCATTAATAGCACTGTTATTTATATAATGCTGGTAGCTTTCTGAATAGTTTGTAAATGTAAACACAAAGGTGTAAACATATTAGCAAGGCAGGTTGAACCTGATGCAAGGAGAAGCAGGTTGATGCACAGTGCTAGGTAACGTACTAATAGTGCTGTTTTCTACAGAACTCGCTACCCCAAGGTAGTGAGCTCTGACTGGACTTGCTTGGCTAGGTGCTCCGAGGGCTATGGTGTGATGGTGGCTCTGTGTATTTCTGACTGCTGGGTGGCCCCTTAGTGCCTGGGGTGAACAGAAACCCTCCCCCGGAGCAAGTTAGTCCGTAGTCACCCCTGTGTCTATCAAGCAGCTGATTGCCTGATACGAAGTAGGTGTTAGGGAGCTCAAATCACTTTTATTTGTGGCTTAAGGACACTATAACCCCATTAGTGACACAATAAGCCTGAGGAGTGTGTGATGGGACTGGTCTGCCCTGGGCGGCAGTGCAATCCTGCCAGTTGTGGAGGTTCCCTGGCCTGCGCCAGCGCTGCTGCCTATGGGTGACTTATACTTCTAAAAGACTTGGATCCCCTTTAAAGTCCTTGTGAGCTTGAAACCAGGACCACATCTGGCTTGCATACCTCACTGCAGCTTCTTTCCCAAGTTACTTTTAAGGTAAAATTATTCTAGTTTTGAGAGTGTTTTCCAGGAAGAATTTGCACTGCATTGGAGGAAATTGGGTAAACAATCTTGTCAAAATGAACTTTAAAAGTAATTTCAGCATGTATTTCTGATAGCTCTTCTTGGAAGATGAGCTGATGCTTACACAAGAGTAAGTCAATATATCTGAATAAACAGCAGACCTTTGTGCTGTGTAGCTTCACTCTAAACCTTCAGAAGCTGACTTAAATATATGGCTATGTGAATATTCATATTTAAGTAATGCTATTCAATAAAGAGCATTGTTGTAACAGTGTGTAATAAGGAATACTAAACAGGAAGGATGATGACTTCAGTGTCACTTATTTGTGAGTTGGGTGTCACTTATCCATACTGCTGTGCAAGGGGAGCAGCGCGCTCAGAGGCGATGGGCAGAGCTGCATCTGAAACGGGCGGTCCCGCTGGAGGGGAGTTGAATTGCTGCCGAGATTGACGTGCGTTATTACCTGTGGCAGTGACAGTGTCAAGGCACTGATGTCAAGAGCACTTTAGAGGACCTTGTCCTCTGGCTGTCTGCGCTCTGAGTTGAATGGTTAAATACAGGACTGCAGCCTCTGGGGCCATCGGGTACCTCTCTGTGAGCTCCTGTGGGCTGTGGTGCAAACCTGCCACCTGAGGTAGCGTGAGTTCCATCTGATCCTGCTTCTGGCGCAGAAGCTTTAATATCTTGTAACTATAGTAGTTTCTTCAAAGTTATTGCTCCATTATATAGCTATAAATGTAATGGTATTCAAAGAAATATTGATACAAGCCTCAGACCTATACAAATACATTATAGTATTTATGTATTTACTACTTATGTAAGTAGTATTTATACCCTAGTATATAGTTTATAGTATAAATGCAAGCGTCATGGATCTGTGTTCTCTCAAGAACATTAAGGATCCTGGTAGGACTACTTTGCCTTTTGAGTTTGCAGTTTTCCCTCTCCAAAGGCTTGCTTGGGACTGCAAGTGAGTTAACCAAGTCCATCCTCTTCATACCCATCTTGTTCACTTACTAAAGCCTCTTGCCCCTAATATACAGAATGGTTGCTTTAATACTAATGTGTGATGAAGATGACATTGGCAAATTAATACCTTCTCCCTTTCCTCTGTGCCTTTGTCACTGGCTGGGCTGGTGCAGAAAGCAAAGCAACAAAGTGAAATACGGGGTAATGTAAATGGGTCGACGCATCCTGTTCAGCACCTTTGCTGGGAATCATGGAGTGCGGGGACAGCGAAGTTCCTGCATTTGGCTGCATCTCATTCAATTAACCTATCAGATCACTCATTAAAGTTCTTGAGCATTTAGATCTACATAATTAAAATACCATTATACTTGGTGGAGGAGGAAAAAAAAGATCCTTTAAAGTGCTTGGTATCATTAAAAAAAAATTTCCATCAGGATGTGATATTGCATTAGTATTCATTACTATTAAAACATGTTGAAAGTGAAGAGGATGAAAACAATTCATTTTATCGTGCCAACTCCACAAATGAACTAAGCTTTCAACTTTATATAGTTTTTCTTTAGCTTTTGATTCCTGCCTGCCGTGTACACATTGGATTTGAATGAGGAAAGGCGCTTGGGCTGGGCTGCAACTGTGTAATGTCTGTCTGTGCAGGCCTCCCTCACCAACCTCAGTACTGATCCTGGTACCTTCTGAGGTGATGTTTGCTTGCAGGAGTGATAGGTAGGGATACAGTGCCAGAAAAATGATGCTATGAATAGTACCGGTTTTCGTTGGTGATTTGGGATTGTAGGGGTAGAATATAAAAAAAAATAAAAAAAAATCCAGAAGCGTCTCAGTCCAGCTGGTGGATTTACTCTAATATGGAGCATAAACTGGGGTGTGAACAGGGCAGCTTAGGTCTGAGTAGTGCCATGGACTTTGCATGCCTCGTCAATAGATCTCTTCCTTTGCTCTCTTTTTATACAAGGAGCAAGAATAGGAAGCCAGACAAGGGCAGTAAATATGCAGCCATCCCATAGTATCATGTAAGCTGACATGTGGACAGGGCTGAGAAAGCTGTTAAATTGACTACTGCTGCAGTAAGAGCTTGTGAGGTCTGGATTGCCAGCATGGAGCTCAAGTCCTCATAAGTTACCTTTAGGCTTCAGCTTGATGCTTTGTTTTGCTAGAAATACCTGTGATAAACATGTTAATTCTCTCCTCTGTCTCTCAAAAGCCAGAATTAGGGAGTGTGTGTATGTATAATTCCAAGTCTGTCCAGCATGTTTAGTGTCATAAGTATCTCACTTTTCTTCCAGAAGATGGGAAGAAACTGGTTACAATGTGTCTGGGAAATACTGATTTTTAATATTCTGGGCAATACAAAATCAACTATAGCAAAACTCTATTTGTCTTTTCCTTTCACATTTTACTGCCTTTTAAAAATAATTGTGTCCCTAGGATTTATAGTAATTGGGTCTATTGCATTTTTAGTTAATTATGTAGTTTTGATTAATGCATTCTATCTTGGAATAGTTTGCTTGGAATATCTGATTGTGATTTAATTTTCAGGTTATTGCTCTTAGCAACCTGAGGAAATGGCTTCTAGGTAGGGATGTTAATGAGCTTTGGTGACAAGTGTTATGGTCCAAGATAAAGCTAACTGCAATGCAGAAATTTATATTGTCAAATCATATCAAATACTACTACTTAATTAAAACAAAATGGGGTAAACTTGCTCATAAGCCATGGGAAAAGATAAATTTAGACAGCTTTTAAAAGAAAGGTAGACGAAAATGTACCCAGCAATGCCCAAAACATTTGGACTCTAGGTTTAGTAGAGGTAACTGCAAAGCCAGATGTGGAGTTCAGTTTTTGTGCTTATATGGAATCTGCCCTCACCTGGTGAGGAAACAGTCAAGTTTTATTTTTTTCATACCCTCTTTTTTGCCAAACTTCCATTTGGGTTAAGCGGAGCCTTCAGAGCCTAAAGGCCGCTGAGTTTCGGGGTTAACTATTTCAAACTTGAAATTAAGTTCCTTAGACATATAAGCAAGCAGCAGGGAGGTGTTTTTCTTCATGAAGAAAGCATGAGATGGCAGAAGGACCAGTCTTCAAACTTTACCAGATGTTTCTTTGCAGTAGGTGCACAGTGTCATAACTCCAAGCTATGTATTTTTAGCATGGTTGGGCAAAGGTTATCTTATGATGTCTATTACCATATCATGAGAAATTCAATGATCGCTGCGCATGAGCTGCTTGCAGGAGGCTTCCAGTCCAAATCTTCAGGCACCGATGATGTGGCTACTGCTAATAGGCAGTGATGTGCCAGCTGTTTGGTTTGAAGACTAAACTTCTGGAAACGGAGATGCTTATTGCAGCTCAAGTTTCACATTGGAAGGTGACAAAAACTGTTAGAACATAACCTTTTCCATCTTTAGGTGGCCGTGCTGCTATCCATGTGATAGTCTGCTCATGGTTACTGCTCATTTTCACTGCTGTAGCTGCCTCTCTGGATTGGCTCTTGAGTGGAAGATCTTTCTCCAAAAACCCTGGTTCATTTTTGAAAACAAAATGAAAGTGCCTCACACTCAGCAAAATATGTGCAAGTTTAAATTAAAGGTATCTCAAATAGTGTGGATTCTTGTTAGTGCTTTCTGAACGTGAAAACTGCTGCTCCCGGATGACCTAAGGTGCAAGGGAAGCCTCAGACAGCTGTGTCCTTCTAGTGCAGTGTCTAGTGCTTGCAGGTGTGTTAAGCTCCTAGACATGGTCACTGGGTGTTTTGAGTAATTAGTGTGGCTCTTCTGTTTAGATAAAGAACAGACAAGGTCCAAATAATACGGAAAAATCAAAGTTAATGATTGAAACTGAAGGTTACACTTGCCTTGCATCAAGCTTTCTTTAAAACTCACCTCTATGTAAGTCTAATGAACTGGAAAAGTTTAAATGTTCTTCAGTATCTAACCAATTACATTCTTTTCTAAGTGGCGCTGAGAAATCACAGCTCCAATTGCAGCTAATGGAAGTAGTTGTAGCTCAGCACACCTGAAAATTGGCTTCAAGGAAGTGTCAGGATCTGTCTAGAGCCTGTGAGGTCAACCTGCTCTCGAGTCAGAACAGAACTTTCCGTAATAATCAGCCCTAAACTGTACACTTAACTTCTGGAAAACCTCGTGAACCACGGTGTTTTTCCCCTTAGACTGGGAAAATAAGCATGAGCCACTTGAATCTGAAATGTTAACATGACCTGGGTTCTTCTGATCAGAAACTTCTCTAACATATCTGATAGAATATACCAAAACAGCTGTCTGCATGAGGGAAATAACTTAGTGCATACCACTGGCAACCTTAAATGGGCAAGTAAACACAAGGCAACAATTTTATTTTGTCATCTTTCATTAATCTTATAATTGAGCAAGTAATAGGTAATTAGATTCCTTTATGAATTTTATTAGACTTTTAAATTGATATATGGCTTGAGGGTAGAAATCTGAAGCTGTTGGGCTTCCTCTAGCTCTCCTATCTGCTAATAGATGTAGTTCTAAGCTGTTCTGTGGGTGGGATGAGGTGGCAGCACTTCTTTTTGGGATTTCTTACTGTTGGTTCCTCCTAACCCTTGGCTAAGGAGCATGAGCTCCAGTAGAGCGTGGTGCCTGTGCTGCCCTGGCCCCGGGGGCTGCCTCTTGCCGAGGTAGGTAATAGCAGCTGCCTGAATTACAGCAGCCTCTAGACCCACTGTCTCTTAACAGCATCCCTGGAAACCAAGTTCAGTGTAAACCCCACTGAATGGGGACAGGTGAATCCTGTGGCGCTTCCTTGCAGCCTGCTGGTGTTGGGTCCAGCACGAGGACACGTCTGTCCCTCGGGCTGGGGCTGTTCCCGTTGGCTGCCCTGCTGCGGGGAGCCCTGCAGAGCCAGGCTGTGCCGGGCATTCACCTGGCATGCGGCAGGGCCAGCCTCACGTGCCCCTGTCACCCTCGGGGTGTAACACACAGCTGTCCTTGGCGCTGGAAGGGAGCTGGCGGGCACAGCAGGGCTGTGGCCCCGCTAGGGCACCCCAGTTGCCCCTGTGGCTCCTGCAGTGGCATGCGGGGCTCCTCCCGAGCGCCTGGCTGGCTGTTGGAGCTGCCTCTGGAAACACCCTTGATGTGGGCAGAGTTTGGTGGAATGCAAAAACAAAAGACAAGGTCTGAAGCATGCAGAGGAAGCATCTGGGTTTTATGGTTTGATTTTTGTCCATTTCTAGTTGATATTATTGATCTCATATTTTCTGTAGGTATTTCTACTCATTGTTCTTACTCCCTGCCATTTAAAAAATGATTTTCTTGCTCTGAATCCCTGCAACCAGGCAACTGGTGCTTGCTGCGCATCAGAGGAGCAGTGTGTTGATGGCTGCATTTGTGGGCCCAGAACTGGGGTTTCATTCTAGCTTCCAGCACCGACCCAGTGAAGGAGCTGGTGCTGAACGGCTGCTGGGCTGTCTACCAGTGTCTTTATTGCTTGAATATTAAGAAGCTAAATAGTAGTAGCATCTTAACCTGTATTTCAAAGGCTAGCAGAATCAATTCCTTATGATTTAAAAAAAAACTGTTTAGCACAAGTGCAATGTCTCAGTCCCTTACAGTTAAAACACTTTATTGTAAAATGTTCTGTTTTTAATCTGTAATCTGGCAGATAGCGCTGCCTTTGGGATTTATGGAGATGGTTCAACTATGGAATATGTACTGTTAGCCTTTGTAGTCCTTATGACTATGTTTGTTTTCAAAGAAGAAAAAATATTTCAGAGGAGAAAATTTAATCTCCATATTTATGAACTTCCAAAAGATGATTTAGTGCAGAGGTTAATCCTAATTTGGATACCTAAATTATAAAAGTATGTGAATGCAAAATATGCACGTGATGAGGAACAGGTATACATGTGCAGAGATGCTCTAGCACGTCATAAACCCTCAGGCAGGTTTCTTTTCCAAGTGTAGAGGCTCCCCCACTGCGACCACAGTTGCAGCGTTCAATAGCCCAAGTTAATGGTTAGCTCAGGGCCTGTTGTTTTATTCTGGGATATGGCAATTTTCCTAAGGCTCTTCATCCTGCTGCACAATCCTGTTGACCTGCAATCAATGTCCATGTTAGGATGACAGTTTTTGTTTACTATTTAAGCTGATGTCATGGAGCAGGTGGTTTAGTTCAGACTCATATACAATGTGTATTTAATTATGGGTATATACCTTATGTTGCATCACTAATTTTTACAATAATAGTATCAGATTACAGATTTAGCAAAAACTCATGTGCAGACAAGAATTAAACTTCTAATGGGGCAGAAATGGGCTCTGCACAGTTAGTGAAGTCCAACAAGCTTTTCCATAGTTAGTTCAGTGGCAAGTAAGCAGCCAAAAATTGGCAATACCATGTTTTTCTGTATATTAGCTTGAGATATTGTTCATACTCGCCTGGTCATTACAGCTGCTTCTATTAGTATCTAAAATTAGAGGGAGAGTGATGTGTTATCATCATGGGGACGCAGCAGCTCCGAGTGCTCCCTGCGGAGACCCAGCTCTTCCAGCTGGGACCCCTGCGCTGTCGCTGGCTGCTGCTCTCCAGTAGACCTGCAGGAAGAAAAATCTCCTTTTTACAGCCCAAGGGCAAGGCTGGATGCGTGGCTGTGCTTTAGAAAGAAAAGCATTAGGCGGGGAGTGAGGGGACCCTGGTGATCCTGTCCCTCACAGTTAGCTTTACTGTGAACCCTTGTGGGCTGCCGTGTTTGCGGTGGCTGCTGCACCACCTCCTTTGGAGCCGCTATTCATCCCCTTGGGGCAGCCTAACGTGGGTGTTCAAGGGCTCGTTGGGCTGTCACCAAAATCCCCCTTTTGGTCAGATGCTTTAGCAAAAAACATCAGTTTCCTTGCTGACTGTTAGCAGTACCAGCTTACTGTCATGGAGTATTTAAAAATCCCCCTGGAAAAAATAATTTTGCTTTTTGCTGGGTCTATATTGCTCTGTTCTACTGCTTTGTACTTGCTGTGTTTTCTCTTGCCTTTTTTTATTTTTAATAAAAATGCACAATATTGCATTCAGCATTTTTCTGCCTAAGCTTTCATAGAACAGAAAATGATTTGTAGATGAATAAAGCACCTATTACGTGGCTGGTGAACAACCTAAAAGATACAGTACTTTCAGAAATCGGTACAGGGGATTTATGTAAAAAACAATAGCTCTCAATATAAGATGCACTTCATTCCTCTTCTGACCTATTACCCCCCCCCAAGAAATATTAATCCTTTTTATTTACCCCGTCTGCAAAATATGAAAATGCCTTTGTTCTTACTTGTTTTGAATTACAGTAGTAGAAGGAAAAAAAAAAAAAAAAAAACTTCTTGCATGTCCTCTAAGAAGTGTGGCAGAGATTCTGGTAACATTTACTGAAGTTTTCAGGGTAATTGAGCTTTGATGGAGCATAGACATAGAAATAAGCTGGGCAACTGCCAGCAGCCATTTCTCAAGTGCAAAGAGGTGTTTGCAGGTGGGAGAAGAAAGGTGCCCAGAGCAGCCTGGGCAGATGGGAGCAGACAGTAGTGAACCCGGCTGTAGGTCACCAGCGCTCGCCTTGTGTGGGGACGAGATTGGGCTTTGTGTAAAGCAGCTCTAAATGACTTTAAAGGAAATAAAGAATGCAACATTGACTGGTTTCTTTATTACTTGAGAATTTGAGCTTATTATAGAGTCCTACAGCAATAAATGTAGTGCTGTCCTTGGTTTCTTTCTTTGAGGGCCTCTATTTATCTGAATTTTTTTTGTTTTTCTATTAAAGGAGAGCAGATCTGTTCTGGTACAAGCCTGGAAGTGAAGGAAAGATGCTATTACCATGTAACTGCCTTTCCAGCATGTAAGATTGAAGCTGGAAATTCAAGTCATTATGGTGAAATCTGCTAGCCATGTCTCTTCTGGCCATAAATTGTTGCTGTGTTGCAGAGATGTGGCCTAAGTGGGGAAAACTGCCCTGGGCTGGTAACACACATCCCTACACGTGCTGTGTGCAGCATCTACATTTGCATCAGGTCACAACTGGTGTAAACTCCCTGCTTCTGGGCAGGAGGGGCTGCCTCCTGGCACTGAGGGCAGCCTGGGCCCAGGTGTGGGGGTGCCCAGGCTGAGCACAGCCCTGGCAGTTTTCCTGTTTCTCAGGATTGTAGGGGTCTGTGGGGACTCTGTTTCTCAACTTCTAGAGTGTCACTGTGCCAAGTCCCCAGGAAGAAGCAAGGCCAGTTTGTGAGCCCATGCAAGCACACAGGGCTCGTGCAAGATGAGGGCCCAGCAGCTCATGGGGTGCCTCTTGTATGCGGAGGGCTCAGCTGGCAATTTGTGGCTGGTTTAAGGCCCCTTTGAACCATCTAGGTGGTATAAAGGGGATGAATCTCAAAATGAACACAAACTCTTAATAATATTGATTGTGCTTGCCAGGTGTGCCCCCCACCTCCTCCTTGACATGCACATACAAATCCTGCTCTTCTGTTGCTCAGTTTGTAATAGCTGGTGGGCAATTTGCTGTTTTGCAAATACCCTGTGCCATTTAAATCTGAGTTGGGAAGAACTGGCAGGAATGCACTACAGGCTCAACCTTGTATTAGTAGAGCTGCTTGTTGCCATTAGTAATTCCCTTTTTGTATCTTGTTTCCTCTTCATCTGGAGAAACAGGGGGTTTATGATGGTAAATATAACTGGGGTGGTTGGTGTTAATAAAGGCGTGTTGAGCTCCCTGCATGCACCTGCAGCGTGCACCCTGCTCCAGGGATGGTGGCTTTGCCTCCCTGCTGGGAAGCATCCCTGGGAGCCAGAGCTCCTGGCCCTGCTGCCTCTCCTCTGAGCACCCTTGAGGAAAGAGGCTCTTAGCTGGTGGTGCTACCCGTCTGTGTGACAGCAGGGACAGGGAGCTTGCGAGCTCCTGACAATGCATGATGTTCAGGTGTAGATAAAAACACACAGTGTATATTCAAGGAGCGACAGGGCTGCTGTGAAGCGTTGCAGGCTCGGAGGTGCTGCTGTCACTTGTGAGAGCCAATAAGAGCTCTGAAGAACCAACCTAATGAAGTTCTATTATTTAAATGGACTGATTTTTCTTCCATTTTTTTTATATTGATATAATTTTGAAAGTCAGCTGGAAATGGCAGTGATTCAGGTCTGAAGTACATATAGTTTATCAAAATGAGTCCAAAGGGAGTATGTATTATGTTTGCTGCATCATGTAGAGAGGGCTTTTACTCTTATGTGCATAGATACGGGAGAGAATCATAGAATCGTTAAGGTTGGAAGGGACCTCTAGAGGTCACCTAGTCCAACCCCCCTGCACACGCAGGGCCACCTAGAGCACGTGGCACAGGGCTGCATCCAAGCGGGTCTTGAAGATCTCCAGGGAAGGAGACTCCACAACCTCTCTAGGAAGGGGGAACTTGGTGTCATTTCAGTAATTACCACAGATCTTGCAAGGAAGGACAGACACTCCTAGGTCTATATTCAGTGCACACCTGGCTTCTACACTGATTTGCTTTAATGGTAGGTGCTAGTCCACATGATATGCTACTGCTCAGGCTCTTGTGCACACAATTTTAGGCTGCAGACAAAAGATTTACTTTGGGGTGGCCTTGCAGCCTAGTTACGTGTGCTGAAAGCTTGCAGACTTTTTAAATGGTTGTTTTCTGTTTTCTAAGCCTCTGTCAGTGGTGACCCTGGGAAGGCAGGTGTGTGCTCCAAACGAACAAGTGCCTTTGGTGAGCGTGGAGCTCGAAGAGGTGGGAGGAGGCAGGAGCCTGGGCTCCAGCGCTGCCTGGGGTGCAGCGCAACCACCATCCTTGATGCTTTAGGGCTGCGCCCTGTCCCAGCGTCTACCTTGAGGGCAGAAGGACCATAAAGGGAGTTCCTCCCTTCCCTGTTAGGCGGTGTGCTGTCAGCAGGGATATGGAAGCGTGTGAAGAACTCTCTCTTCTGGCGCACCAAGCGGGATAGCTCCTCTCTGGGGACGGCTGGAAGGTTCTAGTCCAACCCGGGCAAGTGCTGGCTTGAACCTCCGGTGGGTGAGTGCTTGGCTAAGCAGGTAGATACCAGGACCAAGCGAGGTACCACCTGCTTGACTTTTTGGCCGAGAAATTCTTATCTGTGGTAAGGATCATATTGTTAGTCATTAGCAAATGTTGTTTGTAACTATTTCCCCAATATCAGTAGCTGCTCTGCTACTGATGCTTCACTGCTTCATGCTTGTGAATAAGCATAATCTGGGGCTGTGCATAATCTTTAGTCTGTTGAAAAGCAACCTGGTTTTGGGGAGCATTTGTTTTTTTGTAAATTAGTGGCTTATGCTGAGTTTCTGAAAGAGTATTTGAGGTGTTTGCTACTGCCAGCCTTGCTCCTATTGAGTCATCTCATGCGTTTCTCTTCTGCAGTAATTTTTTTACCCATGAGAATTTGTTTTCATTTTGTTCTGAAATGAAAACAAGTAGCAAAGGAGTTGATTTGGATTATATTGATTAAAGTTTACTTTTCTTCAATAAAGTTAAACAGTTTTCTCACAATATTAATTCTGTGTTACTGAGGCTTCATGAAGGAGGACCACAAGAGAAAACAGCACAAAATGATACAGTATTAAATCCAGTATGCTTAAACAAATGTCTTCATTCCACTAATTCCAAAGTATATGGAGACTTCTTTAAAAACTTACTGACTATCTAAGCTACAGAAAATAGAACTGGCTAATTTCTTAAATGGTATTTGGCATTTCTTGCTCATATGTTTGGAGTGAAGGACAAATTTTTTAGTTTCCAAAATCTAGTCTAAAAAAGCCTCTATCTCCCAGTGGCTCTCTGTGAAACTCCACTGCTTGGCCCGCTTTCCTGTGTCCTGATTAGTGACAACGGTGAGAAGATGAGGAAAAAGTTAATCAGTTATGTAAGGGGAAAAAATACTTGAGTTACCAGGGATATTGAATTAAGTCCTAAGTATAATTTGATTTCATGTTCCCCTCTTATGACTTACTCTTGCACTCCTGAAGAGAACACAGGAGGAAATGAGTATTTGTGGTATCAGAGTTGTAAACTCATATCTTTGCAAAGGTTCCTGAGACAGGACTTTTGCATATTAGGGTGCAAGGATATCCTAATATTGCTTGTGGGGCAACCTGAAATAATCACATTAAAAACACATGTTTTCTCAAATGCAAAGTTAAAATGCAGGTCTTTTTACAACATATGCAGAGGAATTGCTTCCAATTCCCTACCCAGCACAAGCTTGCATGAGTAAAACATCAGGTTGCCTTCCTGTGTATCCTCTTGCACGCCGTGGACTGAGGGTTTGTTCTCCCCGAAGTAGCTGCAAGGGAAGAGCTGAGCAGTTCTGTGGAGCTTGGCTTTAACGGCCCCCCTGGGCTGTATCCCCATCTTCTCTCCCTGCTTTACCCAGCTCCTCCTGCACACTTCCCTGGGAGTTGAGCTGTTGCACTATCTCGCTGAATTAAACCAGCAATTGTTATTACCTCTGGCCTGATCATCTCTGCAAATGAGATCTGTGAAATGCTATAGATGAGCCTTGAACTGTTTCCACTAAGATCTGTCAGGATGCAATTTTGGCAAAAATCACCAGGAATGAGCTTTCCTCTAAGCCAGGAATTGAAACTTCCCTGGCAGAAGTCACTGCTAACCCAGTACCCTTGATAAAATGGTGTTAAATGTGCAGAAATATGCCTTCTAATATAGATGCATGATCAGGGTTTTGGGGTCAGTCTCAAGTTTTTTTTTTCCTAAAATATTATCATTTCATAGGTATATTTGATATAATTGTTAAAATGTGAGTAAAAAATATGAAAATGTGTGTGTATATATATTTATGGAGCTAGATGCTTTAACAAAGTACTATAGAGCTGCTGGTGGTAGAATTGTTGGAAAAGTAATAACGTGTCCTGATTAGATGGTAGTTTTCTCCAGCTGTGCTGTTTTCACCACACTGCTAGGAGTAGATGCTTTGTTTCCTCTGGGGTGATACAACCTGATTTAAAAAGGAAGCCATAAACTATAACATGATACTGGGAAATAAGTGTTATTAAAAGAATTAGCAGACACTAGGCTGCTGAGGGCTGTCAGGCGCTATAAAATGAGAGTGGAAATGCTCGTTATTCATTTGTTTTATGTATTTGATTTATTTTTGGTGGCTGAGGACAGGAAATCCAAATAGAGTGTAAACTAGTAGTGATCTGTTGGGCATAAGAAAATGGGAGGTGTCCTAGAAAGCTGGCTGTGGCCAGGGAGTGCTGTGTCCTCAGTGGTCTCAGGGCAGTGTTAGGTCACTTGAGCTCTCTTTTGCTGTTGGTGGCTCAGAGGTGCCTCCAAAGCTGGAGTTCTGGTGCTATGGCTATAGCTGTGTCTTTACACCCAGAACCCCCTGAAGACTCAAGAAACCTGGTAAACTCCTTCCTCTCTGCTGTCCCTTTGCATCGTTGTGTACCTAGTTGGACCGTTACCTACACTGCAAACGTTAGTCCTGTTTTGGTGAAAGGGCTCATAGTACCCAAGCTGCTCGTTGGGGTTTTGGAGGACAGCTACGTGGCTGAAGGCTTCCTGTGGATTTTCCCTCCGTGTTGTTGAATGAGTAGCATGCTTCCCCCATGGGGATGTGCGGGGGGATTAATGTGCTGCATTGTGCAGTGCTGCATAAATCTCCATGGGAAGTCAAAATTGATTCACAATTGTGTTTATGCCCTGAAATTTCATTGGAAAACCCTGTAGTTCCTAATCTTGCTGTTCACATTCACTAGTCTAAAAAAGTGAAATAAGATAATATCATCTCATTGGGACCAATTTTCTTCTGTCATATTTAAGCAGTACAGTTTGATAGCTGTATTTCACTGCTTAACAAGAGAAACACCACCAGATGTCTTAGCCTGTTACCACTGTCCTTTTCTTGGTGCCCTATTATTATGGATTTGCTTTTCTGGGAAGAGAATGTGCTTTAGATGTTTCCTACTGGTCTCCTCAACTAGTTTGTGCAAATTCCCCTCATTCTCTAAGTACAGCCTTTGAATACCTATTTGAAATAATTAAATACTAAATTATATACTAAATTATTAACTTTTTTTTTTTAATAAATGAAGCAATTACTTTTTAGAAAGCTTCCCAGCCCTCTCCTAAGGGCTTTCATCAATAGGTAATGGGAGCTGGGTGCTCTGCTCTTCTAGGTCCTGGGAAGAGCGTGTCCAGAGGATCCAACTGGGTTGTTCTCCCTGAATGGAGTTGGCAAATGCTACTTTTAGCAGTTGCACCAAATTACATTGGTTACAGTGTATTATCATTTCTTTTTAATGATCTTCATGTAGAACAGAGAATGAAAGGAAATCATGTGGAACACTTTTTCTTGGCCTTTAGCCTTTTATACTTAGGTCTGTCAGGTAATGAGCAGGAACATTCTTCTCAAATATAACTAACGTTTAATGAAGATGCTTTTGCAACAGGCAAGATTTCATGCAAGTTCACTATGAGGCAAAAAGTGGCATTTTCCCTATCTTCTTTTATTCATGAATATCACTTTAGGCTGATCATATGCCAGTTTCCAAGCAGTTTTCTATAGTGCACTTTTAAAAGCTTTTATGGAAGAGAACTGTGTGTCAAGAGAGGCTGTTGGCCTGTAATATAAACCGTCCCAGGCTTGACGTGGTGGACCAGAGCACTGTCCTTGTCAGAGGCATCTCCTGCGCTTTTGAGAGCTTCATGTCTTAGCCCTGTTCCCAGCTTTCTGTTTGCGGAGAGTTGTCACCCTTGTCTTGTTATCAGGCCAGGAAATTACAGTCCCTAATGGTTTCCGTTTGTCACGGTGGGACGGTGATATTACCAGTCTGACAATAAGGCTTTGGGAAGCTGGACATGGAGAGGCGAAGAGCCTTTTTTGCCTGTGACACCTGCCAGCAGTAAAAGGAAAGAAGCACCAGGCTGGAATATTGGAAACATGCCCTTTGGTAGGCAGCGATTAAAGCCTGGCTGTGTGAGGTAGTAATAGTAAGATTCTATGAATAATATATCATCTTTTTTGTTTCAAAATTAACCTTTCAATTTAAGTTTTTCTAGAGTTTTTGGATGCTTTTATTTCCATGGTGAATGTGTTTTTTGTACCTTCCTTCTGATGAGGCAGAAAATGCCCTTTGAAAATCTTTCACCTTTCTCATTGACCTATCCGGTTTGCAGCCTGCAGCCTCGGATCATTTGGACGAATGTTTGACCTTTTGGTTTCAATGGAATCTGAACTTCTGGAATGGCTTTTTAAAAACACCGTTGTCTGATTTCAGTGGGAAAAGGAACTGTGTTGTAAATAGTCTAGTCACCTTTGAAAGTGCAAGCTAAAGTTTTGTGGGAAGCTGTAATTAACGTTTAGAAAACCAGAGTGCGTAGTGCTTTGTGTCCATCCTGGATAGTGTGAGGATGGCAGGTATATTTTATACTTTATTTCCATATCTATATTTCTCAATTGGTTGCGACTGGCAGCTGTTTCCCCAACAACCTGTTCAGGAACAGGAGGACTTTACTGGTCCATAAAAATATGCCTCTGTTTTTGCAACTAAAGTTTATGTAAGCCATAAAATATCTTTTGGCTCTGACTTGAAGCACAAGGAGGGTGTTTGCACAATGCGCATCAGACGTCGTCAATGTTAATGTGCAATGTCTACTGGCAGAGTTGTCTGCAAAGATTGTTTTTGCAGCCAAATGTTACTTCTCTATCACGCAGAACTCAGGTCTGTCATGGGATGGGAAGAATACCAGGTATTAAAACTGGCTAGGGACTGTTTCATTTTTTCTGTTGCTAGCCTTTTGAGCTGCTTTGGGCAGAAATTACATAGGAAATATTGTTTTCAAGTCTGGATGCTGGAGAGCTCTAGTTTTGGAGTTTAGACTCTTGTTTAGAATAAAAGTTTTAGGCAATCAAAGAATTAAAGTGTGCAAGAATATTTGTGTGTGTATATGGTAGCTGCAGTGTGGTAGGTCTTGAATGAAATACTGGGCAGGAAATGTCAAGGGCTGCAAATAATTTTACTGGTTGCTGGCTTACCATGGGTATCCAGAGTGGCACATCTGAACCAATTTGTGCTATGCTTGGAATAGAGTTATCAAAGGAGCTTTGTAGTTGATATTTTCTAAAATGTCTCTTGATAATTATGAAACTGCACAGAGGAAACAAGATCCAACAAGGCTTTTTGTACTTATTGTCATCTTTTATCTCACTGTGTTAGTGAGGGGAGGCTACAATACTGGCTACTGCGAATAATGTAGAATTTGTGCCTCTGAGTGTGTAATTTCTGGTATAGAGATGGTGTGAGTGCTTGATCTGACTGAATGCTTCAGAGTTTTAATGCAGAACTATAATAAGAAATTGTAGTCTCAGGTAGTGGCAAGAATTCATGTGGGAAGGGGGTATAGTGCGTTGTTGTTGTTATTTTTTAAACAAGATGTTGTAAGACTTGTTACATGAGAAAATTCACTCAAGTTAGCTACATAGCTCTCCAGATGTCAAGTTGATCGTACGACGCTATACAGCAGAATATCGAACAGGTATCTTGCAACAGGCTTTTCTGAATCTCTATCTGAATGCTTTTTTAGGCTTGAACAACATTTCCAAAATATGTGAAAATAATAGGTAGGAAGTTCGTGTAATTCATCAGTTTTGATACCAGCTAAAAATATCTTTCAAGAATGTTTCTCGTGTAGATGTTGTGTTGATGGAGCCTGAACAGAAAGATAAGAGGCATTGGCAGTGCGAAGGAGAACTAGAATATCGTACACAAAGTAGAGGATGGCAGTAAGGGCTGTAGGAATAAAAATAAGTAAGTATGAAAAGCAGAGCCACTCATAGGAGAACTACTAAGATGATTTCTGAGATGATTTAAAAATATAAAATCTATAGGATCTAAATCTGTAGCACTCTTTAAAGAGCCTTAGAGTTATGATGGAAATGCCTACAAAATGTTCAAAGCTTTTACCTCTAATCTCGTTGATAAGTGTGGGTTTGTTTGCTGGAAAGCTGCTGAGAAGCAGGCAGCAGTGTGACCTGTGTATGGGAATAGAGTGGTATTGACTGAAGCCTCCATCCACCCCTCAGGAGAGAAGCAAAACAAGGAAATAAATAAAAAAAAATGCAAGAAAAAGGCATGGTGTGCACATGCTGAATAACAAAGCGTGTTTGTGTAGACGGGCATTGCACACCCAAGGAAGCAACCAATGGAAAAACTAGCCCCAAAAGTTATGATCTATCTTGAGCTCTTCCACTGAAGTCAAGTGAGCAAATACCCTTAAAATTTGTAACAAAAATGGAATCACTGATTTTAACTGGTGTAAACATCTCACTTGAGCAGGGGGGCTTTTCCTCCCCTCCCGGAGCGATTCATGGGCCCACGTGCGCAGGCAGTAAGGGCCCAGGCAGACCTCAGGGCTGAGCACCCCGGCTGAGCCCAGATCACCCTGGCAGCTTGAGCCTTCTGTGGCTCTGGTTACTCAAGGTTACAAGAAATGGGGTATCTAGAACTACGTCTTGTTCATGATGTAGCTGGTTGTTCAGAGATAGCGCGTTTTGTTTTTTGTTTTGAAAAACGAACAAAATCCACATTTGTCCTGGGGCCACCTAAGCATGTGCTCCTGGGGCTCTTGCTGCTCTGCAGTTTGCCAGGTGGCACCGGGTACCTGTTCCAGACTGGGCTGGTCCCGCTAGTTTCTGCTCCTGCTGTCACCCGTCGGGCAGCAGCGAACGGGGCTGGTCGGTGGCCCCGTAGAGCAGCTTGTCGCCGAGGCCGGGGTTCACCAGCAGCACCGTGTGCTCCCTGCGGCGGCGACGGCGCGCGCGTCACGGCCGCGGCTACGCGCGGCAGCAGCAGCGCTGCGTCGCCATGGAAACCCCGCACCGAGTCGAGGCTCCTGGCGCCGGTTGCCATGGGAACCACTCGGGGACGGAGTCGCCCGGGGAAGGCCGGGATACAGGACGGGGATGCGACGGGGGGCACGCGCGGTGGGGAGCCCAGCGGGAGCACGGGGAGAGCCCCAGGGATGGGGGATGCCCATGGGGCGCCCCGGGCCAGGACGGCACGGGGCGGGCCGGGCCGCGCTCACCTTGAAGAGGGCGATGCTCTGCAGCACGCCCGAGGTGCAGCACATCTCGCGGATGGAGTGCATGGCCAGCTGCGGGCAGCCCAGGTCCAGCACGCGCAGCCCCAGGCGGGACGCCAGGATGGGGCCGATGGTGGTGCCACACGGCGTGTCGTTCCGCACCATGAACTCCTGCGGCAGGAGGGGGGGACACGGCGGCATCAGCAGCGCCGCGGGGCGCCTCCCCGCCGGGAGCATCCAGGGAGAGGAGCCGGGACAGGGAAGCGGCGCAGCCCCCTCGCTCCAGGGATGCCACATGCAGTCCCTGTCCTCCCTCCTGTTCCTGAGCCTGCTCCCAAAATCCCTGGAGCTGGAGCCTCCCTTCCCTCAGCAGAGGGCACAGGCACCTTCCCCAGCAGCTGGGTACAAGCTGGTGCCACGTGCCCCGCCGGGCGCTCGCTGCTGCCCGCTCACCTGCAGCGGGACGCCCACGCGGGCGGCGATGTCCCGGATCACCGCCTCGGTGACGGCCGTGGAGGCGTAGCGCTGGTTGCTGTTCACTTTAATCACGGGGCCCTGCGCGAGGGAGGCACCGTGAGACCCAGGACTGCGCTGGGGGCTGGAACGACGGTCTGGGCCAGCGGAGGGGCCCAGAGCGATTCCGGCAGAAATATCACCCCGCCTCAACCAACACTTCGTTCTCTCTACCCTGGGTGATCTGTGGGGATGGGGAGCCCAGAGCTAGGGTGAGCTCAAGGAAGGACTCTGAGCCAAACATGTCCTGCTCAAGTGCTACTGAATCCAGTGCCAGAACTGAGCACTTTGCTGCAGGACGGACGGGGGGATCCCAGACTGGCACAGAGCAGAGGGCTGCCCTCACCTTGTGGAAGGCCGGACGATGATTTTCCTCATGTTTGTCTCTGCAAAAGAGAAACGGGATTTCAAGCCAAGGCCCTCTCTGCCCACCAGAGCAAAGACTCCGCTGCCTCTGCTCCTTGGGCAGCAGCAGGGATGAGCGTTCCGGCGGCAGGGCGAGCGTTCCCGAATCGGGCGGCACTCGGACGACTCACGCATAGTTGGGGTGCACGGCGTGGGCCATGTCAGCGCTGATCATGTAGGACTTGGCCATGGCTTCCTCGAAGGCCGTCAGGTTCTGCGGCGTTGCCGAGATGCGGCGCAGCACCAGCTCCGTGAGCAGGGACTCGGCGCCCTGCGCGCTCTCCGACCCCACCTGCCGGGGAGCATCACGAGGACGATCTCCCCAGGGCACCCGCAGCCCGGCCCGGCGCCAGCTCCGGGGCAGGGTGCTCCATGCGCAGTAGAGCAGCCTCCTAACGGAGCGGAGCCGCCCCCAAACGCTTCATGCTTCTCATGAACGTTTCAACGGGTCATGCTTCACACCAGCGTGAGCAAACCCCTTCTCGCCCCGGCGGGGCTGGGATCCGTCGTCTTCTACACGCTGCCAGGGCCAGCAAAGAACACGGGCACCCTCTCCGCCCGCAGTGCCCCTCACTCACCTCCTCGTTGTCATAGAGCGCGATGAGACGGACATTGGGCTCCTGGGCGAGGGAGGATGGAGCCATGCATGAGTCGATCAAGGCCTGCAGGGGCAGAGGAGGAGAGGCGGCATCAGATGGAGCTGCCATTCCGCCCAGGAAGGATGGGATCACGCACAGCTCTTACACAGGTGGGGCTTTCCCCCAGGAGAGCCCAAGGCACCACGACAGGGAGTCGTGCGTGGACAACATGCACATTGTCCAGCAAGAGCAACAGCCACCACAGGAGCTGCTGGGACTCCCGCGCGCCCAGTATGGGGGCAGCACCCACCCGACTCCTCATCCTCTGAGAATGAACCCACCTCATAGGAACACGCCACCCCACAGAGCCTCGGGCAACTCATGGCCATGCTGGGGGTAGCCAGGGCACACAATGGCCATGCTGGAACCCCGAGGCTCTTCTCCACCTTCTGCTCACCTGCAGGGCACAGTAGCAGCTGTGCAGATTGTCCAGGCGTGGGGAGAAGATGAACTCATCAAAGGCACCACCCAGCGTCTGCCGGCAGAGAGAAATAAGCAGCAGGGAACTGACTTTGGGTCACTGAAGGTACCCGTCGCTGGGTGCTCATCCTGCTCCCCTCGCGTCTGCCCTCTCAGGGGCTCTGTTTTCTCAGTCCCCTCGGCTCCCAGCCCTGGCACCCCCCATACAGACAAAGTGTCCTGGGCACGGGGCCTGTCCACGCCAGCCTGCGAGCGTGCGGGCAGCGGGAGGCTCCTACTCACCGCTGGCTGCGTATCCGCGAGGCACAGTTCCATCTCCACGATCTGCTCCGGCTTCACCCTCAGCTGGGAGCAGAGCAGGGAGAGCAGGACAGGGCTGTGCCGCTCTGTCTGGGAAGAAAGCAAAGATGGGGACGCACAGCACAGGGGAAAACCTTCCATTCCACCTTGGAGAGCAGTCCTGTGCCTCCTACCCTGGCACAGTCCCCTCTCCCTCGCCCTTCCCAGGACAGCATGGACTTCTCTGCCCACTGCACAGGTCCCCTCCCTGCCCTGCCTCCCCAAACAGAAAGGAGGAGCCATCCGTGAGGACGTTATGGGACTGTGAACCTCTCTGCAGGATGGGGTGGGAATAGAAGGGTGGCCGGGTATGTCTGAAATGTATGTGGCTGTGGGGTGGATTGCACGTCATCCACAAGAAAATGGGAGGAAGGGAAGCTGCGGATAGGAAGCCCTGAGGACCGGAGGCCACACGGTGGCGACTGTGAGGTCTTAGTGACAGCCCCGTTAGCCCCTGTTGCTCAGCTCACCTGGGCTGCAGCATCACTCTCCACGAGCACCTCCTTTTCGAGCTCCTCCTGCACAGCAGTGGCCAGAATGGGAACACTGTGGGGGGGACAGTGCCGTTAGCCCCCAGGGCGATGCTCTCCTCTCTCACACGAGTCACAAACAAAGCCTTCCTGGGGCTTCACGTGCCGCACACGCTGAACGTGGCAAGGACACAGCCCGTTCACAGCATAAATCCCCTGTAAGCCACCCCAGGGCACCTCAGGACCTTCCCCCAAGCCCCAGTCTTCGCAGTGTGTGCCAGGGGCACTAATGGATCGAGCAAAATCATTGCAGACGGGCTCATCACAACAACTCGCTGCCAAACGGCCAGAGCCGAAGCCGGGCACGGCGCCAGCGGGGTCCTAGCCCTCCGCAGGGCTGGCCGGGGGACCGGGTCAAGCCAGGCCTTACAGGTGGTGCTCGGTGTTGGGCCCGAAGCTCTCGTTGATGCTGCGCTGCAGGTGAATGGCCAGGTGGGGAATGCGGAGGATGGGCCGCTCCACGTACACCAGGTGCTGCTGCAGGCGGCCTGTGGTTGGGTCCTGAAACACGAGGAGGAAAAAGCTGAGCAGGTACCTGAGACACGTCTGCAGGACAGAGGTGCCTGCAGAATCCGCACTACGTCTGCCCCGCAGCAGGGCTGCTCCGGTGTCCGTCACAGACAGGGAAGGTGGGAAGGGCCATAATGGATATTATCCCTGGTCCCCACCATCCCCTTGGCACTGAGTGAAGGAATTAACCTCAGCAGGAGGTGGGTTGGAGTGCGGGCTGTGCTGTGTATGGATCAGGATAAGGCTGGGGCTGTCTCAAACAGACACCCAAGAAGTGAGATTTTAACAACAGGCATCAACGACGATGGGTGCAGTGATAAGCAGAAGGGATGGCTGCAGACAGACCTGGCAGGGTGATTCTGGCAATTTGCTAGCAAAAAAAAGTCTCAAAGACACAGGGCCACACGCAGGTACATGTACAAGGTACAGGACACCGCCACAGCAAGAGCCCTAGCACTGATTCCCCACCCTGACAGCTCAAAGGGCAAGTCACAGAGCTGGTACCTTGCACCGCGGGTCAGACTCACCTTTATGATCACCCTCCCGGCCACGGTGAGATCACGGTCAAACCAGGTGTTCCAGATGCCCCCTCCGTAGGTCTCCACGCCAACCTGCACGGTGCCCACCTGGCCCCGCTTGGAGCGGCGCTTCACCTGGGCGAGAGCAGAGGTGTCGGTGCCACCGGCAGGGCCGCCTGGGGACGGTGCCCTGGTGGCATCAGTGCCACCGGTAGAGACACTCGGGGACAGTGCTCTGGTGGTGTCGGTGCCACCGGCAGGGCCACCCAGGGACAGTGCCCCAGTGCTACCGGTGCCACCGGCAGGGTCACTTGGGGACAGAGCCCCGGTAGCATCAGTGCCACCCGCAGGGACACCTGGGGATGGTGCCCCAGTGGCATCGGTTCTACTGGCAGGGACACCTGGGGAAGGAGCCCCGGTGGTGTCAATGCCACCGGCAGGGTCGCCTGGGGATGGTGCCCTGGTGGCATCAGTGCCACCAGCAGGGATATCTGGGGACGGTGCCCTGGTGGCGTCGGTGCCACCGGCAGGGCCGCCCGGGGACGGTGCCCTGGTGGCGTCAGCGCTTACCCTGAGGCAGGGGCTGTCGGTGTGCGCCCCGAGCAGGGTGAACCCATTGCCCGGCTGGAACTGGGCCCCGACGGCAAAAGCGATGAGCGTGGAGTAGTTCCTGGTCACGAAGTACTGCGGGCGGAGGGGGAAACGGTCAGGCCCCCGGGCGCGCTCCTGCCTCCGTGTCCCCGGTGGGGACAGGGGAGGCCGCGCGGGGCGGCCCACCTTGTGCGCGGGCCGGATGTCCCAGTGCTCCGTCTCCTTCAGCTCCTGGAAGCCGGCCTGCAGCAGGCGGCTCCGGCACTCGGCGACCACTGCGGGGACAGGCACCACCGTGACGGCGGGGGCGGCCACGCGCCTGTCCCCCCGCGCGGCCGCAGGGACCCTCCCGGCCCCCCTTACCATGGTAGGGCGAGGGGCTCCGGTTCACGAAGCGCACGAGCTCCTGCGCCGCCGCCTGCACCGCCTGCTTCGAGCCCTTGGCCGCCGCCTGCGGGGACAGCGACGGAGATAGCAAAGGCGCAGGGATGGGGACACCCAGGGACGGGGACACCCAGGGATCGGGGCGCCCCGGTGCCCCCCGCGCCCCCCGCCCCGCGGCGGGGAGACC
>JAWLRI010000283.1:78326-184219 GCA_034781795.1 Crypturellus tataupa
CAGCACATTGCGCGCCGCCGCGCTGCGGGAGCCGGCCCGCGAGCCGCCCGCAGCCGCTGAGCCCGGATGCGCCCGCGCTCCCTCCACCCTGCTCCTCGGGAGGGAGAGGAGATAAATAGGCAGGCAGAGAGGCGTCTCAAGTAACCTTTTGGAGGAGGCGGCGGCAGCCAATAGAACCTTTCTCCTTTTCCTCTTTTTTCCCCCCCTCCTTTCCCTACTTCTTGCTAGGGAAATTCGCGTTATCTCAGCAATTAAGGAGAAGCACCAGCACCTAGGGGCTCCAGGCTGAGAGGGGGAGTAGCAACTTGCACCAGGTAGGAAGCCCTTTCACCATCCTCTCCGATCCGCGCTGCTGGTGACGCGGCCGTGCCGGGGCCGCCGGTGCCCGCAAGGGGCCCCTCGGGGAGCCCCCGTCTCCGGTGACCTTCAGGAGCATCTTGGAAAGGCGCCGGGACGAGGGCTGCGAGCGGGACGGCGCGCGCCTCGCCGCCCGCGCGGGGCTGCAGCTGCTTCCCGACCACGGATCCGCGTCACCACTGAGTAAAAATTAGCCATTTTCTAACAACTGAGGCAGCTGCTCTGGCATTTTTAGCAGCACTGCTGTATTACTTTCCAAAACTTATTACCATAAATTCTGTGTCATAAAGTAAGCAGATCTGCTGTAGTGTATTCAAAGTTATTCTGACAGTTATGCACCATTATATTTTCATAGTTGCTTATGCATATTTTATCAAGACTTTTTTTAAACTTTCCTCTGGCAGCCATGTCTTATGTGGTAGCTTGAAATTCCTGCTAGCAAATAACGAGTGTAATAACTGCTGTGAGCTGCCTGCAACATCTGCTTTACAGCGTTGCCTACGGATAGCCTGTTAGAGCCGACATCTCCCGCGCCGCGTGAGGGATGGGGTGGGATGAGCTCGGGTCTCTGTCGGCTCTTTTTTGCCCTAGGAGCACAGACAGAGGAGAAAGTGAAGAGGAGGAGAAATCTCCACTGATCCGTCTGTGCAGTGCTTTCTTCCCAGCACTGTATGTCGGACCATCTGTAGGAATTAATCTTTTGGTGATTTTTTGCATAACCTTTTTGTATGGTGATAGTTGTGTGAACTAATGAGCTTACTAAAAGCAAGAGTAGCAGTTGTGTGCAGTGAGGAGGCAAGCGCAGAGCTCAGGAACAGCCCTGCGACAGCCCCCGGGAGGGCTCGACTTCCCCAGGTCCTGTGGTCTGAGCAGGGAAGTTGATGTCCTCGGAGGAGGAGGAGCTGAGTCCGAGGGCCACTTCTGCCAGCCGTGGTCTGCGCTTCCATAACGCACACTGGTGACCAGGGAATTCTTATGAGTAAAAATAGAAAAAATATTTTTAAAGTGTAAGCTGTGTGAGCAAAGAGGCCATGTCCAAAGGCTTGGTTGCTTGCGAGGGGACTGGAAAGCCATGTCCAAAATGGAGTTCAGGACCATTGCTTTAATGAAGGCAGAGCTCTGTGTGTGGACAACTGTACAGCCACACACCCCTCCTATGTGACTGTCCTCGCAGAAATAGCTCCACGGATACTGCTTACATACGTATTGCCCTGTGAGCCTTATCTGTAGGAAAACTGCTGAGAAGTAGTAAGCAGTCAGCTGATGAGCATAATGAGGACACAGTGTTCAGAAAGTCGGAAATATGGGTGATAGTAATAATCTAAGGATGGTTGAAGGTGTGTAGAGGAAAACTCTGAATTATGGTCACTGTGGACTTGAGGTGGGACCTGGTGATTGGCCGGACCTGGGTATGGACCTGGCAGCAGTTCACAGCTCTGTTCCCCCTTTGGTCCTTTATGAACCTGCCCTGAGAAGTTCAGCCCCTGGGGGAACTTGCAGTTAAAAAGCACCAAGGTCCAAATAGCACCTAAAATAGGAGGAAAACTGGAAAGTGAAAGTCATGTCTTGACTCTTATTTCCTTATGTGAGAAGGATGGAAGGAAGACCATGATGCCTTTTTTTTTTTTTTTTTTTTTTTTTTTTTTTTTTTTTTTTCCAGCTGTATTTGATGTAATGTTGAAATAGTTATTGTCAGAGAAGAGGGGAAGTAGTTGGAAGTCTTCATAGATGTCATTGGGATCTCAAAGAGCAGATTTCAGAAAAGCGTAAGGCAAAATACAAGTTGTCTGGTGGTTTTTGTGTTTTGACCTTGTTTTTAACCTCCCATCCTGATTTTTTCTATAAGGTGTCAAATCTTCACCTGTGCCAAATAAAATCAGTGAATCAGCTTAGACTTTATACTTTGTCCTTTACTTCAGGGATAGTTTGGTAATGCCTTGTCCTGCTTTGCCTTAGATCTCTCTTGGTGTGATGAGGGGAGGAAGAAAAATCATCAGAGGGCTCTGCATGGCCCAAATTATATGGGTTTCTCCTCAGCTTTTCAGGTGGCCTGATACTTTCATCCCTAATATGGAGCACATGTCATGGCTTACGTTGAAGCTTGTTGCAGATCTGAGTGACTTGCGTCTTCCTCATCCACACAAGTTGGACTTCATGTAAAGCTGTAGTCTTGTCTCTTGTTCACCTGCTGGCTCATGGACCCACCATTAAACCCCTCTATTTTTATGTTACTTGCTAAAAGCCTGCTGAAGGAGCCCTGTTTTTGTCACGACTGAAGTTCTCTCATAAAATGGGCAGTAAGCCCCTCCTGCTGCCTCAGCTGTGCCCTGCAGCAGACACCTGCGCTGCTGGCAGCTGAGCCCTGTCCTGGTGCTCGCAGGCACGGCCTGCCCCGCGCTGCCGGGACTGCCCTGCCCTCACTGGGTCTCCGCAGCCCAGCCAGCAGGTCTGTGTTGGGCCTGTGTCCAAGAGGGTAGAATCTGCTGTTGTCACATCCAGGTGTGATTTCCAAGCAGCAAGTGGTGCTGCTGGTCACGGTGAGGTTTGCTGCATAGAGCAATGATGCTTTCTGGCCCTTTGCTGTGGTGGTGTTCTCTGTTGTCAAAGATTAGCACTGATGGGCTGCTTATTGTTATAAGGACTACCGAAATGCTGAGTGTGCAGTTCCAGCTGTCAGTATTATTGTGGGTCCCCAGCATGGCCAATGTCTTTTGATCAAACTTTATTTAGATTTTAATAAGCTATTTGTTTTTTTGGAAGCGAAGCTGTAAACATGCGCTCCCAATATGCAGTATGACTCTGCAAATCTTAAATGAAGATTTACCTCATGCCCTGACTCTGAGGGGGGCAAAAGGCCAGTCTGCTGCGCTGAGTACGTCTGCGCTCAGCCCTCCTGGGCGTGTGGACCCGAGCATCCCACGAGCTGCTTCCTTTGCCACTATCAATGTCTTCGGTAGTTCCTTTTAGATGAATATTCAAACTATTGGGGAATTTTGTGCTGTTTTCCATGTGTGTGGGGATTAGAATTAATGGTATGGCTGCCTTGCATTGACTACCATGACTACCCCTGGACCTCACTGCCCACTTTATATAGTAAGTTACTTAACAGCACACAACTCCTGGAATTTATTTTGGCAATAATCCCCAAGAAACCAATAATTACTTAGCAATTAACTGCTGGTTTGTTAGTTCACGATGGGCCATTACTGCGCTAACAAACTGGCTGTTAACTAAAGCAGCAGCAGTAGTGGATGTGGAGGTGGCGATTTGCTCCTCCTGTGCGCTCTGTGTGGTGCATCTTCATCTGCGCTGCACTTCTCAGCACTTGGGGACTTGGTAACTAATTTCTTCTCAGTTGGTAGCTTTTGATAGTACATGAAAAAGCTGTGATGTTGGAGCTGGTTTTGTAATAAGCATCAGAGTGCAGTTCAGACATGAATGTCTGGCCTCTGGAATGTCCTTCCTGCCTCTGCTAACACGTTTTATGTGGGATACAATTACCTGAAAAACCCTTCTGACCATGTTTTGTCCGAATGAAATGATAACTCTTGATGCCAGCACATGGACATAGTGATTGGAGCAGCCCCAGGAGTGGTGGTAAGTGCGGGGCTGTTGAGCTGCTGCAGGCTGCTCTCAGGACAGGCAGAACTAGCAAAAAATGCCTGGAGACCAAACTGCCTTTTGGTCGTCTTATCCTCAGCCAGGTTTGGAGTTCAAAACTGCTCTGAAAAACTGAAAGCAAAGCTGCATGGGGAGGGCCCTAGAAAGCAAATTGAGCAGCTGCTGTTTTAATAGGTTATTCAATTTTGCAAATTTGCTTAAAAAGAATTATAATAGAAAATGAATTATTATCTTTTAGTGTTCAGAAAAAGAGAAGGAGATAAGGTAAATGATGATAAAGTATCACAGCTGTTTTTCCCTGTGGCCTTTGATCCAGAGGTAGTGGCTAGATGAGGGTGCAAGTGGCCAGCATCAGCTCTTGGTCTACAGAACTGAGTGGGGCTGCTCTATGAGCCGGACCAGAATGGCACCAAATCAGCTGTGTTATGGGGAAATGACACGTGATGGTTTAGGCCAGGGTCCCACAAGTCCTGCAAAAATGTTGGTGGGAAGAAAAGAACCCTCCAAAGTTAAATATATCATCTGAGTAACTTGTAGTCAAGGGGGGAAAAAAAGATTCTCTAATGAGTTTTCCCTGTTTTATCTTATCTACTTCTTGTAATGGTACTGACTTTCTAAATAACGAGGAAAATCATAGGAGTATTTCTACCATCTAGGGGTTAAACAGGCATGGAAGAAAACCCTGTTAGCATTTAGTGTGTGTTTTATGAAAACAGTCCCATTTTGCACAGGTCGCAAGCTCTTACTTCTGGTTTTAAACAAGCAGACAGCGTCAAGGCTGCCGGCTCGTTCCACTCGTGTGGATGGAGCTGCTTACTGGAGGGCGAGGGAGGAGAGGGAGAGAGGGAGGCGGGTATGTGATGTGCTCGGTACGAACCATGCCAGGCTCAAGTGCCTCTCTGGATAAAGTGACTTCCTATTGCGGATGCGGGAGCGGGCAGGAGAAGGCCGCTGCTCTGCACGGCGTGGCGGACTCCAGTGAGCGGCGCAGAGGCAAATGCAAGCGATGGAAATTCGGAACAAGGCCCGGCCTGGGTGAAGCGGCTGTGCTGGGTGTTCCCTCTGTGCTTGGGTGTAAATTTCTCAAGCAGAAAAACATCATTACAGAAAAATCACTAAAGGCTAAAAATTCTTTGTACTATATATTTTTGTTGTGATATTTCTTAAAATGGCAAGTATTAAAATGTGCTGAAAATATATCTAAAAAAATATATCCATCAAACTATTGACATTGGTGACTTGAAAGTGAGAGAAGCCTCTGTGTTCTGATTGACTGGCACCTTCCTCTAGCTGTGCCTGGAAGCACTTGCTAGATGTGAAGCTAAACGGGGTTCAGCAACTGGTGTGTGGCACAACGAGATCTGCCGGCAGTGGAAGTGACTGTCAGGCTTCTGTTTTCCCTTTCCAAGGGAAAAAAAAATGCCGTCTTAGAACACTTAAAGCCTATGTTGCATAGGATAACTCATTTGGGTTTATTAATAGTATGTATACATATTCCTGTAGAAAATAGCCCCTATATACAGGGAAAGGATGCAAGGAAAGAAGATCAGTCTGTTTCAAATCACCTTTAAGTGCTCAAGTTCTTGCAATAAATTGTTTCTTAGATATATTAATGCTAAATAACCACCTGAGATTAACACTTTCATGTGCATGCATAACTTGGGCAGAATGACAGGGGAATTGCATGTTGCACTGACATGAAATCCAAACAGTTCACTGTGATTTTTATTGCAACCGAAACCAGAGGTCAATTGCTTGGAGCTGAATTATTGGCTTCAAATTCTTGCCCAGCATTTACCACATGAGCCCTCTGTAACCTGTCTGGAAAGCAGATGCACTTGAATCTTTCTGCCTGTTAAGCAGGAAATTTCCCTCAAGTTGTTTAGCTGGTCTTGCTTCAAAGCTGCCTATGATGGTCTCAACATAAGGTTGCTGATTCTCCTGGCAGGAGGTGCAGGGTTGGACTCCCCACACAGCCTGGCTGCTGTGGCGTTCGCTGAGGTTCCTAGCACTAACTTCTCACCGCGTGTGTTCAGGTGGTTATTCACAACACTTATTCTTGCATCTCCCACCCCCTGGACCATGTAATGGATTTTGCGATTGGAGCTGACTGACTTGCAGAAGGGGCTGCTGCCGTTTCACGTGTTGCACGGATGGCCGGGAGGTTGCTGTCCTGCTGTGGTGTGTCCTTGAGTAACGTCCCCTTGCTCGAGTAGTGCGGGGACAGCTCTGGGCACGCTGGTGTTGTGCACTGCAAGGGATACTTCTGTCCCCTGGTGCATCTCCAGAAACAAGAGCATTGGGGGAAACCCTTGTATGCCGCCTTGGAGAGCTGTTGGCCTGTCCAGGTGTTAGCAGTTTGTCCACGATGCTCCTCCGTGGAAGCTGCTCCTGAGCAAGGCAGGTGTCTGTGGAATCATCCCTGTGGCTGGTTGTGTGGAGAGATAAGACACCCAGCTTTCATGGAGCGGCTCCATGGGATGTGAGGAGGTGATGAACGGCGTGTGGGGCTCAGTGAAGCTTGTGAGAAGGAGAGGAACTGTGGTTGGAATTTGTAAACCTTGCCATGACGAATTTGAGATGCAGGAATATCTTCTAATTTCTGAGGATACTCTGCTTGATTAATGTATGCTTAATCTTTTGGAGCTGTCAAACAAGTTCCTGCTTTCTCTCATCTGTGCCTCTCATCTGTGCTTTTTTAATCAGGAAAAAAAAGGCAAGTTTAGTTAATACAATTTCTTGATCACTTAAGTTGATATAAAAATACCTGAAGGAAATTGAGTGATTATCTTCAGAATATCAAACTTCTATGTAATGTACCACTAGGAGCAGAAAAATCAGATGTTTGAAACAAGTATTTGGAATATTTCCTTTGGGAAATGCATATTTTCACTGGGATTTTTAATTGTGTCCATCTTTGGAATTAAACACTTGTTATAAGAGAAGCTGAAACTTCTGACCAACCTAGTTCATTGATTTATTTTTTTTAAAGCATATTTGCATATTGTATTTATGCCAGTAGATTTACTACCCTTATGTAGCTGCATTTTCATGACTTGAAGAGTTATCTCTTTTTGCCTCTGTACAGCCAGCTCCTGGTTGGAGGGTAGTGAAACGTCCCACAGAATTGACCTACGTGACTGACAGGAGTGATTACTAGTTTACGACTTTTTTGGGAGGGTAGTTCTCAAGATGCCTTAGTTAATAGCCACGTTTGTAAACTATATGATTCAAAAAAGGGGAGAAGGGAGAGCAGACTCATGTACGGGGATGCACCTGGTAGAAAAAGCTCTTGTTTCTTCCGCACGTGCTAGAGGCTGGACAGTGGCAGATGTGTTTGCAAATTATTTCTTTTGGTTACTGTGAGAATGAAATAGCAAGTCCCTGATATTGTAGTTCTTGGCCATGGTTCCATTTTTCTTCATTAACTATAGCTTAAAAACTAAGTGTCCTAGAGAATGCGTTGACAGGAAGGAGCTTGAGTAGTCCAAGACATTAAACACTTTTACTGCCCTGACGCTTGCAGCTCCCCAGAGATTTACCGTAGGAGATGCACTCCCAGAGTCTGTCTGCCACAGCAGTCTGAACAGTCTGTCTTCATGCAAGTGTTCCCTCCAATTAGACAGTTTGACAGGAGCTGAAATCTCATTATTCAAAAGCTAAATACATGGTATTATGCACAGAAATGAAAATGAAGGAGCTTTAGAACTCAAAAGTTGTTTAAAGGAAATTCTTCTGTTTATCCCTAGGAACAATCTAATGAAAGCAGGGAGCAAATATTTAAAAACTATGAAGTTTGTACTTGGCTGTAAGTGTTTGGAATTTGTTGTGACATGAGAAGAGCTTTGCCATTAGACTCAGGTGAATCCTCCGGGAACCTCTGGGAAAAGCTCCAATTTTTCTCCTTTGCTCTCAATTAATTACACTGTTGCTTGAGGTTCATGAAGTTTACATAATTCTTCTGAGATGTTTTGAAGCTACATTTACATTTTGAGGAGAAACAGTGTGCAAGAACAGTTCAGCAAATGTCATGTGCCCAGGGATGGTAACGCTGAATATTCTGTGACCTTTTCCTGGCAGGGGAAGCGGTGAGGCTCGGGGTTGGGGTGCGTGGCGCGCGCTGCATCCCGGCCAAGCCCTGCGCCGGGCGCATCGACACTGCCATTGGGAGGAGCGTAGCCGGCGCCGTGTCCTCCCCAGGGACAGCGCGTGGTCAGAACAGGAGTCGAAGGGGGCACTGGTGGCTGTGGGACAAGCTTATGTCCTGCATGCGTGTTCATAGAGATGAATGTCCAGAGCGAGATGGAGCAAGAAGCCACGGTTCTCTTGGTGCTGCTTGCTTGCTCTGTACTTCTATGACGTTATTTTTGTACAAGTGAATGACTGATTTAGCTTCCGTATTTTCCCATAGAACAGAAATGGACTTCTGAGTTTCAAAATGTTTTGATGGCTGCTTAAATAAACCGAGGATAAAAGGGACAAGTAGTTACAGTAGTTTTGATAACTCAGCTAAGGAATAAAAAGGATCTTTTCCACTCTTCAGTCTTGCTATTGTTATTGCTGGTAATGTGACTAACCTAACATTTCTGAAATGCATTTCTGAATTATGTGCAGTAATCACACCTTTCTTAAAATACTTCCAAACTGTCCTGTAGGTTGCTATAAAGCCCTCAAGATGCGTCTCGCTCTACACCTCAGAAGTAGGAGCAGAAAACAGAAGGGTAAGGAGAGAAAAACAAAAAGGAAGGCTTTGACCATTCCTAAAAATGAATCTGTGTATCAAAGACCCATTTCCAAGGAGGTTATACTTGTTTGTTCATCACTCGGACTTGTATTTAGTTTTCTAATGACCTTTATGCTGCTTTATGCCAACTGAGGTGAAGAGGGAGCTTTAGGTGCCCCAAAATGAGTGTTCTGTGAAGGTCTTCCATGAATTGCTCCTGTTATATCTTATTTAATCATTTAAATCATTCCCTTGACAGAAGAAATGAACAAAGGCAATTTGTGATGCCTGCAAACTTTGAGGCCCCTGTTGCACAGAGGCAGTTTGGATATCCTATAGGAAGAATGACCTTGAGGTCCAGAGTAATAGTAGCTGAACGGAATTCAATAGGACAAAGTGCAAGATCATGCACAAAAACAATACATTTGTGTTATAAGGTAGGAGCTTGTTAATTGGAAGTGACAGAGGAGGAGACGGTTGCAGAATGACTGCAAGCCACCAATGTAACACATCGATGAACAGGGCAAGTGCAATCTCAGGCTGTGCTGGGGGAGGTATTTGCCTTAGCAGAGCGAATAGCAGATATCTCTGCTCAAGGTTCTGTAGAAATTATTGTCTAAGATGCTCTGAATAGTTCTTTCCTTTTAAATGAGTCAGGCTGGAACAGGTGCAGAGGAAGATAGCTAAGATGCTCAGAAACCTTTTGTAAGAGGAGAGGCACTGTCTTGCTTAGTCCAACCAAATAACTATCTGAAGATGAACAGTAACTTAAAGGACAATATAAATATATTTGCAATAGAGATAAATAGGAGTGTGGATCTCGGAGGTGTGATCTCTCTGGAGTTTTTAATGAGCGTTAAAACCTGAGAAGTCTTCCAGCTACAGAAATACCCTCTCCTCAAAGGGACAGTCTGACCTGCTGGCTGCAGACATTGCCTCACATTCTTGCCTCTCAACCTTTAAGAGAAGGACAAGAATTGAAATTAGATCTGTAATTTGGAAAGTTTGGTTCATGGTTTAATTGTGATTTATTTGGACAGTACTGAAGATATGGGAAACTAAATGTAAAGCAGTATTTTTAATTATTGGAACAGTGGTCAGCTGGGAAGAGTTCATGTTCTGATGGTGCCAATAATGCACCTTTGGTATCATCATAAAGACACTTTGCAAACAACTTCTTGGTTATTTGTTTGGCTAAAATTTTTAATGGCAATCTGCTTTTGAGGCGATTTCCTTCCCTTTCCCCCAAATCCCTTGGTTACGCAGGACTTCCAGATCCAAGTGGGTCATGGGTTTAAATACAGCAAAACCAAGTTTGAACTCCTCTAGTATACGAACTTTCTTGCTCTCCTGAGAATTCTGCCTTAATGTGGTAAGACATACGTTGTATGTTAATAGATTGCAAAACTGCCATCTCTCCTCCATCCCAGAAAACTTAGATTTTTAGCTTTGAGGGGTGTGTGTGTGTGTGTGTGTGTGTGTTTAAACAAACTGACATGAATTTACAGTTGCTCTTGGTCTTGGACACTACCCCCGTGCTGAGCAGAACTGCTGCTTTGGGAACCGGCATCTCTGCTGGTGAGGGAAATGAGCAGGCAGGTAGCGGGGGAGCTGTCAGTGCTGCAGGGCAGCCGGCTGGGAGGGAGGGGATGTGGAAGGAGGAGTCCCAGATGTGCAGGAGAAACTAGGGGGAGGGAGGAAACAGCTGGGAGAAGATTGAGGAGAAAAAAGAGGAAAAAAGAAAAGGAGAGAAGAGCAACACAAGTATGAGCTCTGCTCTCTCCTAGAGTCATTTAGACTCAATAGAATTGCTACACAGTTTGAGTGCATAAATTAAAGACCTAAAGTTTGTTTGAGAGTTAAATACTACCAGGGTTAATGCAGGTATACTGACCTCCTGCCTACAGGCACTCGGTGCTGTTGCTGCACTGAAGCAGGCTTAAAATCCCCTTTGTGTCTGAGCTGGTCTCTAAGCCGAGCTGTTGGAGCAGCCTGGAGCTCTTTCTGCTTGGAGGGGAGGGCTGGTCTCCCGGGCTGCTTTGCTGGCTCAGATGTTCAGTCTCACTGCAGCTGTCCCCATTTTTTTTCCTGATGACTCTGCATCCCAAAGCTGCTTCAGGGTGGCAGTAGCCACCTTGCAAGGAGATGTAAGGAGATTCCTCCTGCAGCTGACTTGTCTTTTTTACAGTATTGTGCAGCAGGAGTAACCAAAGCAGGAATAGTGAAGGATTAGTGATCCCCGATGAACACATCCTCCAGCTTCACTTAGTTCTTGGGTGATGCTGTGTGCTTGGGCTGCTGCTGGAGCTGCAGGCTTTGCTTTGGGATCCCCATCAAGTTAAGCTGAACTGTCTCTTATGCCTTCACCTCAAGAATACTCGAGGCAGAGTGTATCTGACTGTGATCCCTGCCTGCATATATCCAGGAGATAACAGTAGAAACTTATCCTTTTATTCCATGGTGCCTGAGGGTACTGGAGTAGCTCAGAGAATAAGGGAGATAATAACTGAAGTTCCTCAAATGCTATAAAATTGTGATTGTGGGCTTAAATTCTGGCTTTACTGTCACTGAGTAGTATTGCTGGGGAAGACCGCTCAAAAACATGTCCAAGTACAGGGTTTTATTCTGCTTTTTCACTGTGGGTTTTAATGGTCAGTTTTTCTGTCATATTTGGTATCAGGGCTTAGGTAAGTTGGAGAGTTATTGGTTGCAGTCAGTGTACTTAGGCAGACAATGGTCAGGAGCAAGACACTTCCTTGTAGAAGGTTTGAGAAATTTCTCCATCACCTTCAATAAAAATAAAAACTCCTATTTCAGATTTTTTTCATTTTATTTTCCCAAGTTTGTTCTTATGTTGACTCTAAGCATTTTCTCCTCAAAATGGAGGCCGCAGCGGGGTGTAATCTTGATGCATCCTTTCGAAGCCAGTCAAGTCAGAATGCAGGATGATGACAACTCTTTGAGTGCAAAGTAACAGTGTTGTTGCTCTCAAAATAAATACAAGAGTATTTCTACAGTAGTATCAAAGGCTGATTTAAAAAATAAAAAGCCTCCTTAGAATATAATTATTGCCGAAAATGGGTTTGAGTCCGTCATCAGTCTGAATATTTGACAAGGGAGAGGAGTTAAGGGGGACTGTGGCTTTCAGAGACATCCTGGAGGACTGGGGAGGGACCCTAAACTTCACACTTGTTGGGTATTCTACACTGAATCTTGAAAAATGCTGCTTTTTAGAGCATTACTGTGAAAGGTGACTGCATCACATGTAGGAAAACTAGGCAGTGCAACCGATTGATTAGGAAATATATACTTCTAGCCTGCGCAGTATCAGGGCTAGGCATGATTTAAGATGACAACTTAAGGAATAGAAATGGCTCTTCATACCTGCCACTTTTCCTCATATTTTTCAAAATCTCTGCCTGGATTTTGGCTCTACTCTGGTGAGAACCTGTAGGTTGAATCTCGCAATGGGTAAACTTCCCTTATAAATTTATCTTGACAAGTATTTCTTGAATTGATTTCAAGGCAGTGTCTGGCTTCTTAGAGAGACCCAGGTCTTAACCTGGGCATTTCACAGTGAGTATTTTAGGTGCAGGTGGCAGGTGTGGTAAGGGCTGATGCTGGCCCACAGGGAAGGAGCAGCTCAGGGGAAGAGCTAGAGGCAGAGAGGGAGCAGATTATTACCAGAATAGCTGCCAAACGCCAACATGCTTTATAATTGCTTTTAATCGTTTTACAGATATTAAAAATATTTTCAGTGGAGTCAGTTTCTTACCTTTTTTTTTTTTTCTTCTTTTCTCTGAGACATTTGAATTCTTTAATGGGGATGAAATGCAGAATGGACATGAACGTGTGGAAGAGAGCCAGTGAGTGCTGTGGCTATAATACTCTTCTAGTATAGCTTCTCTTGATGTGGCAGAGCCTCGTTTATTCCCCAGCACACCCAGGAGGTGAAGGGAACTGAGCCGTGCGCAGGTGCCTGCAAGGCTGCGCTCGCGTGGGGGCTCGGGCTCCTTCAGGGTGCCGAGAAGCCAGCACTTGCCCCAGCCTGGTGCGTTGCGGTGCTCCTGCCCTTGGGGAATGGCAGACTCGGTGCCCAGAGAGCTGCACTTGCTGCGGAGCTGCTTTTGCACGGGGCTGAATGTGCTCCTGCTGCTGCACGTGCTCCTGCTGTGCTTGTAGCAACGGCTCCCGTGACGCCGGCTCCGCTACCTTGGGGATAAAGCGCGTGGCGGCAGCGAGGAGAGCCGTGCTTCTCAGCTCTGCTGCTTCTCGTTGAGCCCTTTTCCTTATGTGTTAATTCCACTGAGTGTTCTCCATATGTGTTGAGGAGTTGCACATATGTTTCTGTGTATATTTAATTGCCTGCAGGAGGCTGTTTCCATCTCTTCTTGCTGCTGCTTGTGTCAACTGCCGCCTTAGGTTCTGGGCTGCTCGGGAAGGGTGGGTGCCTCGCGCGCTCTCCCGTGCACTGTCCGGGAAGCGGCAGCCGTGCAGCCAACTGGCAGCACTGAAAAACCACCGGCTTTAGCAGCGTAATTGCTAACGATGCTTTTTTCTAAAATGCCACTTTTGATTTTGGAAGAATCACAGCAACTCACCAATTACTTAGTAATAGCTACTTTTCTTGCTGTGCCTGCATAGGTTTGTAGAGCCCAGAGATTAAATCAGTCAGTGGGGAGCATATGCCTGGAGCAACTTCCTAGCTGGTGCTTTAACTGTGCCCCAGTCCTTGTGCTTGCTGTAAAAATCCCAGTGTTCTTCCTATTGGAAGGATTTCAGGCTATTCCGTGTAGAGAAGTTGGAGTTTTTGAAGGTAAAGGGAACTTCTGTTTTTCCAAACCAAACTCTGCAGAGGCATCATCTGTGGAAAATGCTGTTGTCCACAATATGAGGATTGACTGATGACTCTGCCTTTGTGCGACAGCTGAACGCTTTAGAATATTCAGCCTAGCCTCAGATGTTCATTACTTAGTGGGTTTTACTATGATGCTTGGTTTGCCTAAAGATGTAGGGCTCTGGCTTTGTTAAAGATTGTCAGCAAGTGAATGAAACAAACACTGTTTTAATCTTCTAGCTCGATTCCACCTTTGGTGCCCTTGACTTTTTTGAAATTGAAAATAAAGGGGGGCAGTAGGCCCCGAGGGTAAATAGGGGCTAAAAAGGCAGGTTAAGAGTGATAATTTTATCAGAATCTGATAGGTTATTGTAAGTCTTAGAGGTTACAGAGAAATGCCCTTAATTTGCTTTACATTTCCCCACATTTTTTTCAGTATTTTTGTGAAATATTATTGGAAGGAGGTAGAATTATTTTGAGTTACGCAAGTGGAAGGAAAACCTGGTCCTTGTTTAGGATATCTCCTGCAGTATTTGAGAGCTGTTGCTGTCCCTGCTTCGTAGCAAGGTCATTTCTGTCACTACCATCCAGATGTCTGCTTAGAGTCTGTCTAAATATGCTGTTCTCTGTGAGCACGGCCGCACGCTGGTACCTTCACCTGCCTCTATATTCCTTCTCGTTCTCCTTCCACTGTTTTCAGTGTATTTTTCTCGATTCAACTCTCTCATTCCATCAGGTTATGGAATTTCATCAGTTTATCTCAGAAAGGAAACAAAGTGTGTAGGCCCACTCCAAAGTACTGCTGTTTTCCTTTTTTTTTGTTGTTGTTTTAATTATGTTCAATTTTTTCTAGGTATTCGTAATATTTGTCTTGAGCAGTATTTTGATATGTAGAAGTCAAACTGTAAGTGACCTTGCCATGAATTCCCCTGAATATCTAGTGAGTGGGAGTAGGGTGAGAGCAGAGAGTGATTTAGAGAACTTCCAAACCTGCCTGGTTGAGACCCTGTGCCACGTGCTCTAGGTGCCCCTGCTTGAGCAGCGGGTTGGACTAGATGATCTCAAGAGGTCCCTTCCAACCTCAACCATTCTGTGATTTTTATAAGGATTTCTGGTTTTTGGTTTTGCCTCAATATCTGTATCGTCAGTGGCTGTGCTCCTGATGTCTGCACTTACCAACAGGAATGGAAGTACCTGAAAGGCCAGAGCCAAAGCCAAGTTTTCCTAGCGAGTTGGTGCTTGATAGAAGTGGCTGGTTCTGCTGTTGGCACCTGCTATCTCCGCCGTGCGGTAGTGCTAGCTGCCTCTCAGCGATGAGGAGATGTACTTTCCTGGAGGCTTGCTGCTATGAAGTGGTTAAGATAAATGCGCGTCTGTCTTGCTCTCCTTTCCCATGACAGGAGCTATAGGAAAGCGCCAATCAGGTGGTTAATGAATGTATGTGATAACTTCATGACTCCTAATTTTCTCCAAGCCTGTCTGCTCTTGGCAGTTGGAGAGATGTTAATCCCTGAGCACTGCCGCGGGAGAGGCCTGTGCTCGGGAGAGGGCTTCACACACTGTACCTACAAAAGATCAGTGTGTCAGAAGGCCCCGTGATGGATCTGATCTGTGTCTGATTAATTCCACTGAAGCCATTTGAGGGTCCCGCAGAGCTGTCATCTCACCTCCGAGGGCCCCAGGCAGATGTCACTGGGAGTATGACGAAGGCTCCATCATCTCCCTCTCTCTGCGTGCATCCTGTGGCAGGTCGCAGAGCTGGCTGCCTGGCACGGTCTTCTGGGCAGGGTGACATTCCCTGCTGAAGGACTCGTCGCTTGAGCTGAGCACTTGCGTTTGGGCTTGTAATTCTCCAGCTTTCCTTTTGTTTCATTTCCAGCTTCAGATTTTCATCATAAAATGGCATTAATGTGATGCGAAAACATAAATATTGAACTTTCAGCTCTGCTTTAGGAGTCAAAGCAGTAAAATTTGGTGAAACAGCTTCTGTCTTGCCAGTTTGTGGCATTACATCCATATGGCAACTTCTTTCTGTTAGCGAGTTCTTGTCTAGGGTGTGACAACAGCCCCGCTTTTTGTATTTGCTTACCCTATAGGGTGATCCCTCGATCATGGAGTTAAGAGGTTTTTTTCTCGTTCACAGCCCCATCTGTGATCCTTGCTTGTCGTGGTTGCTGCTTGTGGATGGATGAATCAGTCCCTCTGTGAGCTTCATTTGGGGAATCCACTGATGCTCACTAAGGGATGTCATCCTTCTCTAAAGAATAATAATAAAAATAGTGAAGCCGGAATGGATGTCAGACTGGGGCAAAGGCTAAAGATGTGAAAAATCTTGGGAAGGAGGTGGCACGTGTGAGTAGAGCTAGCAAGGACACAGGAGGCGCGTTGGGGAGGGCCGTGTGCTCTTGCACGCAGTGAAGGCAGCACGTGCAGCAGGCGGCACCCGCAAGGGAAACCGGGTAGCGGCAAAACCCCTCGGAGCACCAGGGAGCCCTTTTCAGGAGCACTTTCCAACTGTGGGTCCTGCTGCTATATGAACCTGGATGCGGTGGATGGGTTTGAGAGGTGATTGTTGAAGTTCATGAGGAGAAATCTGTTAAAGCCAATGTGAAGATACCAAGGGCTTGTGATTTCTAACTTAACTTAAACATAAAGGTGGTTTCTAGGAGGATAAAAGGGAGATACCCCCAAGCCCTTCAGCTTTTTTCACCCTTACTTTCACTTTCTGGTAATGCTTCCTCTGAACAGTGGTTCTGTATTGCTTAGTGAAGGGTTTCGGACAAAACAGCTATCTGGAGATTAAATAATTGGAAAAAAAAAACTTTTTTTTTTTATAAAAATTGGTAGTTTTGGACACTTCTGCATATGGATTTTAGCATTTAATGTCATGGGAGTATATAAATATGGAACTTTGAAAGTGACTTTCATGGTTCATTTAACATGATCATGTTTTTTTTATAAAACTTTATATTTTCATTATTAGCGTCCTGGCATTGCTAAAATTGCTAAGTCAAAAATGCCTGTTGTGCATAAATACAACACATACATGCTCTTATTTAAAAAAAAAAAAAAAAAGGAACTTTGACTTTTGCTTTATTAATCTTCCTGATGATATTTTCTTTTTTAAAAAGGTAAATTATTTTAATTTCTAAATTCACTTAGTGGAAAGCATCATAAGGTAGAAATATTGCAACTAAACCTAGAGTGAAAGCAATAGTTCTTTTTCTACTTGATTTGCCAACCCTTATGGGAAGGAATTCATCTTGACCTGAAGGAATCAGGAATGTTCCTTGCCGGCCGCCGCGTCACGGTGCGTGTTCAGCCGGCCAGGGCAGGAGCCACGAGTCGCGCTCTGGCGTGAGCGAGGGCCGCGGCGGCAGCGCGATCAATACGGGCCCTTTTAAGGAGCGCTCGTTACTGCGGGACCCAGCAGTCCTGCGCTGACTCACTGTCAGCGTCAGGAGGCAGTTTCAGCTGCTGCCAAGGTCAAAGCCAACGTGCTACCTAGTGGTTTAGCCTGCTCGTGTGGGTGAGAACTGAAGCGCGGTGCCGTCATGCTCGCGGATGCCAGATGATCCCCTACTCTCACAGGCACGAGCGTGTAGAGCAGGAGTGTTTGAGTGTCGGCCTCCTCATCCCATCCAGGGCTCTGTCCTGGGGACTCGGGACGTTCCTGCAAGTCCCGGTGGCCTCTGGAGACACCAGCCAGGCTGAGCCCCTTGTCCCCTTGCACCCGCTGCAGTACCCGGGCACCGACCTCTTTGCAGCTCGCTTCTCCCTCCTAAGTGGAACCTTTGGGGGAGCAGCATGTGGGGCTGCTCCTGAGGTGGCTGCCTGCCTCGCGGAGGAGGCCGGAGGCGATGCAGCACTGCGGGCAGGACGAGGCTCCTCGCGGGGCTCATGGCCTGGCGAGGGCAGCAGCTGCGTGAAAGCCCCGGGATCTTCAGTAAGGGCAGGGCTGTCCTTCAGCCTGGTTCGGCTGGCAGCATTGCTGATGTCCTGTGTTTGCTGCGACCAGCAAGGCTACCTGTAGCCTGGTTCCAAAATGAGGAACATATATGGAATGCACAGCTTCATGAAATGCTAGATGTTCCATTAGATAGGACCTCCATAGCGTATCTCCAAAGTCCCTTTAAGACACTGTTTCTAAAATGGTATCATTTTAGAGTTATGCCTAAACAGCTGTGAGCAAAAAAAAAAAAGTATTTTTACTTGAAAATGCTTTGCAATTTTCATAGCTCAGAGTATAAATGGAGCATTGACTACAATAGCTGCAGATGTGTAGAATAGTTAAAATTTTGGGGTTCAATGTCTGCCAGCAAATGATGTAACCAGTATATAAAATCAAAGCACTATGCCAAGTAATAAATAAAATAGAACAAAACAGCTTACAAGAGCAAGGGGATTATGTTCTTAATGCTGTAAGAATGGATAAATGTACTATTTTCTGCATTTGTTGCACTCTTTGACACAAGAATGAATATACTTAAAGCAGTCTAAGCATTCAAATACAATGACAACTTATACATAATATAAATACTAAATACAAATAGAAAATTATCTCAGCTCAATTCATTGTTAGTAAATATTGTAATGCAAGCACAATACTGTAAACTAGCTTCTGGCAGTCGTACCTCTTGAGTCTTTATTCTCTAGGAGTATTTGCAAGATGGTTGAAACATGATTTAATGAAGCAACTTGTCCTGGTTTTGTATGAGTCTGTTCTTTTATCTGCAATTGAAATATTCATGCTGTGCAATACGTTTCTTCAAGTAAATCCTGAGAAGATGTGCATCATCTAATGGCTCCTTTTTACTGCTTGCTCCTGGTCAAGGGATTACATTTTCAAGCACCGGAGATCACCAGCTCAGTCTTGTTTTCTCTAGTACTGCTTTTCCAAAGAGCAGCTGTCAGTGACCAAGTGGGATTCTCTGGCTCCTGTCACTGGCCAGTGTACCTGGGATGGTGGTCCTATTATTTTTGTTATTTCTGCATCATTGTAGTTGCACTTTAACAGTAACGAGAAAGATTTTTGTGGGAATGGCCACAGTAAAACAATTGGATGATGTAACCAATGACTCTGCTTGTTTGAGCCAGGTGCTTCATGTTGTTTGCTCCTGACAAATTTGTGAAGTTAGGGCCGGTGTCCTTCCTTGCAGTTTTTGATATGAACTGTGAGCAGCTGCTATGTGCTTGAACTGTCTCTTGTGCTTGTTACCATCATTACAGGGTAGATAGATGACCAGGAAAGCTAAAAGGGTAAACCTGACTCTTGTAGAGGAATCTCAAAATATACATATATTTAACTTCGCAAGGAGGTACTCTGCAGGAATTTCAGGTTTCCTAGGCAGAGCTGCCTAAAGGAGCGTAGTGGCTTTTGGAGCAGTAACACCCGCAGCTTTGGTTCCTGCTGTGTTACTGGTGACACGGAGTCTGTGGCCCTCGTGAGGCTGAGGGTCATTTGTAGATGTGGTAAGAATCGCTTCTTGAGACTTCCCCTCCCGATGGCTGTACCTGCAGGCAGATGGTTTGCCAGGCGTTATCCCCGCTGTGTTTGCAAGATACTCTGCAGAGTGAGAGCCCTGTGTGCACGGAGCTATTCAAGGGAACAGCTAATAGGGTCACTGCCTTGTTCCTCTGGAAGGGAGAGGAAAGCCAATGGCTAGGGCTTTGCCCTGTTATGGATGTTAAGAAGCAAGCCGAAATAGCTGTATATTGAGGGTGCCTAGGCGATTCACAGCAGTGGATAGCACACTTGTAATTACTTAGAAGTATTCCTCGAGAAGCACTGCCTTCCTTGAAACTATTTCCCTGTTGTCTATGCGACATGTTTTGACAAAATATTCAGTCTAGATTTCTGTGTGGACAACTTGACATATTGCTTTCAAACTCTCACTACTTCTGATGCATTTATGTTGGCAATGTACAACTTGGATTCTGGATTTTAATGCCAAATAGCAGATCTCTTTGATTCATGGCTGTCAGAAATGCACATTAGAAGATGCTTCGAGAAGTCAGATCTGCAAGTGTGAGATGACAGCATGTTGGTTATTTTTAAGCTTTATATTGGTTTATATATAGTGGAAGTGATTAGGAATACTTCAGCTTTTTCTTGTCTCCTTGCTTCTGTATTCCTTTCTTCTTCCAAAGTTTTGTCAGGAGTTGTCGCTCAACCAGGTTTTCAGTGCTTCACTTCATCGTTCTTGTTATTTGGTGCTGTAACCTCTGACTTGTGCATACTGGGCATTGTTCCTAGTTTGCATCCAAAATTGCAAATGGAAGGGTAGTCGTTTGTGATATTGGATTGCATGGTATCTACCAGCTATAAATGCATACATTCATTAAGCATTCTGACTATATACACAAGTGCAAAAAAGTACATGAAATAAGTTGTATTCATTATCACTATTAAATAAAACTTTTTCACATACTTTAATTATTTGACACAAGATAAATGAGCTTTGTCTGCATATTTGTCGGTACTCAGACTTGTAGAAATGGTACACTGTGTTTATATACACAGGAGATTTAGCCTTAGTCATACTGATTTTTGAAAGTGTCTATTTCAAAATGGATTCATGGTTTTAAAACACTTGATATTTTAAAACAGTTTTAAAACTTGATATTTTAAAGTGTAGTGGAACTTTGACTGTGTTTTTCCAGAGTCAGAAAAACAGTGAGATGAGATGAGCCAAGGTGAGTCACCTGTGCTTGTCCTAGATGGCCCCTCTTAGGGTTCAGTCTCCTGAGGGGCTGAGGACCTTCCTAAGGGTTAACTGAGTGTTATAACTTATTAATTCCTACTCAATTATTTTGCATTGCTAGTCTCTTTGATTCAGAGTCAATTTAAATGTAGTCATTTGGCTCCCTGAGGTTAATGGACTGGAGCCGAAGTCCCTGTTCAGGAGGTCATAAGCTCCTTGCAGACTCCATCCCAGTCCTCATCATGCGATGTTTTCACCTCCTCTTTGTTGGCTAAATGACTTTACAACCCCAGTAGTCATGATTCATTTGGAAATATTGCCTTACATGTGAATTCATTAAAGCTTTAATGCTAAAGTTATCTGAGGTAATTTAAGCAAATTTATAATTGCTTCTGAGCTATATAAAAACTCCTGACCTCCATGACCTATGCTCTTAATTCTGGTTATGGAGAGGTGGTGTTTTGCTAATAACGACCCACTGCAAATCATCTGAGACTCTATATCCCTATCAGGTTAGCCTATCAATGTGGAAAGAATCTTTGTTCTGCCTTAGTGTGTGCTTGTAAGAATATGGTTGCACTAGATTTCTTCGTCTTGGGGCAACATCAGAATATATCTGTCATTTACACCTTGGAGAAAGACTTGTTAGATTAAACTGTATTCAAATGCAGCTCCAGCAGATTTTTTTCCAAGGTGTAGTTCATGCTCTAACTTACACTGCTCGACCAAGTTGATTTTGTACAGGCAGATTGCATTTGCAGAAAGATTTTTTTTCACAGGCAGAACCATTATGCACCTGAAATATTACTAAGTAAAAGAAATGGGGGGGGTTAGGCAGTGGCACGTAGTCATTCTGTAGAAATGCACTTGGGCCATGTCTTCCTGCACTGCCATGGGTCTAGTAATTATTTTGTTTTAATGTGAAAGTTTAAATTAAAAATCTTTTTAGAAAAACACCGTGCTGCATTTGTATGGAAGCTTCAAAGTCTGCCTCATTATCGAGGCCTGCTTCTGAGGTTTTTATCCTCTTTTATCTTCACTCTTTGAAACAAAGCTATTTTGAAGTATAAAACAGGTAAGGTATCTTTTGTAACAGTTTCATGAAAAGGAAACTGAGAAAAAAATCTATAAGGCAGATGAAATGCAGACAGAGGAGCATTTTAAAGAATGAAAAGGAAAATGGTAATAGAATTTTGCCAGATTACAGGCACAAACAATTTCTTTTGCTTGGTTTACAGATTAGAAATCAGCATCAGGAGCCATAAGTAATGTTTTTAACACTCGTACATTATATTGAAACACAGTTCCTTCCTTGGAGTTTTTGAATAAACTCATACATGATAAAGAACTGTAGTCATGCAAAACTTTCCTTATGCTTTACAGCAGTCAAGGGTTTTAGACTTGTGGAGCATCTTTTGTTGAACTGCTTTGGAATGAGTCTTCCATTAATCTTATTAAGAGCTGTTATAAATGTTGAAAATCTTCATACGTGAATGTGGCAATCCAGATGTTTTTTTGGCTGCTGAAGTTGCCATTCTTGTGTACCACTCTTTGCTAAAGCCTTTCTGCTTACGTTCTCTGATCAATAAGTGTAAGTACCTTAGGGGAGAATGTAGGGAGGATGGGGCCAAACTCTTCTTGGTGGTCAGAGACAGGACAAGAGGTAATGGGTGCAAAATGAAACTCAAGAAGTTCCATCTCCATGTGAGGAGGAATTTCTTTACCGTGAGGGTGACAGAGCCCTGGCATAGGCTGCCCAGAGAGGCTGTGGAGTCTCCTGCTCTGGAGATCTTCAGAACCCGCCTGGATGCCGCCCTGTGCTCTGGGTGTCCCTGCTGGAGCAGGGGGTTGGACTAGATTTCTAGAGGTCCTCTCCAACCCCAGCCGTTCTGTGAGTCTGTATAATTTTTAAGCATATGGAGATCTTACACCTGTATTTTGTAGCAATGTTGTTCTAGACTCATTATTGATGGTATCTCAAAGTAGGGACAACATATGTTTTGTTGTTTTGGTTATTCCAGCTCTACTTTAGCTTTTGTTAGGAAAAAGAGAATTTTTCATACTTTATTCTTGTTTTTTTGCTATATGCTCCCTTAGATAATCTAAAGACAGGGAGCAACCTCCGTAATTGAATTCACTACCAGCTGTGAGGAGTTGAGCTGGCTTGTTTATAAATTTGGAACAAGCCATTTATTTTATGACCATGCAGTACTAGAAAGTTTATCTGACATAACATAAATTTGAGGCAGTATTCCACCACAACTTAGTTTTTCAGAATTTACTACTTAAATCTCAATCCAGTGGATCTATAGGTTTAAGAGTAAGACTAGCAGTTGCACAGTTTCTATTCAAAAGGAAAGATTATACTGCTCCTGTGCAAGAGATGAGCTTTAGTCATAAACTTGGCATGGGCCAGCAGTTGACTAGGGCACTGGCTTTAATTCCATTAAACTGCAGTGGTAAGTTGTGAGAAGGGCTGTAACTAGTGACACTTTTTAAGTGGGATAACTGTCACTTGAGATGCTCAGGACCGAGGTGAAAGAACCCTCTGCTGTGGCATTGACTTGGTTCCCACAGGTTGGAACTCGTAGAGCTCTAACTGGAATGCTGTGCTGGCCCCTGGAATCCTTGTGGCCGAGGGCAGGCATCTGGGAAAGGAAAGTGGAAAATTGCTGTTCTCCTGAGAGCCGTGTTGAGCCTGGGCTTTTCTTAGTTCTCTCTCTCTCTAATACCATGGCTTAAAAAGAAGTGTCTCTTTAAATGGCAGGTGTTTAAGCTTTGATACCTGTGTAGGCAACTAGAAACTGCTGTTTGTTGAGGCAGTTTTGCTCTGATTTTGCTGGGGCAGATCACTACTTACAAAAGAAGCAGAGGGAGAGTCTACTTCAAGACTGGAATCAATTCTATACACACAAATGGCCAGCTCGACAGAGAACAAGCTGAATTGTGTCTCTACCTGGTTTTCTTTGTGCCTTGTGTCACGTAAAAGACTGAATGCAACTGTAAAAGCTGGTGCAACATCTTGTAACCCACTGGATAATTCAGGATTTTAAAAGTGGCTTTAAAATAATCCAATGTCATGTTGGCAGAAAGCTTTCAGGAGAAAATTGTATTCTAAGATCCAACCAGCATGGAGCTCATGTTAACTAACAAACCCTATGTTCAGAGCTGTGCTGACGTCTTAATTACACCATCAATTATGCTAATTTTAATGCATACTTGAGAATGTGATAAAAATAAACCGGAGGAGATTATTCGTTAGCTGCAGTTTCATGGCTGAGCCGAACACTTAAAACGAGGCTGGAGGAAACACTGCATAATGTGCCATAGGGAACAGTTCCAGGTAGGCAGCAAGCAGAGCAAGGTGGGAAACGATAATTCTTCTTAGTTTTATTTTATGACTCCAGATTCCCTCCCGCACCCCCTGCAGTGCTCTGAGCTCTTAGCGGGAGCCTGGAGGAAACAGGCACCTCCTAAAGGGAGGGCTTTTGTTTCTAAAATACTCGTTGCTTTGGGGCCAACTTGGGATGTGTTTGGTATTGACTGCAAGATGTTTTAATGAACCTATCAGCTGGACAGACCGAGGTCTGTCTGCTACTCCTGTATGTTTCTGTCATATAAATTCTGTCATAAATGTTTCAGGTCTCATGAACTAATGGTGGCAGCTGCACCTGTATTTTCATAGCTACTTTTTTTGGCGAACATTGTATTTTATGTAATAATGGTCAGATTGCTGGAATAGGAAGCTTTGTTTATATGCTTTTCCAAAGGGACTCAATCTGACTTGCAAATATAAAAAAAAATGGAGTTTTTGATAATTCTCCACCAAAGGAAAAAGTGCAAAAGCAACCAATTTCTTCAGAGAAATTACACTGATGGCTTGCAAAATCTCAGGAAATAGCTTGAAGTCTTGATTCAGGCTCTGTTTGTGTTTTATAGTATCCACAGGTTGTATCTTCCACAAATGCTGAAGTCCATTTTTCTACTGCACCTCTGAACAATGAAACCTATTGATTTGAAGCAATATGCTCTAAAGCCATACATAATTTTCACACTAGGCCTCAGAACATTTTTTTAAGCTAGTATATAGCTTTGATACCTCATAACCAGGGGAGCTGTAATATCTAGCCATTTTTAGAAATAAATTATCTAATATTTAGTTTCCTAGGGCATAAGTGGATCAACAGAGCTTTTCTCTGGCAAAAGAGCTAAGCAAGCAAACAGTTGGATGTGGCACAACATGTCTTCCTCTTTGTGTTTACCAAGTTTTGCTTTAATAAAACTTGTTTTCATATGATATAGTGAAAGTCAGCATAAAACATAATGCTAATAATACTGGGGATTTTCAGGAGCCCACAGAGCAATATATCTGGTTGTGTTGTTTTTTGCAGTAACCTGACTATAAAGTCTTCCTGCCCCTTCCCCAGATTCTTCCCCACATAGCAGAAAACCTTACAGAAGACCAAGGTGGCGACTGAGAACCTTTGATTCATCTTGCAAATAAGTGTATCATGTTGTTTTCTTTAAAAATGTGTATATATATATAGCATGCATTATTGCTGCTATTTTTCATGAGTCTTGCACTCACATGCATGCTTCATATGTGCATATGACTTGTGCCTAATGTAAATAGCTTTCTCATATCAATAAAAAGGATAGCAACTACAAAAATTAGATGCATTGGAATAACAGCAGCTACTTTTAAAAACCATTTTTAAAACCTGTGTGAATGAACAATACATGTGGTGGTGATAGTATAGATGCATAGATAGATGCAGTGTAAACTGCATCGGGAAGAGAGCTAGGTATTTGCCAAGGTCAGGTACTCTAAATCTTTAGGATTTCCCCTGTTCTGTTTTATCACTGAATTCAATCACACCAACACTGGTAGAAGAGCCAGCTCTTTATTCCCTTGAAAGTATGTGACAAATGGGGTCTGCAGAGGTGCTGCGCTTGCTCCCTCTTCTCCTGTGCAGTGTCCATGGGCACTGTGTTTGACTGCCTCACTTCATCTGCTCAGGAAAGGTTGCTTAAGCCTTTCAGAAAAGACCCTGTTTTTAAGGCATTGTGTGAGTGGAGTCTCACTCTGTCCTCACTTCTCTTAGCTCCTCCTTACCACAACTTGGATGGCCACAGAGGGAAGAGGCAGCCAAGTGGGTGTCCTTGCTGTCAGCAGTGGCTCGTCAGAAGCCGCTTAAACACAACTGGAGGCTAAAGGCCGTGCAGAAGTCATCTCTGTGTGTGGTATTGTATATACTTAGTTTTGCAGTGGGGAAAAAGTTTCTGGAAGTCTTGAGAATCTTCCTATGGCCCCTAAGCTTTTGTACTTGAAGGATCTAACTTAAATGTGAGGTTTTTAATAATATATGAAATACAGTTTATGCTAACTGCTGCTAGAAGGAAACTCTCCATCGCAATATCTGTTGCTGAGTTTTAGCTATTCAGCAGTGCATGTAACCAGTGCCAGCTTGAGTTGACCATATATTTTGTACTGCTTGCTTTTCAGTAAGTCCTTCAAATGCATCCTTACAGCTAGGTGTTGTAAAGTTTTCTATTATATCTCTACTGACTTTTAGTAGAGTGGTTTTCTATCTCTAATGATGAATTCTGCAGAAACTTCTTTAGTACTTTCATATCCCCCAAGGATTTAACTGTGGGATTTGCTGCTGCTGTTGAGCAAAAGGTGAAGCAGTGTTGTGCTTGCCCAGAAGCAGACCAGGAGCCATGTAGGGCTTTATAAACAATGTAATTCCTACATTCAAGAGAAACAAGCTGCTACTCCCATTTAGATATTCTAGGTGCATAGTATCAATATGTTCTTCCAAAGCTTTAATAGCCTGAAGCACAGTATAAAATGAAATTGCTGGTGCCAAAGTAAAATTAGACTAAACAAGTTCAGCATCTAGGCTCATGGGTAATGATAAAGAGCAGGAGACTGCCTGTCTGTGCCTTGTCCCCCAGACAGTTCACTGCTCCTTACTTGAGGTGCATATCAAACAATTCAGTGTCTCACTTCCTTAGCCTGCTGCTTAACATTTCCAGGTATCTTTATGCTTTGAGGGCACTAATGCACATGTAGATTAAAATTGCACAGCCTTAGGCAAGATACAGAGATGAGAGAAATAAACTTATTACAATAAAGCAGTGCCTCTGCTAAAATCTTCATGCTTTTCCTTAGTTGTGCTTACTTTCCCCCTATACAAAAACAAACAAACAAAGCCCAATCAAACCTAACAAATTCTGAATTCAAGAATACTTGTCACATGGCATTTGATAGAGCAATGACCTGGGCTGCCTAAAAGAATATGGGGGTCTGTGTGGCTGCCTGGGAGTGTGGAAGTGTGGGGCAAGAAAGATGGAAAGGCCTGAACTGGCAGGAGGAGACAGCCCTGAACGAGGGGAATCTACTGCGAGGGAATCCTTTATAATGGAAGGAGAGATGGAAAAGTTGCCACTGTAGGGTTTTTAATGACTATTACCTAGCAATGATTTCCCCAGTAAATAAGCTCAATCATAAATGCCATCCAGTCACTGTTTATACTTACTATGTAGGTTGCTATTAAAATTCCCCACACTCACCCTCTTCCCAGCTTCCAGACCCTCACCAGGAAAAGGACTGCAGGCGCCAGGGGTTTCACAGAGAAGTTGCTGCATTAACATGTTCTTGTCTCTGAGCTTCTGAAGAGCCTTCCTGGTTGAGAGGAGCCCCCCAGGTTAGAGAGGGGAAGATGCCTCAGGATTATCCCTCTGTGCCTGGCACTAGTCTGTGGGTAGAGCTAACAGGAGGGGGGTGATATCAGGCTTGCTTTGTCCTGCTGTGTAAAATAAGGCTGTGCTCTTGCATATGGCTCTAAATAATACCTGGGAGTATACACAGAGAACAACCATCATTTCAAGATTATAAAGAGCTGCTGAATCTTGCTGAGACTAGAAAATATATAAGAACACGATGAATTGGGACTTTTCTGTCTCCCTGGGTTTTATTTAGATTCATCCATTGAAATTTAACTTTTTCTGAGAGAGAAATATTTTTAACCTCTTTAGATTTAGTGGCTAAGTCCCCTTGTCCACTAGGAAGCAAGTGGATATGTCGCTTATTGTTTGGTTGCAGTAAGGAAGGGAGTGAGGGTCAAAAGAAGCCAAATTATTTTGTTTCTCTCTGTAGAGAGGGCTACTGATGCAGCAGTTGGTTTCCTCAACAATAGGGGAGATGATTGGGGTCAGAAAATACGTTTGTAGAGTAGGTGAAGAATTAATGTTACCCTTGAGTGGGTGCTTGACAGTATTTGTTTACACATGAATTGCTGCCTGAAAACTTGTGGAATCTGAGAAAACAAGATTCAAGGACTAGAGACATGGTTGGCAGCAGAGACTAGACAAGAATGTGAAAACATGAAGAAAAATCGGAAAAGGAAGGCTTCATAACTAATAACTGTAACCAAGAAACTTCAGAAATTGAAGGAATGATGGTCAGAGTCTAGTGCCCAGAATGTGATGAGGATGATCTACAAGTGAGAGGAATCAAAATACTGAGATGTTGTACTCATGCTGAAAAGTGTATTTGAAGGACTAGTTTTGACGTAATCACTTGATTCACAGCAAGTCAATGTGTTTTGGCAGCCATTGGAAATAAACACGGTGGTATAAAGTTGATGTGTCTTTTGTGGAGACACATGCATGGATACATGGTGATGTGAGAGTAACGAAAACCTGCCCAGGTTTGGAACGGTTGTTGAGCAGGAGGTGGCCAGCACCTTGTGGAGTCTCAAATGCAGGGGGCACCTGCTTGGGCTGGGTTTTTTGTCATTGCCCCATCCTATCTATTTCCTGTTACTTTTTAGGTGTAAGGAGATGAGATCTTCCACAAGTTCTCTCTAGCTGTATCCGCAAGCATTTATTTCTTGGAGACACAGCTGCAGATCAGTTATCTTAGCACTGAAAGTCATTCACCTAATGCTGAGTTTCAGCAAATGCCCAGCTTGCCTGGGAAGTGTACTAAACAAGGAGATTTGCGTTAATTTTCTAAACTAAACAGTCAATAGCAAGTAGTTCATGATCCCCCTCACCACTATGATTCATATTTCTTTTACACTTGTATTAATATTATACTAATAAATTAATTGCCTTGACCTCTGAGAGCTTCCTTGCCTTCATAGGAAGCCGTAGACCCTGGGCTGCAGGTGCTAACGATGAAGGGAGTGGCAAAAAGCTGGAGCTTCATTTTCACAACGTGCTCAGCTTAAAAATGAAAGAAATCGGGATTTTTTTTGTTTATTTTTGAGGTGAAAACCATCTTCTCCCTTTCTCAGTGTTGAAGACTAGAAGTGCAGGCCCGTGTCCTGCTGCTGGGGAAACCCTCAGACGGGCAGGAAGGAAGCAGGGCTTCAGGACAGGCCGTGCTGAGGGAGGTGAGGGCTGACGCCTCGGTTGGGGTTGACAAATGCAGGGCTGCGACCTGGAGAGATGCAGGAGGAGCTCAGCCTCCTGGCTGCCCAGGGCCTTCTCTTCTGGCAGCTTCCACAGAGCTTATTTTCTGCCGTAAGTGTTTTCATTTCCAGAACTGCAGCTTCAGGGCCCTCTCTATAACGGTGAGCGGTTAATTCCTTGCTGGCAGTTCGGCCTGCGTGAGCGTTGGCTCCAGGAGGTTTGGCTGCCGCTCTGCCTACCGGGGAAGAAAATGTCAGGAAGGAAACGCGTTTCCATCTCCATGATTATCGTGATTCACAGTTTTAAACAATGACATTTAAAAGCCAAGCCAGAAGATGCACAAGAAAGCTGTCCCCAATTGATCGTGAGGGTTTTTTGTTCAGTCTGTGAATGTTCGATGTATGTTCGTGTGTACATGGCTCTGTGATGAACTTTCACCTGATCAAGAATTCACAGAATCATAGAATAGATTTCATAGAAGTTGAGTTTTTAGTAAAACACAAACCATAACAAGATACCCATGAATTCTACTGCTGTGTTGACTGGTGTGTTACTGAATTTCATCTGTATTTTCCAGGAGCTACCTGCTCGCTGTGTGACCACAGCAGGCTAGCCCAGGAGATGGCCATCACTCACATGATAGCCCTGGAATAAATCCACAGAAACAATTGTAATGACTAATGAGAAAAAGATACTGGTTATATAATTCCAATGTAATAAGCAGAAATTAGGCTAGTGCGAGTACTGTTAGTAGTAGAATAGAAGGGGCTTTCCTGAAAGTTTTGCTACACGATTATACAGGCAAAAACAGTGGGTGTTGAAGAGGCCTGGTTAGCAAGTGACCAAAGTGAGGAGAGCAAGGGCTCACAAATGTCGTGTTTAAAACTTGTAACTGTGGTTTGCTTATGAACTTTATAAGATCCAGGTACTAGCAAGACCCTCTATTGCTGTAATTCCAAGATCAGACATAGGTAGGCATAGGAATATATATGTAATAATGGAGATAAGTGAAACATGAAAACATCAGTACATACTAGTAGATTTTGATTGTGTGAATCATCATAGTTGACATTTTGAAAACTGCTAGACTGTGGGTTAAGTACTCCGTTTTAGGCTGAGATGCGAGTTACTGCCTCAAAATCTGAGATTCAGTTTAAAAGGTTAAGGGAGGTTGTTTCCTCTGACTGTTTAAAGTGTTTTTCTCTTGGAGGTCTATTTGTTACTACTATCGGATTAATACATTTCCTTATGAAACTATTTTTCCTAATGAAATTTGGTTTGCAAATAAACAGACTATATTAGATAATTGAAAAAACCATGCTGAAATTTCAGCCAAGGTAGCCCATTATGTAAAATGAATTCCCAATATATTGAAATAGACTGAAAAGTACAGTTTAAGTTGTGTCAAATCCTGTCAAGCTATGAATTTTGAAACTTGATTAGTGCTTTGTGAAACACTAGATCTCTGTTAGCTATCTCTTTAACAAAAAAATCTATATATGTCTATTCTTTGTTAAGCTGTTTTACTTGGTATGCATAAAGTACTCTCTAAAACAGTATTTCTGAATAATCTGAAATAAGTACATTTTATCATGTGAATCAACATAGCCCAGTTCTACTGTTGAAGTCAATATTCTTAAGAATGAGAGACTCCTGTTTGAGTTTTACAATACCAGATATCTTTTTTCATTAAGCTTCCTAATCTGATGTGGATTGACTACATACAGCGAGAGGGTGGGTCATTTGATGAAGAGCAATTGTGTTCGTGTGAGTCACCTTTCTCAATCTTATTTAAAAGTTAAACTCTTTTTAAATCCCCATCTTCAGCTGTGATTTTGCATCATATATCCTGATCTGCAGTGAGTGATCACTAATGAAAGATTATTATCTGCAATAATGCGTTATTTTTATCCTTCTTCCTCAGTTGTCCTCTGAAGATAATAAGAATCTTCATAGTTTTCTTTCCTCTGCCATTGATCAAATACTAGATAATGAAGCAGACGGTTTTAAAAATTCTCCTATAAAGCCTCCTGGCTTCTTTACTGCTGCAGTTTTCAGTTCTTTGTAAAGGTTAGCCAAGTTATTCTCATAGAGACACTTTTAATAGACGTAGGAGATTCCTGCTTACAGAAAGAGGCTTCAGTGTCCCACAAAAATATTTCACAAGGAGTTGAAGCTACAAACTTTGAAGTTTCTTCTTTGTTGAAGAAACAAACTTTAATGGTTCAAGTTGATACAGACTCCGGAAAAATAATAAATCATCTGTAATACAAAGCCTGGAAGTTCTTTCTTTACCCACTACTCAGAGTTATTTGCCATAAGAACGTCATTGTCTGTAGGTTACTCCTCTTTGGAGCTGGTCCAAAGGCGAAGGAACCAGAGTGAATGTTCTACCAAGAGCCCAAATTAGTTTTTTTTTCTTGTTATGAAGTATCTGACTGAGAAAATGTCAACTTTTAGTAAGATAACAGAATCTGAAGGCTGCAAATATGGGGAAAAAAATGCTGTAACAATATTTTAAAAAGATTTAACTTAGCCTTGTGCTTGTGGGAATGTGGGTCCCATTATATTAAAACATTGGAATAACTCAGGATTGATGAAGTACTCGAGAGTGACAACATAAGCAATACTTATCATTTGGGGCATATAGGAGGCTTTTTTTATGACACTAAATTTCCTAAGTCATAGTGTTGATGTGTATGTACAACCTTTAAGCTGTTTTACTTGATGCTGTAAAGCATTTTGATTAGGACAGTAGAATTTCACAAATTGGTAATGGCAAATGCTTTCTAACCATTCAACATGGGTATCAGGAGAGGTATATGATTAATGAGGTTTCAGAAGCATGTATTTTTGGCCCTTGGCTATTTAACATTTATGTGTTTGTAATAAAACACAAAATAATTTCTGTTAATGCTTGCAAATTATGGAGAAATCAGAGAAATGATAAATGCGAAAAGAGGAGAGGACAGTAAAACAGATTAAAAGATCATAAGGGACTCTGATTTTATAATTTATTCTTGTATTTATTTTCTTTTAGTGTATACTTACTATCTGCATGATTTGGTCTATGTACACAGAAAATTATTTACAAAACTTACTGGTGGAAGAGGCACTAATGAAAATATCAACATTTATAGTAGTATGTTGCAAAACTTTGGACAGTGTTTTTTTTGTATGTATGTGCTTGTTTCTCTGATCTTTCAAAAGTGTAGGAAAGTTATCAGATACCCTGATACCACTATTTCCCCTGACTGTCATGGAAACTTTGTACAGGTGGTTAAATTGCCTAGTGCTGTGTATATTCTTTTGTAAAACATTTGTATTCGCATTGCAATGATCTGTTCTTCATGTGGTATTCCAAAAAAGAAAAGGCTGTGTTTTAAAGCAGGTGCTTTGTTTTGCTGGATCGAGTTATCCGACTTGAAGATAAGCCCTGGCACTGAATAAAAGTTTTTGGTAAATGTAGCAACAGAGCCTGGATCAGACTGTCACAGGGATGCACTTGTGTCCTTTAAGCAGACTAATTAGTGCGTGACTAGAAAGAAAAATATGGTCTTCATTAGCTTTGTGTTCTTTGTGGTCAAAACAGAATTACTGCTAGATTTCTGCTAGATAAAGATTTTAAAAACAGCACTGGTTGGGTGTATGTAGTCTTTCATTTTGTGGGAAGCTGGTAACCACTTTGCTGTGCTGAACCTTGCAGCCATTCCAGCTGTTAAAGCACTCTGCCTAGGAAGACATGCGGCCCATGGAGTTACTTGCAAACACAGGATCGATCTACTCCGTCCTTGCAACTAAAAAGTATTTTATTTTAATGATCTGCACTGAGCTGCTAAGTATTGGAGGGGAAGGAAAAAAAACCCACATTGCTAAGGCGGTTTGCCAGATTGTTGGCTTGCTTTTAGTGTTACTCTTCACTACTGGTTAAACTCATTTCCATTGATGAACATGTTTCCAAATGCTAACATTGCAGTCCTCTGACTTTCTCATATTAAGTATTTCTGTATTAATACACAGGGAAAATAAGAAAAATCTTCGACCAGGAAGAGTAAAATGCACTTTAGAAAATGAGAGAAGGGAGCTTCTTGTCCCCACCCTGGTGGAAGAGCAAAGCAGCATCTTGTTCTACCAGCATGGATAAGCTAGGTTTCCGCTTGCTCTTCTCGGTTTTGCAACAATCTAGGTGCTTTCCTGTTTTATTTGTTCGTCTTTTGTATGTCTCTTTCTTCTCGAGTGTATGTTCTTTTTGCTTTTATTGGGAATACTCTAAGTGTATGAAGTGAGAGGACTTTGTGTCAAGTCATGGTCTCCTGTTTCAGGCAGCAACATCATATCTTGCCTTCTAACATCAGGTGGCATCTCTGCTTTACTCACCTCTTCTGTGGAGGGCTGCATGGAGCTCTTGACTGTGGGAGTAAAACTGCCTTCTCTCTTACTATGTAAATCCTATTTTTACACTGATATACCCATTTGCTGGTGTGCAAAAGTTGTTTTTAGCTACAATACCTGTTTCTGGACTTCAGGCAAGTGCTTTGAGAGCGGTGTTAACTCTGCTTTGTTTTACATGGAGCGTAGGTTGGTTTTTAGAGCAGGTTCTCCTGATAGAGCCAGGATTTCTAGGCACTCTGTGACCAGCACTTTCGTTTCCCTCCCTCACCCTTGTAGCTCTTCTGTAACTGTGGCACTGAGAGAATTGTTCAGAGTGTTCCATATAATACCCCGATTAATGACTGTGCTCTGTCCCTTTGCAGCAACCGCTCTGGTGATACTTCTAAAGTTAGGCCAAGCTACTCTCAAGATTGTTCTTACACATCTGAAACATTTCCTGCTCTAAGTGTGCTTCTGCTATGCTGCAAACACCCACACCTTTGCAGCTCTACAATATTCACACCTGCATCACTTGCAGTGTCACCTTGAACTTGTTTTCCACATTGCATGTTATGTGTGGATTTTAAAATAAATTTTCTTCAAATAATGTTTTTCCTCATGACACTTTATTCTTGCGCTTAATCTTTAATTGACCATGAGTGAAAGGATCAAAAGCACGATCGCTGTATGTTCTCTGGAAGGTGAAAATTAGCAATGTCCTCATGAACTTCAGTATTTTCCCTTAGGTGTTGAATTTGGTCAGTCCTAGATATTGAAAAGTGTACTAATTTGTGAACATAATCTTATATCCTGCCTCGGTAAACCCCCTTCCCTATGAACTTGAGCACTGTTTGCATAATTAAAAGAAAGACAGCTTAAAATATTTTTTTTTTTCTTAGAGAAATTTACGTTTCAGGTGAGCTGGGAGATACTATGTTATAAGGAAATGTGTCCTATGGAAAACCTGCAAGCCAGATAGGCATTCATGGGCCCAGTATGATTCTCAAAAGCAATTTTCCAGTCTTCCCCCAATTCACATGCATCCCTATTCATACAATAAATAAAATCATGCTTATGATGAAGGCAAAATAGGTCCCCACCAGAGCATTTTACAACACAAGGAGGCAGGTTACTGAGCATATAGTGCATTTGCTTAAAACGCATGACTGCAGGCAGCCCAAACTGCAAAACGGTTGTACATTGTGGGAGATGGCTGGCCACATGATAAATGAAATGCCTTTTATGGATCTGGGTTCTGCTGCAGGCTGCAACAGATGCTTGTGCAACGTTTATTTGACTGGCTTAATGCAAAACTAACAGCAAACTAATGGTTAAATAATTAACCTCATTAATATGCTGTCAAAGGGAAGTTCCAGGAAAGGTAGCTGAGGCTGTGGATCGATGCGCATGTAGACAGTTCTCCTGGGGTCACTGATGAGCCAGTGTAGTCTCTGGGGTGCTTTTTTTTTTCTGAAGGTAACTTTAGAACAGTACATAAATATGCCCCTGGCAGAAAGAAATGTGTTTCCTTATGCTTGATACCTTCACCCAATCCTTGCCACTAAATTGCTGAAGGCTTCCATTTTTATGCACTTTCTGCACTTTCTCAAAGCAGTGACTATGCTCCTCTAATGCCACCTGCGCTCACTAGCCTTAGTATAAAGGTTGGGAAATGTCATTTCCCCTGCCCCCGAAATATTATCAGAGGCTGAAGTAGCGCTTCAGCAATCAATACATCTGTTTCTTTTCTTCCAACTACTCCTCAGGCCAAGTTCACATGTTTGTAGGGCACAGTCTTTGAAATGTTGCCAATGGGTCACCAGTGTTGTGACCAGTGCCTCTTTGCAGGTAGTAACTTGCCTCTTTTTTTTTGTCTTTATTTTTGTATTCTGTGTGGACATGTGTTTGCATGTGATGTTTATGATGGACTCTTAAAACAGAGTGCTGTTGAGTGATATTGTCTGGTAATCTAAATACAGGATTGTGAGGAGATCCAAGAGCCCAGCAGGTCTGTTCCTGGCTCTTTGGGATCCAGGGATCCACACAGGAAGATATTAAAAGAGCATCACGGAGAGTTCTGGTTTAGAGAGTCAGATACTGAGGTATTAAAGAATAGCAGGGGCTCGTACACCTGAAGTTTTCAGTTTGGTGTGCTCTGTTGTAACCTTTGCTTACAAGACAATCTACCTAGTTGCCCACGGAGCTTTTGAGCTTTTGTAGCCTCCTGAGGTGGAGGTACAAAACCAAGAACTTTCTTTGAAGCAAACACGGCAAAATATACCAGAGGCCCCTGCTCTTTGAAGGTGTGTTTTCTAAGCTGGTTAGAGAGAGATTACAAGCTCTGATCTCCTGGGCAAGACAGGTTAAATAAGACTTTAAACTTATCCCTTTTTCATTGCTATGTCTATTACAGATAGATTGTTCTAAGAAACTTGCCAGGACTTAGCAAAATCCTTTCTCCTCAAACAATGCACTAGCCAGGCATTAGAGTCCTGCACAACTCAGCAGAGCTAAGAATCTTTAAATATGTCCTCCAGTGGCTTATCTGTATTGCATCTTCATATTTCTGTAAGTTTGATATCTTAGTTTTTTCCAGGTCTGAGAGTGCCTGCTCCTTTGAAAAGGGATAAAGGATTCATTTTCAGCAACCTAAAGTAACTAGATGGCAACTTCGTGACGCTTGCATATGCTTATATTGTAGACAAGAAGCTTCAAGCAATGGGGATTTTTTGAGGGAGCAGGGGAAGGAATCTCACTTATGGACAAGAATTAAACATCGCTGAGAAAGCAGTTTCTTTTTCTGAGGCATGTTAAAGATGTTCTGGGCTTTGGATGGCTAGAATGAGTCATGGGGAGATAGATCAGTAACTGGGCAATGGGCTTAGACTGGGTGCTGAAGCTGTCTTGATATGCAGTACAATATATGGTTTTATATTCTCCCATGTAAGGGGTGCATGTGTGTGTTCCGGTAAATAAGGTGATACTTACAGTGTGACTTCCCATCCCCAGAATGATTACACATGGGTTGTTGAGTTATTAAGTGAAGAAACCATCATAGTGTACATTCATTTTTAGAGCATGATCCCATAGCCAAGGGGTTTCTTTCAAGACTACTTCCAGGCTGAAAGAAACTGAAAAGCTGTTGTGAAATCATTTTTGTGCATAACCTTCAGTTTTTATTAAAGATTTTTTTTTTGCTGCGTTTACAAGCTAAACCAGCTGTGAAAGGTGCAAGCATATAGTTTGTATTCAGCAAAGATCTGTCATTTTGTGCTTACTGCAAGGCAAATGGCTCTGCCAGTTGGGGCTACAATTTATCAAGCTGGCAGAGTGACAATTTTCATTGCTCTTGAAAATTTATCATGGATAGTCATTTTTGAAGGGTTTACTCTTTTGTTTGAGCAGGCTTCTTACATTTAGACTTATCAAAACGGCAATTATTAATGCCATTAACCCATGAGGCAAAGATCAGCTTTGTCCTGGCAACCTCAGGTATGTCGTCCTGACAGAGATTTATCTGCTCCAGCTTCTTCCAGGGCATGTGGGTCTAAAGAGCAGATATAATGCAACAAAGTGCTGTCTTCCTAAATAACAGGGAAAGTCATTTTTGTCCTGGCTGCTTTAGCAGGAAAGCAAAGTGAAAGGGAGGCAGGTGGGTCAGGTAAAATGCTAAATAATAACAGCCAAAATTATTTTTATGTTCTCTGCTCCAACTTCTTTGCTTGTCCCTAGAGGCTTAGAGAGCACCTTGGGGAGGGTTGGCAGCATCTCTGTAACCCTGCTCATTGATGAGACTTTCTTCACGTTGTGGTGTAGCTGGTGGTTCCTTGGTACCAGCAGACATGGGATTGCGTGGGGCGTCTGAGTGGCTTGGTGGAGCTGCCGAGCATCCTTGGGCTGGCCTCGCTGCAAGGAGAGAGCCTGGCTGCTAACACTGTGTGTATATATCTGCAGTACCCTAACTCACACAAGGCACCACCTGCGTGAGTTCAAGGTGGCCAGTTCCAGAGTGAAAAACGAGTTTTAATGTTCCTGCTGCTATTAGAGAAATGGAGCAGAGGTGTCTTAAATCTAAGCAGAAGCACCAAACAGATATCCATTCCTCAAATAACTTTGTTCCTTGACAGCTTGAATCGTTTCGTCGGGCTCACAAAATTCCAGTTTCCTAAGTCTCCCTGAACAGGGACAGGTTCGCAGGCAGCCCAGGCCGATGGAGCTCGCCTGCCTCCCGCCCTGCACCAGGGTGGAGGCGCTGCCTCGGGGCAGACCCTGCCCTGCTGCCTGGTTCGTTACTGCTGTTGCCCCCTCTTCCTCTCGGGCCCCTCCATTAAGGTGGTTATCGTTGCTTCTGTGCCTGACTTTTTGGTTCCCCCGACTTTGCCCAGGGATGGGTGCTGAGGGCTGGGACACTATGGGGAGGTGAGAGCTGAACGGAGGAGTGAGCTGGTGCGCGGGAGCTCCTAGCTGCACGCAAAGAGCCCAAAGCAGGATTTGTTTGATGTCCAGTGGCCAGCGAGGTCAAAGACATGAAAGTTGGGCATAAAAACAAGCTGTGTCTGGAAAGCAACCCTTAGGCTGGAGCTGAACTAGATCCTTCCCAGGCCGCGTGTGCTGGGTGGTAGAGGGGACTATGGCAGGAGCGCTCGCTGACCCCCTGTCCGTGCATCAGTGAGCTTGTGTAAGGATTTGAAAATATTGGCATGTAACACACAAACCATGCCTCCCATGCAATCATCCTTGTATGAGAAATACAATATAGAGAGCCTATTTTCCATGGATTTTTAAAATAGAGTATCATTGTCATATCAGTGTTGGCAGGAAAGAGCTTAAAGAAATCAATTTGCTCGTCACTGCTCACCGGAAACCTTTGTACTTGATTCCCTTTCCTCTCAGAGCAGAATCCTTGAAGTGATTGCGCGCAAGGTAATGTCCATAAAATCAGCGTTAAGAAAGAGCAGAATCAAACTCATTACCTTGGCAAGAGGAGCATAATCTGTAGGGTTGACTCCCTCCTTGTAAGGCACACGGTTGTAAGGTCTGACACCCTTCTTGAGTGCTTCAAGAGCCTCTGGCTAAGCTGAACAATACACACCTGCCATGTGGTACAAGGCAGCATGTGCCTTGAAGTAACTGCTGTGGAAGTGCCCGTGGGACACTTGTCCCAAGGGGGAGCACAGTATCCACCTGAAGGTGGTGAGCAGGTTAACTGGCAGAGCCAAACCCGTGTTAAGCAGTTGATGAAGCTTTAGCATAACAAGGAGTTGAGTTAACACAGGAAAGTTTAGAATTGCTTTTGTATAAAGTGAATTTCACTGTGCAATGCAAGATTGGGAGGTATTCATTTAGAAGACTTCAGAAATGTGAGGTGGGAGAAAAATCAGATACGTCATTGTCCTTGTCAAGTTGGCAAACTCAGCAAAAGAACTGATGGAAAAGTTTTTCCAAGATATGTAGTTAAAGTTTTCAGTTTTGCCTGTGAGCTCTTGTTTCCCCTTTATCTACAGGAGGAAAAACAACAAGAACAAAAAAAAAACCCATAAAATCCACTGCATTGAAGTCAAGTAGTCTGAGGTGAAAGAACAGAGGTGAAATAACAGATCTTGTCAATCTTTACCATCGGATATGAAGGCAGTATTAAACTCTAATATAATACTCTTCATGTATCTTTACTTTCCTAAAAACAAATGTTGGCAATCAGAGAAATAATTGTAAGCTTGTCAGTTATGACCCTTAGTGCAGTGCAGAAGAAAAGTCACTTGTTAGCAGTGCGTTTGTCCACATTGCCACTGGAATAAACTAAGGTTCTGCTGTTGAAAATTGCTGTTTTATGGGAGGCTGTGGTTATTCAGAGCATAATTAAATGTTCTGAATAAACTAAAATGCTACCCACATACTAACTTCATAAATAATAAAATCAAAATGCACCTTTTCCCCAATTAGATTATAAAGCATACCAACTGCTTCTAAATAGTAGCTGTCCAAAAAAGATATTTTAATAGTGTATTTTTGACTCAATAAGAATATAAACCATTGTATTTTCAAAATTCTATACATAACCAAATTTGATCATGAGTTTGAAACATACTAACATTCAGAGTCAGAGGTGCAACACAGTATTTTTTTATGCCCTCTGGATAGGGTATTTAATCTAGTTAAAAGAAATGCTCATAATCCCTTCATCTCTAGAGAAATCAGCACATTAGCACACAGGAAATCACACTGAGCATCTGAGGAAGAAATGTGGGTTTTCCTTGGGGGAGGTAGAGACAGTGTTATCTGCACTAACCTAGCAGGTTTGCCTTGGCCTGCCAGTCCTGCGTTTTCTCCTCTACCAAACAGAATTTTCCCTCTTTTAAATCACTAGACACTTATATTGCTACCTTGTCTTCTCTATGCTTATTTTATTGCTTTTTTTGTAAATTATGGATTGTTTTCTGACAGAAATTACTAGGACATATAGACTCAAGAAAGAACAAAAGTGTGTGGAATAATTGGTGGGTTAGACACAGGTAGTTTATTATACCTTATCCCCGAGTGTTGCATTCTTAAATCAACTTTAGGCTAATTTTAATCTATTCATTATTATATTTTTATTAAATCAGATGGTGTCAAGACTTGCTTTAATTTGGAGAATCTCTTCCTGTCATGGTCTTTTCAAAACTCTATACTATATATATATATATATATTTATATATATATATATTTATAAAAAATAGCATATATACTATATATATATATAGTGTGTTTGTATATATATATATATATATATATACACACACATACTTTTTCACATTATGTTTCTTTTTTTCTTATTCCCAATGGTGGAATAATACATCAAGATTTCAGTTATTGAAACATAACTAATTTCAGAGCTTATTACAGAAATTGAGCCATCAGTTCAAACAACACAGTAGTTCTGAATTAGATCTTTAACTACATTTTTCAGTCTTTTTCAGCTTCTTTGTTAATTTTATCATTTATAAATATTTAAAACATCTTTTCTGGTACTACATGCAGTGGTGCTCCATGTTCCCTTTCCCTCTTCTTGGAGGTTTGGATTTGTTCCTTCTCACTCTTCCATTGCTGTGTGGACCCCACACATGCAGTGAGGTCTGCATCAGTTAAGGGTCTCACAATGCATATGATTAAAGCTAACAAAATTTAGCTTTAAAATTCAAATCATAAAGCAAAACATAGTTAACTAATAGAGCTGAGACCTGTGGGAAAGGGAGCTTGTAAAATCCAGTAGGAATTAATTTATGGGATATGTCTAACCTTGCATTTCTCAGAATGTCATTTGAGAACGATGCTCATCTAAACTAGAATTTGAACAAAAGTTAACAATCAATTGAATTATAACAGGCACGGATTCAAAGAGAAGATCTTATCCTTTGCAAAAGATAGGCCAGTGTTGCCCTTGATTGTCTCTGAAAAGCTTTCAACATTCATGATGATAAGGACTTGCTAGGAATCTGGAATCTAAATCTTCACATCAGTATCATATCTGGCTCCCTTCTCTGAAGCAAAATACTATAAAACCTCAAGACCTTGAAGATTCAGGAGTGATTTTATATTCAGCATTTATTTTTTTGTGGCTTATTGATCTGTGTTTACTGGAAGCTGACATGAGTGCAGCCTTAGATCTCATGTGCTTAGAAGGAAATAAGGTTCCGTGAGACCTTTCAGCAGTTGCAGTGTTGTTCGTGTAGAGGCAAATTCAGACACTGTGGAGAGGAGTTTCCCTCTGCGTGATGCTTTGCAATTTACTGCTAAACAATAACTGCTACTTTCTATCTGGTGTCTTTTCTAGAATCAATAGTTAGGGACTGTCTATTACAGAACAGCCTGTTAGATTTAAAAAACAAAACAAAACACTTTTTTTCATATTAATTTTGATTATAGGTTCTCATATAGCTATAGGTTTACGCAGAATGCTTTTTCCTCACAGGACAGCAAATGTCAGATCAACTTAAGGGTTGTTCTTTACTAAATTTCCTTTGGGCTCTCCTTTAAGTGAGATAGATGTGAGTTGTTTCAAATGTTGCTAGATATCCATAAATCATTTTTTACCTTTTTTCTTGTCAAAAGCACTGTGTTCCTACAGGTCACCGGGAAATTCCCAGTTTTGAATTAGGGTCTAACTATAAGAGGAGGAGAGAACCTCTAGCTAAAGGTAGAAGTGCAGGAGTGATCAGTGGGAGTTTTAGAAGACTTAGCTTTTCCTGCTAACAAATGTGACTGGAATTTACAGCTTTTCAAGCCATCTCCATAAAAGTAAGGGTTGATAACTTTTACTGTAGAATTATCCCCAGACACTCCTTCTAGATAGCTAGTAGTTATTGAATGTACATTGGCCCTACCTTATCCCTAGACCATCCACAGCTGCTAGTTTTGCAAACCAAATTGGCTTGTGTCTCGAGTTATTAGCAAATTTTCCTTGTCCCATGTCTGGGCTGAGCTGGAGTTACTGCGTTTCTTGTAGAGGTTGTCACACACATGTAATACTGATACTAGAGCTGTTGGCCCATAGTCAGCCTTCACTCTGCATCCTGTCTCAGTGTCTTGCTCGATTTAGGCAATCTGTGGGGTTTTCTTGCCTGGAAACGTGTCCAGTGACACATTGCTTTCCAGGCGCATGAATGTACTCACTGCAGACAGCAAGTGCTGATCAGTCATGATGTGTGGTATATCTGGTGCTGGAGGACAAGGCATCAGCAGGATTTTCCTCCTCTCGGTGGCATTGGTAGGAAGAGTACACTGTAGGCTTCAGAGTTGATTTCCAAGGATCATTTCACAGTCCTTGCTGTGGGAATGGATGGAACATCTCATGTGTGAGAGATCCTCGGTCCCTAGGGGACGAGCTGTCAGTTCAGAGAAAACCCCAAGGGATGACGGATGGCCTTGGGGCATCTGACTGTCAGAAGAGAAAAGAAATATTTCACCTCTGTGTTTGTGCATTAGCTTTCACTTGTTAAAATACAGTTATTGGTTCTTTCCTATTTCATAGGATAGCAGTAATTCACTAATAGCAGTAAAATTCCTTCATCACCAAATATACTAAAATATCTGCAGATTACCTGAATTTACAGGGGACACTTTCTCCTCTCCTTCCCCCTGCCCCATAGCCAAATTTTCACTTGATTATTAAAAATAAAATAGTGTGAGCTTAGAATATGTTAAGGACTAAGGCACTCCACACTTAAAGTAGTCTTCTATTTCTCAAATGACAAGGGAAGTTTCAAAACACTAATTTATAGGTGTTTCAAACTGCAGCCTGTGCGCTTCATTAAATGTCACTAGAAATGTGATAGAAATGTGTACATCCATTATTTACAAACAAAAAATGGAATCTTCTTTAAAATGCAAATGGTTTGTTTTTCCCTGAGATTGCAGAGAATCACATGTTGAGTCAAGTGGAAAACATGTCTGACTTTTAATAGTTATTAATTGGCAAAATCATGAGGGCATTAGTATCTACGAATCTGAATTAAATCATGTTGTGGAAACCGCAAAGTTGATTTGGTAGCTGATTTTCACTCTTGCAGAACTGCAATAAATAATTTTATATGTAATGTTTTTAAAGAACAGGAGAGTCTAAAGATATTATACAGCTTTCTCATTGCAGTTTATAGGTGTATAGTTTTACCTATGGGCATACAGTTTTAATGAATATATCAATTAAGTCTGGATATCACAGTATTTTTTTAAAAAGTATACTAATCTAATGGTCAACAAATGAAATACCAATTTCATAAAGTGTAATGAGGATGTTCTGTAGGCTTACCCAGCACTCATTAAATTTAGAGATAATTTATCTGTAGTCTTTAGAGAGTGTTCAAGATGATTGCTGTTTCTCAAATGACCATTTTGATTAACAAACAAACAAAATTAAATTCGATGTTTAGACAGTTATTGTAATGGGATTTCAGCTACTAATGTGTCTGGACTGGAAAAAAGAAGGAGATTTTCAGACTTTCTGATGAGTCTCTCTTAGTTGGTATTCATAAGGCTAGATCTAAAACTTGATGTAGGAGAGAAGTAGAGGCCAGAATTACCAAGCTTAGTTGCCACTCAACATTCTGCCTATTCTTCTTTGAAATCTCCCCATAAAGAGCTGTATCTCTGGACTAAAGATCTAATTATATGAATTCTATAGGGACTCTTACCTGGCTATTAGCAGGAAAGTGCCGGTCTGTTCAGCTCTTCCTAAGAGAGGATAGGGACACCGCTCTGAGGAGGCTGCCCAGCAGACAAGTGTCCCTGGGCACCTCGAAGTAAAACATGTAATAGATAAATTTAACTTATCTCTATATTCTGTGAAGTGGCTTGTGATAAGAGAAAGCTCCTGCCTCCGAAGCTGCGGCCTGTGCAGCTTGTGCAGGCTGGGGCTCGGGGGCTCTGCAGCCCTGAAAACACTGCTATAACGTCTGGCTCTAGAAGCCAGCTGGAACTAACACTGTTAAACGCACTGAGTTCAGGGAGCTTTTTAAACAAAGATGTATAGCTATTCCTGTTCAGCTTTAATCAAATGACCTCTTAGATGTGTTCCATAATGAAGGGTCTGAAAAGCAGACTCGGCTTCATAATGTATTATTCCAATTTTGCTTGTTAGCGGAGATAACTTTATTTAACTTTTCTCATTGGCTGGTCACATTTACCATGAAAAATTTTGATCATTATCTAGCAGACGAGTCACAAAACCAAATAAATATCGCTGTTCGATTTGGCTTCTAGCACTATTCACTTAAAGTGAATATACTTGGAAGAAAGTGTCTGGTCTGAAAAGCAATGCGGTTCTGTGTATTTGTTGGGAATCTAGAGCAAACAGTAGCAAAAATAATGCAGAGTCTCCTGATGTTTTTTTGTAGGGCTGGTGGACAAGGAAGGGCTATGGCTATACTCCCCCTTAGAGTGAATTGCAGTGAATAATCCTGCTGAGCTGCTGCGCCATCAAGTCTGCTGGTGGGCTAGTTGCATTTGACCATTGCAACATACGTATTTCTTGCAGTTAGATGTGAGAGTAAGAGAACACAGGTCAGCCTGGGAGGAGTCTGTTCTGTATGGAGGGAACATAGGTGTGCTAGCGGGAGTAATCAGGAAGGCTTCCAAAATTGGAATAATTCACGAAGAGAAGGTGATAGAGGAGTTTCTTCCCTTTAATTGGTAGATAAAAGAGGTAGAAGTGACAAGAAGTACTTTTGTGTGTTTGGGTTGGTTGTATTTTTTCCTTTCTTTGCTTAGCTCTTCCTATTGAAAACGCCCTAGTGCCAGATCCCCTATGGCAGCGCTTCAGGCTAAGGGTCACCCTGAGGCTTGGGGCTGCTCAGCTGGGGACAGGCACCTCTTCTGCTCTAAGGGGTCCCGCTGTCTAAATACCTAGAGATGATCACTTACCTGACGGCTCAGCAGGGGAATTGGTACCACTTAACTTACACGACTAATTGATAGTAAGAAACAGTTGCATATTTTATGATTAGGAGGATGTAGGAAGTAAATGAACATGAAGGAGATCTTTATCAGATTCAAATTAAAGATTTTTTTTCTGCAAGAAAGCCACAGATTGTGGCTGTGTGTTAATGGCAAAATAATTCATTTGTTTTAGATATTTGTTACAAATGATTTAGTACAGGCTTCTCATAACCCGTGGACTCGCAACTTACTCCTAGTAAATCTAGTCCTTGTGCCCTCTGCCTTCATCACATGTTTATAAGTCTGTGACAATTGCACTTTCAATGTATCATCAATAAAATTAGTAACTTCTTTACCCCAACTGTAGTTAAAAATAAAGTCAGATAGTGACATGTGATATTGCAATATGTGAGGAAATTATGTGACGTTTTGCTGTTTCTCAGCCTGGCAATTTTCAAAAGGGATCTGTGGGTAGATCAAGTAATTCATTCTTTCTCAAAGAGATTTAAAAAAAATAAAAATGCTGCCCTTCAGGACTTTTTCTAAGTTGCTACCAATTCTTTCTGCCTACCTAACAAATTCTAATCCCTTTCAAGATATTCATCTCATTTGGTCTCCCTTAGGACTCTGAAACATTCCCTCTCAATTTGATCTGAGGAAGCACCTAAATCATTAGCTATTGCAAGCTTGCCAACTCTTAATTTAATAAATTAAACAGAACAGAAGTTAATGCCCAGGATGGAAACCACAATGGAAAGACCCAGCCGGGGTGCAGTTAAGTAGTAAAGAGAACTGAAAGGAAAACAGTGAGAGCAGTTCTTTTATTGTGATGAGACAAATCATTTCATCTATTTTCTGACATGAAAGGCAAGAAAGGCAAAGGTGAACCTAACAAATAACACAAAGAGGAGAAAGAACAGAATGGAGTGAAAATTTTCCAAATGTCAGAGGAAATTAAATAGTGAACTGCAAAGGAAGCTGCACCCATTTGCTCAGCAGAACCTTCTCAAAGCTGTCATGTTGGGAAAAATGGAAAAGCTCAAGAAAGCATTTTGAACATGTTTGTGTTAAAGTTTGGATTTCTCAGACCTGATAGCAGCAGGTGTCGTCTTGGTATTCATTATTCATGTCGTCTCACAATGCACATCAATCTATAAATGAAGAGATTTATGGACCCCTTTCCACTGGACTGAGTAGATAAAATGTATTACTTTGTTTAAGCTCACATGGCCATAGCAGTAGCTGGAAGTTATTTTCTTGATAGAGCTGATAGACATATGGGTTGCAAATAAGTTTTATTTTGATGAATATGCAGTTGAACAGGGTTATGCAATATATAGTCTTCATACTTTAATGAATGGTAATGTACTTATATTATTCTGAAAAGCTAGATCTCTTCTTCAAATCTGAAACATCAGTCAAATAGAAATGTTTCATTTTCTCTCAGCCTCATTTTCTGCTTAATGTAATGTATAAGGCCTAATCCTGTTAGTTACCAAGAGATTCGGGACACATTAGGCTGGATCTTGAGGTCCTTAATCTTTGTTCAAGCTAATTTCCTTTGACTTTGGTGCCGAACCTGCAGGATCCAGGCTGAGGTAAAACTGAGCTCCTGATGCTGCTTCCCTGGAAGCAGCAAAACTTGTCATTTATCTCAGTGGGAGCTGGAGCCAGAGCTAAATTGTAACCTTAGAATTTTGCCTGTTAACATTGGTGGGATTGCAAGGTGCAGCGACTTGTAAAATCCACTATTAAAGAATAAAACCAAACCCAGTGAGTCATTTCTCGGTGTGAAGGGCTGCATTTCAAAAGGGTGACTCCTCCTGGGCCTGAGCTGCTACCGTTCACACGCTGAGAGGTCCCTGCGTGACGAAGGATTGCTCAAGATGAAAGGTTGAAGAATCTTCACCAGAGGAGTTTTATTTATATATGTGTGGCTTGATCCCATAATGGGTAGTAATAGGAAAGAAAAGTGAGTCCAGACTTTTAAGTAGATTCAATTCTTAGTGATTCTTGTTGCCTTTTGAATAAGTGAACCTGGAGCAGTTTTCTAAACTGCGAGCTTTAATACAACCATCTCCATGGGACAGATTCTCAGAGCTGCTTAGTAATTCTGAGGGTCCTGGACTGTTTAGCCTTTTCTCTTATTCATTTGCATGGAGCCTGGTAGCATAAGGAATAGACTCGATGTGTTACCCATAGACTTCAGTGAGAATAATAGATTAAAAGAGAGCTGGAGCAAACAGAATAGACATAAATTACTGTGCTGCTTCTTGATGGGTTTATGCCAGTCTAAGGCTGTGCTAGATATATTTCTCTGACTGTTCCTGTGTGCTCTCATGTGGTTACATGTAGAGTCACGCAGACTTTGGCTCACTGAGCTATAGAGACCCTGACCTAACGTGGTTCATTTTCATCCAGGCTTTCTCCTGTCCCTGCGTGAGTACCAGTCATGATAGAAGGAGGATGTGAGAAATGCCTTACACTGGTCCACACTTGTTCTCCTAATTGTGAGTGAACATAATCTAATTTGCTCTTTCTCACTATTTATTTTTTCTCCACAAAACACTATACAGAAAATACAGAAGTCTTGTAACTTGCCTAGAAGCAGCCTTCTGAATTCTTTATATTCAATTTTCCGTTTTTTTTCCATGTCTGAATTTGCATGAAACTTGCGTGCAGTTAGTCTCTGGGCATGATGCGGAACAACTGTATACTGCATTCACAGTCACTGTGGATGCATTGACAGGGTTGCTCGGTACGTAGATAGGAGATAATTCTATACAAATGCTCTAATTTATTATAGTTTAGTTTATTGAGAAATATGTCTAATTCATCACATCTGCTGAATGTTCATGAAATGCTCCAGTAAATATAGTCTATGAGCTGCTTGCTTTCAAACTGGGGTACCAGAGCAGTGCTGGAGAAATATTCATGTACTGAAGAGCTGAAGTTTCAGTGAAGCCTTGAGCATGTGCTAATGTGGTCTTCTTTGCATCACTCTGAATCCTGTGAGTTCATCCTCATGAGCAAAACTGCCTGTGTTCAAGTAGATGCAAGATGTGAAATTTTAAATGGGATAATTTTCAACTAGTATATACGGTTGTGATTAGTGACTATAGGTTGCTTATTTTGACTTGGAATATCTGTGTTAGGCTAAATCAACCTTTCCCATTACTTTGGTGCACATTTCCTGAAATATTAAAGTTCCACTTTAATTAAAACTACTCCTTGAAGTGGCCAGAACTGGAATCATTATTCTGAGAGGTACTGAAGTAGAAGCAGAAAGATGTGGTGATGAACTGTTCCATTAAAACAGTGCAGATCATTTCTGATTTTGAGATTGCTGAAGTGACCTGAGTGCTAGCTGATGTCACTGCAATGTGTGTACATCTGTCTTGCTGCTGAGCTGAGCTGGTGTCTGACCTTTCTTACACGGTGGGACTATATCAAACACAGATTTTTTTTTTCCCCCATAGTTAGAAAAAGTAACAGGGATTCCTTCAATTAGAACTGAAAGTGATGCTTTCATTTCACAAATTCAGTTTTTTCAGTTACAATTAGGGATTGTAAGGTGCATGACCAAGATTGCTATGGAAAGAGCTGCAAGGTTATTCAGTAAGCTGATCACATGGAGAGCTAGGGCATTTTATAGTAAAGTTCTATTCATAATACGTTTCCTGAGTGTCTGGTCTAAAAGTTGATGACAGCTTCATGTGCTTTAGAATACATCTTTCAGTAAACTTTACAGAATTATTAAAAAACTTTTATCTAAAGTTTTTTATAACAAAGCCCACTTAGAACTGTTTCTTAATAAAGGAAATATAGAATTACACAGGTTTTCCACTTCATGGAATAACCAAACAATTGTGTTTACACAAGTGTCATGTTTCAGTCATGGGTGGTTTGGTTTGCTGTGTGCCGTGTTTGTCTGGTGGGAACGGCCTGAGGAGCCTGCAGAGCAGCTTGTAAGATCTGAAAGAGCAGAGAAATGCGTGTGTTCTGGTGCGGGGATTTGTCTTATGTTTAAGAAGGCAATGGCACCCGTAGTTGTTTACAAGGTTTATGACTCTCTCTGCTCAAGCATGAGGGAAGTCTGTTCACCTGTAGTAGAGCTGACATCTTTGATTCTATAAATATTTTGGATCTCAAAAGAAAAGACTGAGGGTGGAATCGGTGAAGGTGCTAATTTAGACGGTTCATGGTGATTTGGGGGAGAGAGAATAAATAGAAAGGTGTGGTGTTGGCCTGTTGATAGGAGGAATTTAAGGAGCTCTGTTTACTTGCTGTTGGTATTAAGAATGTTTTTATAACGTTTCATTTTAAAATTACTAGTCTTTAAAACCAGTCTTTAAAAGCATTCTTTAAAAAATGGCTTTTATTATCTCTGTTTCTTTAAACAGAGAAGTTTAAGGAACAGAAGGACTGCTAAACCTCATTCATAACACTGTGAAGAAAAAATAATTAGCTTTTGGTTAGAAGACAGAAGAAGATTAATTAGTTTGTAAAGTCATGATTTGGGAGAACAAATTACTGTGGAGAGTGAGTTTGCAACTCTACAGTTTAAGAGACACAGCTTATACGTTGTGCCCGTGAAGCCTAGTAAATACTGTGTTGTTTTGGGGATCTCAAAGCATGCCAAGAGCTCGGAGGCCCACGGCCAGTTGGGGTGTCTGTGCAGCGCGGTGATTCCGCTCTCAGCGGCACAGCGCGGGTCCAGCCGGGAGCTCCTGTGCCCATCCACGCCGCACAGGGGCCTCTGCGGAGGGGAACCAGCTGGTTACACCGGCAGCGAGCTCCTGCAGGGTCTCTTGCTGTGGATCTCTTGATCGAGGTTGAGAATCTCTACTGCTTTATCAAAGCAAACAAAAATAATTCTTCATCACCAGCAAAATCAGAAAGAATCAGATGCAATTCACTTCATCCTGGAAGAATATTAAAAGCCAAGTTAGGTTTTTATACAGTCCATTGGTGTGGAACAGTTCTTATCAGCAATAAAATGGATTTAAGCGCTCTGAGTAAAGAATGTTTTTTAGGAGGCAGAATTTCAGCTGGCTCATACTGCTCTGACTAGGCAAGAGCAAATATGATAAAGCAAGTGGCTGGGCTGGGTTTATTGAACACTAGGGATTTGACATTTGCTTATTTGACTTGCCTCCTTCTTGACTACCTTGAAAATTAAGTTCTTTAGCTTGGATTTTATTTAAAAGAAAAGCTTTGATCTATTAAGTTGTTCATAAACATTTTTTTTTAAATAGGAGGGACGGTGATATTTCCTCTCATTTCCCGATACTAGAGTTCTTTTGATAGTCACTTCTCAATTTTTATCTCTAAAAATGATATTGATTTTGTCTGTGTGCCAGGTTTCTTGCCAGTTAGCACTTCAGATACTCATGTCCCTGGGTAGAGAATATGCCATTGTGTCAGGAATAGGAAGAGGCAAAGGCAGCCTGAAACAAGAGCTTCCTTTGATAGGACAAGTTAAATACATGAAACAAAAATCTAACACCTCTTCTCTTTACTTTTAAAAACTCCCTAGATAAATAAGGAGGGAGCTTGAGGGAGAAATCTTCAAATACCAGCTGGTCTGAAGCAGCACCCTGAACACTTAATCTCTTTTAGAAATAAAATGGTCCCTGCAGGGCAAGTAGGGCAAGCGAAGGAAAGCCCCTCCATCGCCGAGGGTCTGCCCTGCAAGTGAAGAGCCGCCCCACGTACAGAGATGTGCGTTACCCTGGATGTGTTAGTGCAGCCCCTAGGAGCTGTGTGTGCCCACGGCCTCTGGACGGAGAGGCCGTCCCCGCTAGGCTGGAGTCGTTACCACGAGACTGCGTTTGTGTTCAGGAGTGGGAGTTGGACGTTTGCCTCTGTAAGGGGCTCTGTGCTGAGTTGAGAGACACAGAGGTGGGACTCGTGAGAACGTGTAGTACAAGGGCTAAAAATGGTAAAATATTGAGGTGGTAGCTCCCCTTATGAAGAAAGATGCATGAGGGCATGAGATACTATAAGAGCTTTTCGGTAACCATTCTTGGAGATAAATGAAAGAGTATCATAAAAAGTATCAAAAATGGGTTTGTTGATGCTGTACACACATCAGGCCTTTGAAGAGAGCTTGTCCCAAAACCATATAAAGGTCCTTCCCAGGCCTCCTTTTGGCTCCCTGCTCTGTTCCAGGCAGGCGCTGGGCTGACCTGTCTGGGAGCTGCCCAGAGAGTTGTGTGTGTGTGGTGTGTGTGTGCACGCATGTGCGTGCACGTGTGTGTGTGCGTGCACTTGCACAAGCACCGGGTCACTCGGTACCTCCTCCGCGTTCTGCCCAAGGAGACGCAAAGCGAGCTCAGTTCTGTATGCACCCAGACACGTAGATGTATTCCAAGTCCTGTTGTCAGAACTGATTGTCTCCTAAATTCATTAACTTTATGACTCATTTTCCCAAGGATAAATATTGCCTTTGCTGATTAGGCTTGGATTCCTAAGTAGTTTGGAATATTTAGTCTTTGTGTCTGTTTTTTAATTTAGCAGTACTCTTGTATATTGCAGCAGGTCAAAGAATAAAAGCAAGGTTACAAATCTGATTTTATGTGATGCTCTTCCTACTGCACTGCCAGGCAGTCATAGAAATTATCTTTTTAAAAATCTGCTTTTGTGACCTGAAAAATGAGTCCCGCAAATGAATATTTAGTCATGCATCCAGCCAACTAGTCACTCTGGTGGCTGCATGAGAAACTTGGGTGAGGCATCCAGCTAATTTTAAATAGTCACAGTATTTGTTAAGAGCACTCAGAAAGCAATTACTTTTTCAAGTGTCCAGCTCGAAGCAAGCTTGGATGCCTCATGTGTCATGTCGTTTATTAAGGTGTTAGTAAAGGGCTAGTTACTGTTGGAAAGGCTGTGTTGGTTTAAGGTACCAACCACCAGTCAGATGGAGGTGATCTTTCTCTTTCACTTCATCTGGCAGTACAATAAATAAAAAAGACTGGACATCTCAAATATCTTTTCTATAACATAAGAGGCTGCACTGTGTTTCACTATCTTGTACAGTACCTTGTTGGCTGTTTTGCTTGGTACAGTAAGGATTAATAGTCCAAAATGTTGCAGGTATTTAGCATACTGAAGTTGGCTTAGTATTGATCTTCATGTTGCAGTGTTTTCATTTCTAATGAGGAAATAATTGCCAATGTAGTAAACACGTGAATATGAACATAATGCATGTATGGCTTTTGCAGCTAGCTTTAGTGGGGCAATTTTACATGAAAGTATAAATATATATGTGTATGTACGTATATCTTATAAATATATTATGTATATCTTTGTAGGCTGAGTTAACACTGGCTACCTCTGTTGGATGGAGAACACAGTGATTTCATACCGTAAGCTGATTCCAGGTGTCTTGAATTTTCCATAGTAAATCTTCTGTGAGGGGCTCATTTTGTTTGCTGGATTCTAGTCCTGAGACCGCTAAACTGACATGCAGGAATTACTGCATCTATTGGACTGAAGGCCAGGGCTTTGTTTCTCTAGCCTTTTCCAATAGTTAGGAAAAGAGGTTTACTGGAGAGGTGCAGATCAAAGGCACTGATGGCCTTGAAGGAAAGATGGCTCAACTCGTCAACTCGTTAGAGGGGGAGGATCTGGAAGCAGGAGAGGATGCTGGACAGAAGGGCTCTGCTGTTGGAAGCTGCTGGTTTGGTGAAGTAGAGCAGAAGTTTGGAGGAGAGGAAGATTCTTAAAGGCGTCTGGAAGCCATGGGGAAGAGTGTCCACTCGGTGGGGCTTGGTGGGGGTGGCGGTCCCAGGAGGAGGGCAGCTGTGAGCACCGAGCCCCAGAGATGCGAGCACGGCCCGGGGTTGGGCAGGCGGCGCAGCGAGCGGCGCTGACAGCCGCGAGCAGCAGGACGGCTCTGCCCGAGAGCCCTGCCGCACTCGTGGTTTTTTAATCTGTCAATTCGTACTTGATATGTCGGAGAAATGCTGGGGAAGTCAACTATGTAAAACAGGCAAATGAAGTGTCCTCATGGACAGCTTGTTTGTAACTTAAATTCCTGCAGACAGGAGCAGTTGACATGCAAACTAGGCTCTAGTCACCTTGGTGCTTAAATGTTTAAAATGCAGGTCAGACCAAACTGGCTTTTTGAAATGCAGGTGTGCAAGGCAAGCAGGAAAACAGCTTCAGATCTAGACTGCGTGGAGGGAAGGAAAACAGGCGCTAGAGCTAAAGGAGAGTAGTTGTGGATAAAGAGAACACAGTAGAACTAAGCTGCCTCTACTTAAATCTTCAGTGACTCTCGTGGCAACGTGGGGTAGTCCCTCTGGCCTCCAGCTGCTTCTCCAGAAGGGCGCAGTGCTGCATTTGGCTTCTCCTGGTATGTGCAGCTTTGCATCTGGTTCCTCCTGCACCTGCCTGTAGACAAGGAGCCTCTGGAAGCAGCAGCCGGTGTCCGGCACCGCTCACCCAGGGGCAGGAGCGCTCCCAGCTCCTGCCCTCCTGCTGCGGCCAGGCAGGATCTGCATCCCACTGCGCCCTGCACGGGAGGCTTCGCTAGTGCTCACTGAGCTCTTCGGTGCTTCGGTTTTGGTGACCTGATCGAAGGAGTCCTTCCGCTGAGCTATTTGTGTTCTTTGGAAATCCTCCTTGGCCTGTCTTATAGCACATTACATAATTGGTCTGTTGGGATGAAAGTCAGTCATGGAGAAGCTTCAAAGATCAGAATGAAGTGAATGACATTTTTATGAATTGTACTGCCTTAGTCTGGTCATCATCTTAGCACTTTATGTTGCATTTTGATTTTTATAATTTTTATTTTGTTATTATTTTAATGGCCTGAATGGAAAAGGTACACTTTTTTGTTTAACTTGATTATATATTGCTATTTTTTTTTCAGAATAATGTCAACTTTCTATTTTATTCTAGGTCAGTATTATCAGCTCTTACTCTGGAATCAATAGTGTCTACAACACAAATATCTTTAAGTGCTTGACAAGCTTAGTGTGCTGTTAAATGAAAAATACACCTACGGAATGTCCATAAATAGTAAAAGTAATGGTGAGATGAGACCATGCTGTCTGGATCTGAATTTTAAAGAAATTATAGCATATTGTAATCCAGAGCTTGCATATGGGAACACTCAACATTTGAATATATAATGCATGTCCTGCGTGTTAACGTAGCTTTGAGAAAACTTTTATTCAATAGACTGCTAGAAAGAGATGGCGACAGGGACTTTGTTTTTTAAGATTAGATCCATAAAATATGCCATATTAGATCCATAAAATCTGAAAATGATGAACTGGTGCACAGGTTGTCTAATCAACACGTTTTGGATAAAGTTTAGAAAATTGAGTGGACTGAGATGAAGCAAGGCTGATCATAATTTAGGAGCCATCCTACAGCACCTTCTGAAAGGGCTGAGGGAAAATTTTTTTTGGTGAACTTTGGACTAGAAATGGATTTTGGTGGCTTGTAAGAAGGTGGAGGAAATTTAAAATACGAAATTCCTTTTCAGTGGTACAGCACGTTTAGGTGCTCATTTTCCCTGGCAGACAGCTGGGGAAGGTGCCAGAGCACCTGGGCTCAGCTGGAGGGTCTGTGTCCGTCACTTAGGTTCGGTGCAAGTCTTTAAACACCCCTGTCCACACAGCGCTTCAGCAAACAGTGCAGTTGTTTCTCGTGTCACTCACCATGTCCCATCTGCTTAGTTTGCCCTCTGAGTTTTCTGCCTCTGTTTTTAACGGGGAGAGCAGACAGATACTTCAGTGGAAGTTTTGAAATCCCCGGAGAGGGAAAAAATGTTCCTTGACTGGCACTGCTGTGTAACTGGTGTGGGGTCTGCGCTGAGCGGGAGCCCTGCCCGCTCGAGGCCGCCTTGCCTGCCCTGCCTGTCTTCCAGCAACACGGCTATTTCATGTCCTATTCCATTTCACAAACAGCACGTTATTCTTCAGTGAATTCTACTTTGATTTAGCTCCTTCCAAATGTCAGTCCTTCTTTCTTGTCTCTTTTTTTTTGTTTGACACCTGCCTACTAGAGAAACATTGCAAGGGATTTTAGCCAGGCTTTCCATGGTTCATAGACACAGCAGCACAAAGTCTCCTGGCCCTAGCAGGAGCACTGCACGCTCGGAGGGCAGCATTTTGCAGGCATACCTTGGAAAGGAAGAGGTGTTACTGCAGTTTTTAATGAGGATATAACTTGTCAGTATGCTTAGTTTAATTCCCTTTTAGTTTGATAGCAGTTGAGTGATCCACCTGTGCACTTGCCACCAGCAAATCCACCAAGTTACTAATTAAGAGAAGAAAAGATTTACAGGTAGGGTAACATCTTTAATTAGACTAAGTGTAGTGGGGAAAAGGCAGATAAGCTTTCAGGCACAGGAGTTGTTCTTCAGGTCTGAAGCAGAAGCAGCAAACTTCAAAGCAAAATCAAGTTGGAAACAACTGCTCTGACTTAATTAGAGAATGACCTACAAAATTATTTTGAAAGATAAGCCTGGAAACTCAAAATTTGTTACCTGGCTGCTAAACCCCCTGAACTGGCTGGAGATGCTGTCGCATTGCCCAGCCCTGCTCTCCCGCTCATCCTGTGGATTGCACACGTGGAAACGGCATCCGGCTGCTCCCTGGCAGGCGCCACCTCTGCCCTGTCCCCAGGCTCCCCCCTCATGGCCTATAAAATATCCAGTTAAATTCCTGCTTTTGTTTCAAGTCTGAAAAAAAAAATCACTTTTATGACAGAAATTGTCTGATTTTTTTCTCTCTAAATGTACCAATTGGTATACTAAAAAGTATCACCTCAGTCTAAAACCTTGATTTTGCCTTTATCTTTGGACTATATATACCTATACCAATTTTCTCTGGTCCTTCCATCTTCCAGAAGCAAGTTAGGAGAACTAGGGTTTGCTTTCTTAGAATTCATTGCTTTCTGCTCTCTCTTTGTATTAAACAGTGCTGCTCGGTCACGAGCATTGCTCTGTGCATTAAATGCGCCTGCACTCCAATGTAATTTGAACAAACTGCTAGATGAGGCAGTTGTTTCATTCTTTAGCAAATGTAGTGTGAGGAATCTAAATACATTTCAAGGTCAAAATGGGGTTTTCATTTTTTACAGTATTGCTGCATAAATCTATATGCCTTTAAATTACCTATTAAAACACTGAGGACTTCCCCCATTTGTGATGTTCAGATGAAGTGATAGTAGAAAAGAGGCAGAATCCTAATGATAGTCTTTAGGATGAGATATCTGGTTGCCTTTTGCATCTACAGGTTATTGTCAAAATCCTAAGGAATTATTTTTCGCTTCTTTGCATGAACTGTTTTGGTATGGGATGCAGTGCTCCTGAGCTGAGTAGCTGAATAGAGCTAAAGATCATAGTGCAAAAATGAAGTGCAAATGCAAATCAGATCCAAGTTCTATTTTTAAAAGGAATAGGATATGGAGATGTTTGTTTTTTCAAACATGAGATTTCTTTAGATTAAAGAACGAGAAGCACTTGAATATAAAGGATTTCCTTTTATTTTAACTTGATAATCCCCACCTGAAGTAAAACAGTTTTCCTAAATTGCTTACCAGCAACACCTGGAAATCAATACTGTGAATTCAGCAGGGCAGGGGGGATTTTTTAACAAAGTTGCTATTAACTAACTTGGAAAGAGCAGCTCCATTGACATATTTAGAATGAGACTAGTACATTAATCCCGAGTACAGTTGGTTCCATTTTTCAGTATCAGATATATAAATGATGCAATAGCTACAGTTATTGTGAAGAAAATTTACTGTCAAATCTTGAGGTATTATGCATCAAGCTACAATTTATTCCTGTAAAAGAACCTGATGCTTTTTTCAGATTACTTAGTTCTGGCTTGTGCCTCCTCCATCAAAATCACTGTTGTGTCGTCTAAGTGAATCAACTGAATTTAATGCCAGTTTGGGAAAGCAGCTATTTGGATGAGTCCAACAGTTGTTTCGTCTTTCCCCACTAACCATCAGTAAGAAGAATAGTAAGGAAAAAATGTAATTTAGCAAATACTTGAAATGGGTATCCTCAAGCTCTTATTTTTTCTCCATAAATTAGAAATGAAAACAGGATCAAAATAATTAAAAAATAACTTGGCATGTAATTATATAATGTCAATTCCCCTCTGAACTGTAGCATGCTGCAGAATAAAGAGATAAGAGTGAGTTCATGGGGAAAGCTCAAACCTACCTACCTGCAGTAGAGCAAGGCATGTAGATTAGTTGTATGATGAAAATATGTGAAGTTCAACAACAGTTAGTACAAAACTTGAAATGAATAATGAATAAAAAAAATAAAGCCATCTGCTCTTTAAAACCTCTGGTACAAGATGCATAAACTCCAGCAGTCTGCCCATCCCTTCTCCCCGAAGCTCCCCATCTAAATGGTACTTTCTGGCACAACAGTCTTATCAAGGTAAAAAAAAAATCTATTAATAATGGATGGCTCCTTACTTTGAAATACCTAGAGGAATATTTCTCTGTAATTCTTTGTCAAAAGTAATAACTGTCTAGGAATCCGAAGCAGAGAAGAAAATAGCTTGTAGTACTGAGAGCGTTTTGATGCTTGCGTGATTCTCTAATCCTGATTCAGTGCCTAAGGTCCACCATGAAAATGCATTCTTTGACCGATTTCTGGAGGGAGAAAATCAATTGGTTTAAGTTTTTTATGAAATTCATTTGCTTAACCAAAACCTAAACGCATTGATAATTCAAACAGAGCTATTTAGCTTCCAGGGATTTTTGAACAGTTCTGTGTCATGGGATTATTACCAGTATGGGAGATGTAACGAAAGCTCTCCTTTGTATCCAAGTAATAGGGTGCAGCCCATTCCTTTAAAAGACAGTATAAATAGTGCTTAAAATATCATTTTAAAGCTAATATATTGGTACTGAGCCAAGAGTATTGTTAAAATAACTATTCAGCATTCCAACCTGTTTTTTTTTAGGAGATGAGGGTGTCAGTTGAAGGCCACCGATTCAGTTGTCAGATGAGATGTATTCTCTTTGTTTTCTTGCCTACGGGCAAACTTTCTGTCAAATTGAACAAACAACAGAGCTGTTCCTTGATTCATGTTTCTTGTCAATAAAATGGCTGGGATAGACACCACGTAGGTTTGGGAGGCCTAACCCTTAACCTCAGTAGCATGGATCAGACCAAGGAAGCCAGGGTATACTTGGAGGGAATATTTCTGCATGTGCCTTGCGTGCTGTGTTGTTTGCAAGTTCACACTCCTGATTTACAAAATTTCTATAGACTTGTGCAGAGTTCGGGGGTTCGCGTTGCCCATATCCCCTAAGAGCTGCTAAAGGGCACGGCGGCTGTCGCTGTGTGGGGCCCTGGGGTAGGCAGCGGTGGGCACGGGGTTGGGGGGCACAGCCGGGGTCGCTGATAGCGCTTTGGAACAGGCAGAGCTGCTGCTTCAATGCCCTCCATCCTCCTGCGAGGGACAGGGCGCCAGAGCCCTTCCCCGGCACCCATGGCAGCACTTGCCTTAACTCGAGTTGTTTCTGCACGTGTACGGCTGGTACCCTCTTTTTCCCATGTGCTCTGTAGGCGTTGGGGGATAACAAGTCTAAGGGTTTTTGGCTGCAATGTTATGGCAGTGTTTGGCAGTGTTTGGTTTTTAGTGCTGCTTTTCCTCAAAATAGGACTTTTCAGTCATGTTGTCTATCTGTGCCTTTTTGGCAAATTTTATGTATTTGACAGAGGCTTAGAAGTATCAAAGTGGGAAGTTCAGAACAGAGGTTCTGGGTGGAGGAGAAAGGCCCTATTAATATTCTCACTTATTAACCCTAAAGCTAATTAGCTTTCTTTTTAATAAAAATCAGAAACTTCATATGGAGGAGAGACTTGGAAACCAGGCTTCATTAGTCTTACTGCTCACGGATCTACTTATTTACCTCTGGTAACAAGAAAAGGAGCCTTCTTTGGGATTGGAAACACACTCAGTAATTGGCAGATAAAACTGGCAGGAAATTATTTGAACTAATGATGAGAAATGAATGAGATATTTGCCTGTGTATCAGTGTTGTTATGCCTGAAGTAATTCAAATTCAGTCCATTTTGAAATTGGTCGGCTGGTCATGCTAGTTTGGGTATCTTTATAGGTAGACGTCATAAGTAATTGGAGCACAGAAGTAATCAAGAGCCCAAGGAAAGGTGTGGAGTTCAGAGGTAAATTTTTTGTCTGTCATTTAATATTAATGGTAAATCTATCCCAGCAAATTTAATCTAAAGGTCAATTGCATCAGCTGGTTGAATAGAAAAATAATCTGAATTTAGCCCAACCTATCCTGAATTATGGATGGTGTCATTTACACGGTACGTGGCCTAGGACGTCAACTCCACTGACACCTCCGTCCTTCCTGAGTAAGCAAAGGCGAAGGGAGTGTGAAAATCACCCTGCCCTGCTGAGTTAGGTCCTGGGCAAAGGGTGAGGATGCTTCCAGAGCAGAGCAAGGTGAAAATGAGCACCAAAGTTTAGAGTAGTCAAGAACCTAAACCAGACTGAGATGAAGAAGAAATGTGGGAGTTTTGTCACAGATACTTGAGAACTAACCATTGAATTCTTTTTGAACCTGGAAGTTTAAAAGTTGCTGGTGGATTATCCAGCCACCTAAATCCAAATGTTAATTGAAAAGACTTGCTGCAATTGCCAGTGATCTGCTCACCAGTCACTCTGTGGTGTCCTACTTGACAAACCTTGTTTTACGCAATAAAACACACCCTGGGCCTATTAAATGAATGGTGAATTCAGAAAGGAACGTCTCAAATGTCACTCAAGTTTCCTTTTTTCTCAGTAATCACTTAATCTTTCATTATAAACTGACCTGCAGTCTTGTCCGTGTTGTAGTAAGTGTTTTGAAGAATAATGAAAAATATTAGCACCGTGTGTGAGGAGGTCTCCATTAGTTTTATCCTGGGATATCTGCATGTTTCTAATTACTTAATCCTAACCCACATTTACAAATAGAGTTCAACATGTCATCAAATTGAGTTTGAACTTTATACTATGTTTCATTTGAATATTATATTTTGTGATATGTCTCTTTCAAAAAAGCTTTTGCTCTCTGCACAAGATTGATACCACAATTTCATGTTTCTGAACAGTCATAAGCACTTCTAGCAGCTGTGGAGTGCAAGATCTGGCTGTGCTCAGGTGGGTAGTCCTGAGACAAAGCTGTGTCTGTGACTGAAACTGGTAGGAATTTTTTTTTCTTTTTGTATCTACTCGGTCTAGAATCTCATTTAGTAGCTGCAGAAGCTTGTTACTGAAGACAACATTAAGGTGAAACATGTATTTTGTGCTGCTTAAAGGTAGGGTTTTATGGCTTTCTTCATTCCTGAGCATTCATAAATCAGAATATCTCAATTCTTGTGTGCTTCTATAGTGCCAAACCTCTGAAGAGACTGTGACTTTCCCGAGTCTTCTCACCCCTTCTTGCGTTCACAATTTGTCAAAGATCTGCGTGTCTGTTGTTGCAGAAGGCATCTCGTGTGTCGTTTCCCATCTGCTGATACCTAAATGTGGAGAGTTGAGACCTGTGACTTACGGGTGCGCATCAGGTAGCGCTGGAGGAGCAAGGCTGCAGTCTGAAAACATTTTAAACGAGTGCTAATCGAATCAGAAGTCAATTTGCTGAATATAAAACTCTGCATGTTATTTTTAACGCTGTTTTTATGTGCGTGGTTTTGTTTATGTTTATTGGAAGCGTCCTGCTGGTGTGATGATTTAGGGAGGCTGGACTCAGCTGTCTGCTGATGATGTTATGTTGACTTCAAATGCTGCGTGTCAGTAAGATCCTCATCTTTTGGTACATGGTTATTCTGCTAAAAAAATTGAGAATTTCCCTAAAAATGAGGCAGAATTGTACACATTGCATTTGAACAAATTAGCTTTAAATGGTCTGGGGCCTTCAATTTTACATTGTTGCACAAGTGACTGTTTTAGGTAGTTATTGCAGGATTAGTTTTGCAGGTCAAATATTCTGCAAAACACCATTTCCTGTGGAGGCAGCTGAAGCAGGTCAAATTGCTTCACTTATGTTTTCTTTTTCGTGTAGTGACTGGTACGTATTGACAGAATAATTGTGATTGCTTCAAAAGCTAGAGGCTACTTATTTTGCCAGAGACTTTCCATATAAACATGACATTAATAATGTGTATTTTAATTAAGTTGCAGATAGCTTTTTAGTAGGCTATTTGCTGCAACCTGACAAGAACAAGACAATAATGGTTGAGCTGACAGAAACAGAATATTTGAAAAGGATGAAGTGTTTACCATCGTGTTTTATTTAACACAAATAATAACACGTGAAGAGCGTTTCAGGCTTTGATAATAGCAATGTGTCAGTGAAGCATGTGGATTAAGTCTTCCAAAAGCTGAACCTCCAGTTCTTAATTCTTTTGGGTAGCTGAGGATGGTGAGTGGCAGCTCCCAGATCCTGCCTGCAAAATACTGTGTTTTATGCCTAATGCTGTGCTTCAGTCCTACTGATGGAAATGTGCTTTGTGCCTCTCCTGCTGCCTTTGGAGCAGTGAAGTGCAGGGTGGTTGTGATGCCCTGGACCCCTTTGGCTCCCTTCATGCAGACTGCGTTTGTAGGGTTTGGACTCTTGTGTAGGTTCTATGTTTGCATAAGGTGTTGAAAGTGTTTTAAGGAGGTAAATGGGCCTTTCTGATCTGAAACTCCCTTGCAGGATTGCCAGTTTGTAGTTCATCTCTCCAAGGACAGGCAATAGTTAAAGCTCATAATGTGAGCGCTTCCAAAACTAATCACTCTCAGCCTAGACTGGGGGGGAGAATATATATGTGTGTGTGTATATATAAAATATGCGTTCCTGGATTACTTCCCAGTCTCTTCCAGGCTAGGAATTAGTAGTCCCTGCAAAACCAGGGTGTCTGTATTCCTAAAGCTTTATTTTTTTAACTCAACTTAATGCTGGCCTTGCAAAATGGCTAATGCTGCAGGACTCCATGCACAGCCTTTCTTATTTGAAGTGATTGACAAGCTATTTCTTTTTATCTATGGAAAATAAAGTCACATATCGAGGAGGGGTGATAGGGCCTTTCTCTGTAATTTTTGAGAGCTCATTAAGTGGTTAAGGAGGAAGATTCCTGGACCTCGATGTCTGTATTCGCTTAGTCCAGCATCCTTTAAGACTGTCATTTACATAATAAGAATTATGTAAGTATTTAAATATGTGGGAAATGTTTGAGGAACTTTTGTGTGTTCGTGGAACTTCTACTGCCTTCACTAGGGGTTACATATGAAATTTTCTACATCTTGAAAGCTTGGCAAGACCAAGTGTGTTTGTCCAAAACTGTGGATTATGCCTTGTCCTTCCTTAGTGATTTCCTTGGTGACTTGACGCTGGCAGTTTTTCCATACTATAGCCTGGTGAAATGGCTTATGCTTTATAGTGGAAAACCAAGTCTTCTCAGGGGCTGTTGTGTGGAAGGCCTAACTAATAAAAGAGAGAAGCTGAACTTCTAAAATTTTAAAAATTAAATGTAAGGGGTAATTTGTTTCCATCAGAAGATAATATTATCTATCCTTCAAGGCTGAGTAGATATAATTGCCCATCATATAAATCTCTTGACAAATAGTGCCCTTAGGCAGTGTGACACTAATAATTGTTCAATTATAGACTTTTAGTTCTTGAAATGGCCAGAGTCATTATTATGCACCTCACTGATGGCAATAAAAGCATAGTTTAAATGCATAGACAAAATATTATTCTTTTGAAGATGAGTTCATCTTTACAATTAAGGTCTTTAGTAATTACCAGTTATATTTTTAATAATCATGATTGATTTCCCTTTAATGTTAATCTGATTGTTTATTGAAAAAAGTCTTAGCCAGGTTAGTAAAGGATTGACTTAAAGAAATTAAGTAGTAGGACATTCAAAATGTCAGATAATACATTAGCAATACATTTACCTTTCTGAAAGAATTATGCTTATTATACCTATGTAGTTTAAGGGAATTGTGAATATTTCAAACAGATCAAGTTTGTTCTCTAAGCCACTATCATCATCAAACAGCTGCATAAGGACTCCTCTTCTGGACCCTATTTTAACACTTAGGGTTCAGCCCTGCCCTGTAAAGGTGCCCTCTGCTAGGGCAGCTGCAGGACTGGGGAGAAGGGGCAGGTCCCTGCCCTGAGGCAGCCTGCGCTGGAGCCGCTGCGCTCAGGGCACTCGAGCTCACAGCCTGGCAATGCGTTCAGTAAAACACCTCACCCCTGCGAATGCCGCGCGGCCTCAGCTTGCTTTTCATGCAGGTTCACCCTTTTAATATTAGTTACAACGCCTTACTCTTCAGATCACCATAAATCTGTATGCTCTGTTTTTGAGCTCTCCTGTATACTTCAGCAGCTTCCAATCACAAGGTAGAGTAGCAGTTTTCTGTATATACTTTAGTCACAATATTTGTTTGAATTATTGCAATTCAAAAGGTTGATCTGAGTGAAAGTTGAAAAGTTGTTTCTGAAAATTGTTTATGGCGAAGTAAATAACAAAATTTGATCTGATCTGGACAATTGAGAAGACACTATAAAGGTCAGGTAAATTTTATGTTAGAATTAAGATTAGATTGCTGTTTCTCTTGTGAGGGTATTTTTAATACGTTTATTCCTTTTTTTTTTTTTTATGTGTATGTGTGAGTGTATATATATATATATGAGTTTTGGTTTGCTGCATTTCTTTGTTGAGGTAATTTTTGCAAGATTCAGGGTATGCTTTGAAATGAAACTCCCTGATTTTCATGCAAGGCTGACAGCTCAGGATGGGAATATTAGACTGGAGCAGAACAGTAGTTTATTCATTCTAGCTCAATGCTGATGGAGTATTTTATAAGAATATTCAAAAGAAATAAGCATCTTGGTTAGATTACACATCTGCATGCATACACTTGATTTTAATTTGGAAAATTTTTGTTCGATTTCTGCTGTTACAGCTTTTTCCAAATCCTGTGACTATCGTACATCTTCAATGAAGCATGAGAACTAGGCTGTGGGAAATGTTTACTCTGAAAGCTGGACGGTTGTGACATTTGGCCCTTTGGGGATCTTACTGAAAATTCACAACATAGATGTGATCTGTTGCACAACTAAAGCTTTGTTTGTGTGCGAACTTAGACAAAACTGCGTGTGTTTATTGTTTAGTATTAGAGCAACGTAAGATCTGAGCCTGATTGTGGAGTTTGTTCATATAGCTGGAAATTGAATAAAATATTGAGGTGAACCTTTCAAAGTCAAGTACAATAATGAACTGGTGCCAGGCTTGATGACTTTTGCCATGGTAGTGATAATCTGTGTTTGGGAGAACAGCTGCTTTCCACCCTCAGTTTGCCTAATTTGGAAATATAATAAAAACGTTGGTGACGACTAGTTACCGAGCCAGGGCTTATGTTCCTTAACGTGCTGGTCTAATGGGCTGGGAGCAGTGCTAGAGCTCGCTTAGGTTTGCACCTGGGTGTGGATGTGAGCGTGTTGCAGCACAGGAGTCGGCTGCTCTCCCTCCCTCCCCGCGAGCAGCAGGCGCACAGGGCACGGCCGCTGCGCAGCGGCACCCCGCGCTGCGCATCCTTTCTCTGCAGGGCCTCGAGGGGCTGTTCTGAGGGCAGCGTAGCTGACTTGGGGCCCCTTCCTTGCTAAAAGCTGCAGTGAGCTGAGGCTGCCTCATCATTCGAACATTTTGCCTTTGACATAAATTTTGTAAGGAGAAATGTGTACATGTGTGCGCCCACCGTGCCCGGGAATCGCTGCAACGTGGTCCCTGCGTGTTCCTCAAGAGAGCCTCAGTGCCCACGCAGAAAACGCTGCCGCTACAAAAGACGTGTTGTCCTTTCAAGCCATCGATGCCCTGAGGATGTTTTTGTACGTTGTGATGTTGGAACTGATTTCACAGCACCTTCCCTGAGAAAACAGTTTTTCTATTATGGGGACAACAGTAGCACGTTTTTAGGGCAGAAGGAATTATAAGAGCAGGGTTTAAAATGGTAGATGTATACTTGATTACTAGGATGCTGCAGTAATTTTATGCTCTTAAAGCTGGAAGCTCATTAGAAGTTAGGAAGAAACAGGAGTGAAATGTTAGCCACTTAATCAGCACAGATGAAAAAGAAAAATGGAAGGTAAAGCTGTTCTCATGTGAGCTGCTGACTCAAAGCAAGGGACGCATTACAGGTTAACAGCTGGTTCAAGAGTTAAGAGAATATCATAAGAAACTAAACATGTTTACACCGACTGAGCAATGTGTGGAATGTGTTAGAAGGGGTAGTATCATGTGGTGTTAAATAGACCTTGAGTTAAATTGCCGTGAAAGCTCCTTATTCTATATAATGAATTTAAAGAAGTTATAAACTTTCAACCAAGCTATGGAGAATACTTGGACATTTGAAACAGGTTTTGTACCATTATTTTAAAAATAGTCATGGCCAGTGTACATGCCTCTTGACTGAGTATCTATGGCCTATTAGCTGCAAGGACAAAAATCAGTCAAATATGTATTTCCCTGCGACTGAAACCCTGAGGATGCATGCGAGAAGTGGAAGATGTCATGGAGAATGCTGAATGTTTCCTAAGTAAAAATAACCAAGATGCAGCTTTGAGTTGACTCCAGTAAATATTTGAGTGGAGTAGTTCATATATTCACAGCTCCTTTGGCTTTTGAGAAGTAGGATTTAGAAGGTATTTCATTTGGAATTTCAAGTTGGATCTTTCAAATGTATGTTTTCATCGCTTAGTGTCTTCCAAATACATGCTCATTTATCTGATAATATATACTTAGGATGTCTTATTCTATAAGTTACTACTGCATTTACGTTAGTTTGATATTAATAGCAGCATAAAGCCATATGCATTTTTATAACAGCTTCATCTTGGAAACATCTTAGAATATTTATCTTTAACTCTGGGTGAATACACAAATATCTTATCAGAACATTTGAAGCTCAAATATCCTCATTACCTCAGCGACAAACATTTCTAGCTAGCAAATTAATGTTCTACAATATTGCCTTAATTACACTATTTTAAAAAGCCTTTTTCTTCAAAATCAAACATTTCTCCTTACATATACTTAATTCTCTTATAAAAATGATAATATTTCTAGCTAGAGTTCTCAAGATTTATGCACACATACTCAAACACACACCCCAGAATAAAATCAATTCCAAAACCTATAAAAGCAGCAATACGGGGAAGTGTCTGAAGAGCTAGATTTTTTTCTGAATTGAGCAAAGGCTTCACACATGAGAAGTGATATATGGCAGGTTAAATGGGTTGTGCTTAGTTTGAAGAGGTGTGAGATCTTTTTGCTGTGATATTAAAGTTAGGGATGTGCAAAAGATTAGGAGTGGGGGTTACAGGGTGACAGTAGCTACATTTCTTTATGGATTTTGTAGGATTTAATATGAAGGAGATGGTTTAGTCAGAAGAGTGAAAGGCTTAGAGTGAGGGTGAGTAAAAATCAGAAGATTTATTTTAAGGGTACAGTTAGGGCTAATGGTAACATTGGGACTGGAGTTTGAGAAAGGAGAATTTAAGCAGCAAAGTTTATTCCTGGATTTCAGAAGATTTACAAGTATAAAAGTCTTCAATAAATTGAGATCTTCAACCTCTATCTCCCAAATCACCTTTAATTCTAGATTTAACCAGTCTCCTGGATATATGTTAGCCTGACGCTAAGCATAAAGAGCCTGGCCCACCTCAGTGTGCCCCAGCATTCATTCCAGCTCCAGGTGCCTCTCAAAATCCAGCAATAAATGGTGATCATCCTCAGGGAATCGGATCCTCTTTCAAACCCTGGCCACAAGCATTGCCCAGCCTTCTGAGCAATAAGAGTAAGATTTATTTATTTATTTATTTATTTATTTTTACTGCTGCTGCACAGTTCATGTTCTTCATGCAGCCTTGTGAGATCCAATAATAAATCAAGATCTGCTGTTCCTCTACTGAGCTACAGACCAAAGCCCAGTGCTGTCAGTCCCTTCCCTTGAGTGGGATGAGCAGGACATCCCTGGTCCAGCCCTCAGCGACAACTGGAACGGAGTCAGTGGTGATAGAAATGCAAAAGTTGCACTTGATTGTTGGGTAAAAATCCCTAGGTTAAATACAGTTCAGATTTCAGTTAGGATTAGTGCTCAAAACTGTCCTGTGTGAAAACTAGCTTTAGAGCTGGCTAGCTGAGAGGTGGAAGAGCTTTGTCTTCCTGAGGTGAGGCACTAGGCCTGGTTTAAATTTGCAGTGATCTGATGGTTCGGGACAGAAGAGGTGAAAGAACAAGGTTAATGGTGAAAGGCCCCAGGGCGAAGATCAAGGTGCTGCAAGTCCCTAGTGGGTGTAAGAGGCAGAGCAGAGCTCTGAAATGTTTGATCGCTCCATCTTGCAAGATCCCCATGTCCCCAGGGTAGTGCCCTGCGGGGCTGGAGTCCTTGGCCTTGCTGCAACATGGGTTAGGTTCAAATCCAATGTCGGCCTCAGTCGGCATCTGATGTTCCTGCTGGGGATTGAAGGCCTGACCAGAGAGCTTGGAGGTTGAGAGAGGGGCTGGTGTGTTTAGCTTTGGACTTAGCTTGTTCTTTGGGGTGCCTTGTATTGGTTTAAGTGTAGGGCTAGTGTCAGGGCTGTGGATGATGTCTGGATTTTGGCAGGTTTATTTTGGGTTCTGCAGGTCTTGCTAGGATAAAATGACAGCAGAGGAGAAGGGCTTACTTGAGCTTACTTCATGGTTTAGAAGGAGCTTTCAGTAGGTCTTTAGTTTTCAGGGAGAGAGAATATCATGAAGGGTCAGGGAAAATTCTGAGTAAATTTTGGTTTTTTTTGGACTGGACTAATGGTGAAGGATTTAGTAGTATTAGGGTGAAAGGTGAAAGCTTAAGACTTGTGCAGCCAGTGATAAATGGTAGCTGGGTTTCACTTGGCACAGTTGGAAATTCCTAGTTTTATTTAAGATGTGACCATTTTTAGTATTATAATTTAGGATTCCAGGGACAGGAAAATGAAGTATACTTTACATGCCTGCAAGACAAGCAAACTGTGATGAGGAGCAGGGCTGAAAGGCAGAGATGGTGCAGTACAAATACAGTGACCATCACCTTTCTTCACCGAGGAGAAACCCAAGTTTGAGTTTGTGTGTGTAGATGAGATTAAAAGTGTAAAATGCCTCACACTGAAACTGAGCTTCCCTTTTGGCACTGTAAAAGTCATATCCTTTACAGTCATATCCAATACAATAAATTATTTTAAAATCACCAGTGAGTTATAAAATATTGTCAGGGTAGTAGATGATTCCACTGTAGTAACATTAATTATTAATTACAGAAAACTAGAAGTGAAGAACAGAAGGAAGAAGAGAGGCTCCCAGCTTTATCTGGTAGGCTGTCAGACCTGGTCCTTACAACTCAAAATGGAAAGGTGCAATAAACTCAACAGATCATTTCACCTCAGTTTTATATCTTTTTATAGCTAACAGTGCTCTTGGGGTGCTGGTTACACACATATGACACAACCATGACATGTTCTCTTACAAATAATATGTATGTACTACTTGAGCAGCTGGTTTTGGTTGAAATCTTCATGCCAAAAGAGCAAAAAGGCTATGATGGCAGTGGTTGATTAAAGTTTTATTGTGTAATTTGAAGCATATAAAAATAAGGCTTTTCCTTCCTCCAGGTGTTGGCTATTCACAGAATCGCTTTGAAGCGCCCTTTTCCCCAACCAGCCAAACTGATGCCTTTTGAGCAGCTTTTTTAACATTTCCTTTTTTTCTAACAAAGTAAGAGGGGCAGGAAGAGCTTTTTCAGTCTTTGTGTCAAGCTTTGGAACTTAGAACTGAACCTAGCACTGTTGGTTGGTTTGGGACCTGTGCTTGGTGTTCTCATCTTTCCATGTTAATACCCAGTTGCACAGCTTTTTGGCAAGTATTGCTCCAGCAACGAATACAACCATAGTTTGTACCGTACAACATAACGTAGTTTTAGAGGTAGCCCAAGAATGTAATAAAATAACTCCTATGAAGAAGCAACGTAGTTTTGCTCTGAAGTGATTTAATTTCAAAATGTACATTACCAAAATTAATATCAGAATTTTTAAAAGTCATTTTAATATTTAAGGACTTGTGTAAACACACATTCTTATATAAATGCTTCCAATTAAATTTTGCACTCCATTTTAGGTTTGTCCATTTTATGCTTATATATATTTTATTAAGACTTACCACAGAGCAAGTATGTTGCTTTAACACCTTATACTGTGAAGTTTATTTGACCACGTTATAGTGACACTTTGAAAAATAACTCCTGTAAGAGAAACCATGATAAAATATTTATGTTTTTTATTGGTAAACAAACTCTTTGCGGGGATGAAGAGAGCAGTGGTGTTACTCTTCCCCAATGCACAGCCCTGCAGGGCAGGGACGGACTTGCTGTTTGCAGGAGCTGGTGATGATGGTAAAGGCTGGTTTATCCTATAGCAGAGCGTTCTGTTGCAAGGCTGCACGTCAGTGGAAGTCAGGGCAAACCCCGTAGCTAGTAAATGACGTGTTTAAAGGCAGAGCCCCTGGGTATTGCTCTTGGGGAGCTGTTGACTGTACCCCTGCAGTCGCTGCCTGGCCCTGGAGGAGGCTGTGTAGCTCGTTGGGCAGCAGCAGCTTTTCCCTGCAGTTGGAAAGCTCAGCGTTTCTGGAAAATTAGGCTGTGCTTTAGGAGCTGTACATTAGCGTGGTCTGCAGGTCACATGAAAATGCAGTGAGAATATCTAATACAGGCAAAGATATACAAGAAAGGATGAACTGCGCATAATTGGCTAATAACTGCTGGCAAATTCAGTTGTGAGTCATACTTGGATGTAGGAGACTGACTATAAAAGATATCAAACAGATGTAAAGTAATTTTTAAAATTCCAGAGAAGTAGCATTAATCCCCAAACTGTAGTGAGGATTCCCGTATGCCTACTTTGCATAGAGCTCATCAAGCGAAGCCGGATCTTTTCATAAAATGATAGTTTGTTCAGCCTCATATGTGATTTTTTTCAGCTGTGTCCAACAAGCTATTACTAAATACATTTAACTTGTAATGATTTTTGCAGGGGAGTAGGAATGATTTTCCAATCAGCTAAGGAAAGGAGTTTTTGAAAACTATGGCGTATTGAAATAAGTAAAGATTTCTTATTTAGCCCTTGATGCAGCCATCATTCTTAGCAGAGGCAGCTGTGATTGCATCACCTGTGCTCTTCTACTTAAAGAAACATCTAGAGAGTCTCTGCATAAACAAAACAACCTTTTGCTTATTTAAGCAAACAGCAAAAGGAGAATCCTGAGCTGCTCAGTTCTGGAACTTACAACTGCTTGCTTCCAGTTGAGCACTCTTTCCTTCAACAGCAACATTCTTCTGCATCCATCAGGAAATTTATAAGGAAATCAAGACAGAAAAATCAAGTAGTGTGTAAGGGGTCAGGCAGACAGTTACAAGCAGAGCCCAAAGAATTTGCTTGCAGCAAGGACTGGATGGTAACTTTTATTGATGGTACATGCTGGCAAAAGTAATGCTGGTGCTCCTGTTGCCCAGACTCAGGTTTGCAGTGTGCAGTTGCTTGGGGTTCAGTTTTACAATCTGACCTCTTTGGAAATCCAGTTGATGAAAACTGCCGTGTAAGAACAGAGTGTTGTAGTTGTACAAATAACTTTACAGTTTCCAAAAAGGTAAGTGGAGATTTTGTACTTTGAGGGTCTTTTAATCTGAAACTTTGGTCATGCTTATGTGATCTGCATGCTGTATGGCAGTAATGATTGCCTTCTGACCTCTATTCATTCACCCAATTTGGATTTTCATTTTTTTTTCTTGCTATTTTTGTATGTGTATAGTAATATTTTCTGGTCCTCCTTTGTTTTTCTATTTCTGAAGAGGTTTATTGAACCAATATTCTTTAACTGATCAGACAGTGACTAGATCTTAAGGAAGTTTGCCATAGATGATCTTAGTCATTCTTTAATTGCACATTATTCATCTTTTCTTGCCAGCTTGTTTGTTCTTGTCTGTAGATCATACTTAGATGAGCTTTAACTTTATTTACTGCAGTATGTTGGACCAAAGCTACACTGTTTGAAAAGGATATAACATTACAAAGATTACAGAACAGCTTTTCTTCACAATAACATGGATGTCAAAACATCACCCAACAGCTACAATCTCTGCACTCACTGTCCCCATCTACTGTTTAGAGTTTTCCCTGGCAAACTATTAGCAGAAGCCTAGTAAGAGAGAAGGAATGAAGTAGTTGACCATTGGGAAAAATTGGTAGTATCTTACTTGGGAGGAGGACTTAGGCTGTGAAGGGGACTCCTGCATGATAATGGTGGCTGCTTGTCTTCACGGAATTAAGGCTAACTGCACAACTGATTGATTTCATGTGCCAGTTAATTTATATGTAGTGGTTGCAGCTGGGTCATGTTGTTCAGCTGCCGCTTGTTAAGTGTCTGCCAGACATTCAGCAGGAGAAGCTGCAGCCTGCTTGGCTCCCTATGGGGACCGTCATCACCCGCTCCTCATGTTGTCCGTGCAGAGCCAGATCGTTGCAAAGGGCTCTTTGGAATAGCAGAGCCAACAGACCTAAACAAGTATAGGTAGGGAAGGCTGCGTTGAATGCTATAATCTTGCCTGCCTTGAAAAGGGAACAGTGATGAACAAGGTTTTTTTTTTTTTTCCAAACTGATAATATTTTTTTTTTTAAATCATTTTTACCTGTTCCTAGCACAAAGGAAATAAGCTATATTGTGGGTTTTTTTTTTTTGATTTTTTTTTTTCTGGCAGAGTAATTAATGCTTTGTATAAGGCTTGAGGGAGTTGGTTCCTGGATAATAAATTCCTTGTCTGAGAGAAGAGAGAGAAAAAAAAAAAAAGGAAAAATAAACCCACTCTCTACAATGCAAGGTCTGGGTCATGGAGTTGAAAAGAGGAATGAGGAGCAAAATTATAGATTGATTTCTGTTTTCTTCTGTTGATTTATATGTGCACATGATACCTGTAGTGATAGGTACCCTATCAGTAGGTGTGCAGTTTCCCATTTTGATGGAATAAAGCTAACAAACAGAGGTTACCGCTGAGCAGAAAATAGACCGTCAACTCCAAAAAATAAATGGATAAAAAATTAAGTTTCTTGAATAAAAAGGATATAGAGCATGCTGATATGGCAGCAGCCATGAAAAAGACCTTCATAAGTCATACTTTTGGCACCTTAGATATGGATTTTTAATTGTACAGAAGGAAACATAGTAGTGTCTCCCCTTTGGGTGAAATGTCCTTCACTTAATCCCTAGCCATTCTGGTGCTGGGGTGAGCAAGGTGTGCATGCCAGCTCCCCTTAGCTATTCCTGCATCCATGTTGTTAATTGATTGGACTTGAAGGAGCTGATTATTGGTTAACTTAAATATAACAGGCTGGAAGCTGCCTTGCCTTCTCCAGGCTTTTAGAGCTTGGTTCCTGTTGTAATCGGCATCAGTGTTGCTAATATTGGCAGGTCTGTACCTCCTAGAGTCGCGCTCGGCACTGCTGCGGTCATGGTATCCGTGGTGTCCCCCTGCAGCCGCCGAAATCCAGCCTAGCAGGGCCCGGAGGGAGCCCAGACCCATCCGTGCTGACTCAAGCGCCTGGAAGCAAAGCTGCTTCCGCCTGTTGCACGTCTTTTTCTGGGAGCCGGAAATGTTGGTGTCTTAAAATGATTTTCAAAGACAAGTAGCACATTCCCTGATGACTTTTTGCTTCTAAGGATTAGCTCCTAACTTGCAAATTGGTGCCTGTGGTTTTATCTATGAAACCAATTACAGGTGAAAGCGATGGCACTTAATGCAGCAGGTATCTGCCTGGCTGTCACAATCAGTGATTAGGGCCTGAATGGAGCAATTGCCATTATTTGCCTTCCTGATTGATCAGAGCTAGTGATGAGAGGAAACTGGTTCCAAGGGTCTGAGTGTATTTTCAGTGCCACTAACAGACCTTCCTGTGTGACAGGCTTTGCTGTGCTGCACGCGCCTGGCTTGTGTGTAACGTGCACGCTTGCACGTGTAACGCACAGCTTAAGTTTTCTGACTTTTCCTCTCCCCCCGCCCCCCTTCAGCTCCGTTGTCTGGGCCACATGGGCCCAACTGATCCAACCAAAAGGCCCTCTCCACTCACCAACCTTCAGCCTTGCTTGTTGATTTGATTCACACCAAGCTGTAGGGTCGTGACCTGATCAGAGAGATCAGATGGCAGAGAACTAGGCAGCCTAATAACCATAGGAGAATACGAAGAAGATAGTGTATTTCTATTTTCTGCAGGTTTTTAAGTGGCAGTGGATAATATATGCTGTGTTTTTAATGCTGGTAAGGTGGGTGGTATTGCAGGTATTTGAAAGGAAAGCTTTTAATATAAATGTCAGCACAGTCTTTGCATACTTCTGCACAGTTCAGTGGAATATGAAAAGACACACTGCATCCTTCTCTCTAGGAAGCTGGTCTTCCTTATGTGCTTTTATTCATCTGTAACTGTGTCTCAGTGTCTCACAGGGTGTTGCGACTGTGTCTTTGCCAGCTTTCAGTTTTCAATCTATGCTGAATTTGCAGCCATACCATGCAGCTTATCATACATTCAGCCCGTCAACATGGAAAACTATTTTCTAGTGCTAACAGGAATTTTATACTGAGCTGATCAGCCTGGTGTTATACTAAATCCAGCCTATCTGCATTGCTTGTGCCAAGACACAGGGAAAAAATGGTTTCATAACTGTTCTGTTTCACCAGCTTTTCTAAACATTCCAAGCATTTGGGCATTAGAATATTTTGACTACATTTATGCAAAATAATCCTTCTCATGAATTCTCTATTGCATGCATTAGATGATTCCTATACTGCATTTTGGGTGCAGCAGTGCATGCTGGTAGTGTTCCTCAGCTTGATGAAGGCAGTGGGATTCAGTCTTCTCTGGATTTGTATGCCAGTAGAACACAAGTGAAGGCTTGGGCGCTAATCATCAGTGTGCTTTTTTTTTTTTTTTCTTTTTTTTTTGTAGGTAGAAGCAAACTGAATATTTGAGTGATGTAAATCTGGAAAGAGGATGGTGATGGACAGGTGTCTCAAACTGCTGGAGAAAAGTGTGATTCTGGATCATGAGCAGCCCTGAGCGTTGCTGGCATGGTGAAGGCAGAGCAGGTTGGGAGAGGTTGTAGATGCTCTGTGCTTACAGCAGGGTGGGTGAAATAGCTTCTTTCCTGCAGCTCCTCATATGCTGAGGGTGTGGAGGTGGTTCAGCTCAGTGTTCGCATCTTCCATGATCTGTGTGTTTATGCTTCTTCAGTGTGTTAGGACCTAATTCTTGCTGTTACCAGAAGCTGGTGATCATGTTTTAGTGCTGTTTTAGTGTTTCTTTAAATGAAACAGATACTTCGATGGTTTTGGTTCAAGGTATGTGAGGGAATCCTCTGCATTAGTTAAGGTGTCCAAGTAGATAGATACAGTCAGTGTATACTTGATATTTCTTCTGGAAAGCCTGTAGTTTTGACTGATGGTTAGAAACTCTCCTAAAGTGTTGAACTTATACATGTAGAATATTCCATTGCTTCCATTCTCGTTTCATTGATTTAATAAGAATAATTTGTTTAGTTCTCTCAGTTCATAATTTCTCTCCTTAGTGGACAATATAATTACCAAATGAATTTTTTCTTCTCTGGATGTGATTCAACACTTTCTCCATATTTTCATCCTCTTAGACTCCATTGTTGACCTGGTCCCTTGAAAAATATTTTTTAACTCCCCTCTTCTGAAACTTAAGTGCTAGCTAGAATCAGATTACATTGATAAGGTAGAACATTTCTCAGTGCATTAAAAACTTGGAATAATCTGAAATTTAAAAAGCTTTATTAATTAGCATATGATATTTTAAATCATGGTTATTAGTTGCAGAAATATTTGCGATCGTACTTTGTTTTTGGCTTAATATTTCCTTTGTATTCTCCCTACTGCAGGCTTCTTGCTTCAGGATTGTCTTCAATTTGTGTTACTACTCTGACTGTAGAGTAGTAACTTGCGCTTCTCTTCCAGGGCATTTTCTGCGTATCTCAAAAGATCAGTGTTAGCATATTTATTTATGGAACAAGGTTGGAAAGTTGTTTCAGTTGTTGTATATTTTCTACTCTTTTTCTACTCAACATAATAGTTGCTTAGAGTCTTGATTCTTTAGCTGTCTTTAGCATTCATCCTATGAGGAGCTTGAAAAGGTTAGTATGTCATGGAACCCTCCCTTTATCTTCAATATATGGACAACATATACAATTAGCAATGTTTTGCAATAGCATTTTCATCTAATACCCTAGAAAAATAATTTCAGGAATTAATTAAATGAATAGCTTTTAACAGCTACAGTGAGATGCAATATCCATATTTTAGGAAAATCAGAGAAAAAAAACCTCTGTATTTTGTTGGCCTTTTGTAAGAAAGAGCAACTTTTTATTTCCTTCCCTGCTGAGTGCCTGCAGAGAAGCTTGGGGACGCAGCTGGAGCTGCCTTGAAGAGCATCTGAGCTGGTAGCCTCGGGGCAGTCTTTTGTAGCGGGATGAAGTAACTTTGATTTTGCACCTCTCCAAAGCTAACTTGGACACTCGGCGCTGTCCTGCAGCCTGCGGAGCAGAAGCTGGTACCTTTCGGTACCTCTGTTTAGAGGTGTTTTTCTTAAAACTTGAAAATTCTCTCCACTGTCAGGGTATTTCTTTTTTGCTGGAAGTGCTTCATTTATGTTATTAGACCCACTTCAGGCAACACCTCGCCCCCTTAATCTCTTTGACTCAGGCTTGAGAAAGGTGTTCTTAGCAGAACCCGAGTGATAAATTCATGAAAAACTGTCCGATGGAAAGAAGTATGCTCGGGGATATAACTGCTCCAAAGAGCAGCAGTCTGTGAGGTGGCAGTGAAGGACCCTGCCAGCTACAGCGGCTGCTGGGGGAGATGGCAGCCTGGCAGTGGCCGAGTGGGACTGGGGACATGGGTCACAACAGGTGATGGAGAAGTGGCAATGGGGAGGAATGGTTCCAGTCATAGAAAAAGCAGAGATCTTGTAGCAAACTGGGCTGAAGACTGCGGAGTCGAAAGGGGTGAGGAACTTGAGTGTTGACCGTGCGGGACTCTGGTAAGTGAATGAGCTCAGGGCTGCGGTCGAGGGAGGCAGCTGCATGGGCCACCAGGGCCACAGCAAGGCACGAGGGAAGAGCCAGGAGCTGGACCCGGTCTGGTAAAGAGCGCAGGCAACCCGGACACATCCCTATGGCAAAGCTTTCAAGCCACGAGGATGAAAAATGAGACTATGACAGCCATAAACAATATAAAACAGCGACCTCAGATTTTTTTAGAAAAGGTAAATGCTGTTTTGATAGCTCCTTGAGATGAGGTGCTTGGAGACTGTTTTGGCTCCGCTGTAGCCTGCTTTGGGACAGTACACACAAGCAAGGAAAGGTCAGCAAGGAAGAATCATCCTCCGTAAGGAAGAGAGCTCAAATACTGTCAGAAAGGACCTGCATCCTTATGCTCACTAACCCATCACAAGACTCATTTTTTGCAGTAGTTTTCTGGCAAGTATATTTTATTTTAACGTGGCAATTGAACTCCTAAGTGCCTTCCACAATCAACTGATTGTTGACTATTCAGAAAATTTTGCACTAAATCCAAATTAAATGTTTGCTCACACAGGTAGAACTTCTCTTCTAGATATGTGTATATTTTTGTGGCTTTAAAAGAGCTCTGGAAATGCCAACAGAGACTATGTACAAACTGTTTTCTATACTTCATTGGAGTTATGAGGTAAATAGCTTGTTTAGCCAGAACCCAGCCAGTCTTTCAATCATGCTGTCAGATCGGCCTTTAAAAAAATGGGGAGAGGAAAGAAACAAAACATAAATAACAAGCTCTTTCAGGCCAAACTCTTTGCTTCAGATACCTGATTATTAGCAGGCTTTTAAAGGAATTGTAACTTGCTGCAGATTTACTGCTTTCTTCCCTTGTGTTTGTGTGGAAGTGTCTAGCTCTCCTGTTGATGTGCTGTGAGCAATTCTGCAGGCAAACGTGATAAAGCACATTGCTCCATGCAACACAAGGATATGCGGCTTTAATATTTGGAGAGTGTGTGCCTCTGAATACCAAAATTATAATTTGTCTGGGTTATCATGGTCTTCAAATAACTGCAGTAAAATACATGAGCAATAACAAACAGAACATAGTAGTTTATTCTTTTAGTCAACATTTTCTTTTGTTTTTTTTTTTTTTTATCTTCTACAACAGCAAATCTATTGGGTATTTTCTGTTTTTTAAAAAAAAAGGTACGTGCAGCTCCTGTTATTTTGTTAATGCAAAATGTTTTAATATATGTTTCCTTTTAGCTTTCCAAAAACATGACACATGGTATTTCCCGAACGCTTTCATGTGCTCTGTTCCTTCAGGCACAGAAGCTCTCTGCTTGCCTCTTGCTGAGGCACGGAGCGGTGAGTGTTTGTCCTACACGGCCACCTGCAGATGTGGCTGGTGGCTCCCCGTGCCCGCCGTGGTGCCCCGCTGCGGTCCTGCTGGCTGAGCGCGCTGTGCTCATGGGTTAACCAAGCGTGTGCATCGCTCAAGAAGTGATGTAGAAGGCATAGAGGTTTCCCAGCCCCCCGATTCAGGTCGGAGGGAAGTGCTAATCCATTTCCATCCCCTTTTGTATGTGAAAGGAGAGCTTATGGATGCAAAAAAGAACACACACCTTAACTACGCAGAGCTTCTCTGAGGAATTTCTTTGTTGGTGCCTTCTGGCAAAGGAGCTCTTCACGGATGTGTGTAACCTTGTCTCTTCTCTGTTGACTTGAAGCTGTTAGAAAACTGTCCAACCTCTTCTACTGTTGGGCTTAAACACCACCGTGTCTTCTAGTGCAGCCACTGGACAGTGATTGAATGTCATCTGGCACTTATTAATATGAATGTTGTCGTCTGTCATCTCGGGCATCACTGTCACTTTGTCATTACAGTTTGTGTTATATTGGCTCACAATGTTGCTAGCTTTCAGTTCTTCATCCCTCATGTATATTCATCAATTTTATAAGTTTATATATAGTCCCAAGAGAAAGGATGTGTGTGTGTGTCTAATAATGATGCTTGCTGTTTAGCATATTGCAATGGGTGCCTGTTTTCCGGGGAAGAGGAGTAATTGTATCTTAGATCCCAAAGCAATAGGCTGAATTTCTGTTTCTCTTTGTTAGCTGGAGTAAAAGCTCCACAATGCTCTTGTGTGGACAACAACAAGCTTTTGGTCTCCCCGTTTGATTGGGTTATTATGGTACAGGCAAGAGAATATGGTCTTTATGAAACACATTTGATTTTTAGTCCCATCTTCAGAAAGTTAAAAGGAGCTGCCAGCAACCAAAATAATGCCATTTTTCCCATTATCTTGAATTAGGGGATTTTATTCTGAGGGCTTTTATTTGTGGCTGAAATATAAGTGAATGGCTGAATAACAGCTGGAAGAAGAAGAAAGAGTCACTGAAGTTGGGATTATTTTAAAAGAGCTACCTAACGTGGTTGGGTTTTGTGTAGAACTCATCACGCCATCAGCAGACATCAGTTTTGGAGATGTCCTGTGTTGGCTAAAATAGTGTAAAATCTGCAATAGGAGCTTAGAGCTCCTGTTCTCTGTGAAATCCCAGTTGCAGGTAGGGGCTGTCAAGTGCGAGAAGGGAGCGAGTGGCAGAAGGGAAGCAGTGAGGGAAAAGGAGGTGGCACCTGAGCTTGGCAAAGCAGTTGGCTCCGGTCACCCGGGAGTGTTGCCTTCCTGGGGAATGGGGAGAGCGCGGTGCTCCTGTTACACAGCTGACGTACCCTCTGGGTGTAATGTGAAACTGAAAAATCTTCTCATCTGTGCCTAAATAGAATGCTGTATAAATATTTATTATGCACACATTAATATTTTTAGGCCATGTGTGTTATGTGTTTGAGAGTTTTCTCCCATTATTTTTGGGTTTTGTGGCTGTCTCTCCCGGGGAATGAAGGCCCGAAGGAATGCTGGAAGGCAATGAATCTGCAGAAATGTTTCTTTTCATTTTCTTCCCAGAGCTGCTTTACAGTATCAGTGATCTGTATTTATTGTGCTGAGAAAAAATGTTATCAGCTTCTTTTTCTTTTCCCTCATCTTTTTGCTACCAACGAAGAAAATACTAGAATATTTTCCTGGTTTGTCGGGCAGACAAAACTGCCTTTCTTGCCTTTCTAGACTATGCCATCTTGCTCCAGTATCTGCAAAAACAGCTTTCTGTAACTTAATTAAAATCCAGGTTACTGGCTTATTGCTAAGTCACCTTAATTTTATTGCTTTGCTTTTGTAGTTTGCTCCATTGTTTACTATGTAATGCAATAAAGCGGTAGAAGTTCATTATAGTATCCAATAAATAATAAGATAAAGTGTGAAACGTAGCAATAAAAATGATCAATAGAAAAATAATTAAATTATTATGGCTGGCATATAGTTTTAACCACTACTTTTTCTTTGAAATTAAACACCTGGATATCTGGACAAAGCTTTTTTTGAAACAGAAATACATTTTTTGACTGTAGGTATGGAAGCTTTTTTTGCTTCCATTTTATTTTCTATGATTTCATCTTATTTTCCACAGTGAGTGTATGTTTATCTGTAGTAAGGATGTATTTGGCACATGAGATAAGGAGCTATCTTCTTGAGAGGACTTCTGCTTTTCCTATAAGCTCTCTATATATTTTTATATAGTAATGTTATTAAAACATATATACATTGGAAGTGTGTATTTAGTCAGTTTTCTCTAGCTTCTTATCAGAAAGCCTGTGATGCTTGTGAAGCAGCAGGGATCCTTACTCAAGAAAACCCTTAGGTAGAGGACATGCACTTGAATGCACTTGAGCTGACCTGTGCTTCACCAGGCGGTGTGAAGCTGAGTGCCCGCAGCGAACAGGGCACTGCAGGGCAGGAGCCTTGGAAGGCTGGGGAGCTTTAACCCCTTCTTGGGAAGGAGCTAACTGGACGAAATGCATTGGACAATTTCCTCTCCTATGGGAGATGTGTGAAGCCCAAGAAGCAGTAGCGTAGAAATCTTGGGTACATTAAACTAGTCATCTTGGGAGTAAACTTGGATGTTTTATCTTTCAGGGAAACCTAGGGTGAAGAAGTGTTGCTTGGTCTTGCTTGTACTAGTTATCTAATTTTACTTTCTTTGTATAAAAATTTTGCTCTGGTTTTGTCACAGACTTTAATTCATGTTAATCTAAGTATTAACTCTGTGTTGTTCTGGAGAGATGACGCTTAAATATTGAGGTACGTGTTAAGGCAATTTCATGTAGATAGCTCTGCTGCTTTAAGAGAAAGCAATGAAAAAGGATCAGATTTGAGCTATTTAAAACTCGGTGAGAATCATCCTAACAGAATTAAGCTTGTATGGGACTATTGTGTCTAAAAAGGAAACGGAGGCGAATGAAATGTTAAAAATTGGGAAGTCTTGTTCATCCCATTGCGTTGGAAGGGGCCATGGCCAGAGGCAGCTAAGGGGAAGCGGATGAGCGTGTGGCACTTGTCCAGTGATGGGCTGGAGCCTGGAGCGCTTCGGCCGTGCTGTGGTGGTGCTGGAGGCTTGAGCCTGCGGAGCAGCCCTGCTTCCCCTGCTCCAGCCGCTCGGAAGCGGGAGATACGTGTGTCCCATCCTGCCCCATCTCAGCACCCAGCTTGGTCAACTCTGTGAGCCGTGGGGATGGATTGCAGGGGACCTGTCAGCAGCTACACTGACGTGGATGCAGCCTGTGCGGCTGACCTGGGGTAACCAGAAGCTGAAGAGTGAGACTGTACCACATGCTGAGAAGTGAAGAGTTTTAGCAAAGGTGAAGGGCTTGTGAGACCTGGCAAATGCTGCATTATTTTTGTGGAATAAGAAGATATAATCAAGTACTTGCAACATTTGCAAATTTGCAAAAACAACTGCAAAGATAAATGTGTGGATGTATCTGTGTATTAAGGGATGCTTAATAGCAGATACATAAGGTCGAGTTCAAGAGTAAACTCACTAAACATGCTTGGAATTTGAGTAAACTTGATATTTTGGAAGGACTGATGTGCTCCTTGATTATTAGAACTCTACATTGATCAAGTTGCTGGATTTTGTAGGGTGTTTGCTTGTTTTGTTTATTTTAGATTTTTTTATTAGAAATATGCAGATTTACTGTGAAGATGTTCCTTGAAGTGGGAAAATATTATATGACCCTTTTTTTCTTTTTCCTATTTCTGATATTTATGTCTTTAGTTTGAAGTGTTTGGAACTGTTAACAGGGCTGGTCATGGAAATCACCATACTGGGACATAGTGTCCCAGTAGCTTGACTGTTTTATTACCCAGTGGGTGCTGTAACCTTTTAAGCACACAAGGAAAGCCTGCTGAACGCTGCAGTGGATGTCTCAGTCATATAACTGGAAAATATGGGCCCCTTTCCTCATACTGAGTTCTACTTTCTTCTCATTTAATTGAGCTATTAACATTTTGGAAACCATTAGTGCGTAGCAAGTCTTGCACTTTTTACTGCAAATAATATTGCCTATATCTGAGCAAAAAGCATGTTTCTCTCAGGAAGGTGCCTCTGAAAACATATCCTCTCATGGCTGCGCATTTGTGGATCTGGGAGCTATTCCCTCACGGAGAGGACAGAAACCCGTCCAGGTCTTTGCTCTTTCGGGGGGCAGAGAGCAGCTCCTACGTGGCACCGCACAGGGCTGGCTTGTCCTTGCACTGGGGCTCGTGCGTATTTACAGCATATCTTGTTTTAAGAATGGCAGATATACTATCTCGGGACTTCACACGTAACTGATTATGTATCAGTTATGCATAACTGATATTAAATGTCACCCCTCAAAAATGTCACATGTCAAAGAAGTCCGAGTATGAATTTCAGGTCGTTCAGGGAAGGCTTTAACGGGGTGCCCCTCTGTGCACCCCCGTGGTGTGGGCCTGGCTGAAGGCGAGGAGCCGGCCTGGGAAGATGAGGTTTGGAAGGAACCGACCTGCTCCCTGTGCCCGTGTTCTCCAGACCCCGCTGCAGTGCCGGTGTTTTCTTACACGGTTGTTTCAGCGACTCTGTTGGAGCATTTCCTCTGTGTTTGATCAATACAGAGGAAATGAGTAAAGTGCTGGAATTGCTTAAACATGTTCTTCCTGTCTCAAGTGAAAAAATATTTGTCAAATTATAGACTTCTTATATCATTATAGCTTTAGCCTCAGAAAAGGGGTGAAGGATTCCCCCTGGGACTGTCTTAAAATGTTTAATGCCTATTGTGATTTCTTAAAATGGAAATGCTGTAGAGAAAATGTTAGGACTGCTCTGTATGAACAGCTCTAATTTCAAGTGTAATTTTACTTTCACTGGGATATGATTTGTGCAAACAGAGAATGAAATCCTTTTCATTACATGAGTGAAACCTTGAAAAAGGGCAAGAAAAACACAAAGGAACCTAATGTTGAGACTGGAAACAACACAAAGTGGCAATATCATTTTGTACAGATACAATCAGTTAGTGTTCTGTGAACAATGTGTTTTTTTCCCTCCTAATGAAAGCTAATTACATCAGCCAGGCGCTGGGTGCAGTAGGTGTGTAGGCTGGGAAGAAAAGAGAAAAGAAAACTTGCTTGATTCCCAGCTGGCTCCTGTTTCAGGATTTTCCTGATTCCACTTAGGTGAAAATCAAGGTGTCTGTGGCACTCAGGTGCATTTCCTGCCCCTAGCCGATGGGCTGTTGTTTTCCAGTAGGTATTTGTACTTTTATAAATTAACTATGAAGCATTTGGTTGGAATGTATAAAAATGAAAAGATGAACAGAGTGTAAGAGAGATTGTGCCTGAGAAATATAGGACTGCAAAAAGTAAGTGCAAATCTCTATCCAGGAGTCTTCTATCTGAACTTGGGAGAGTTTTCAACATTTTGGCAAAAAGAAAATTTGAAGGAAAAAATCATACCTGTTTTAATCCAAATTCGGGATTTTGACCATGAAATAATACCAAACATCTATAGTTTATTTAAAATGCATTAAGTACTATGCATCATCTTTAATCAATCCTGAAAGCTGTACTTTGTTGCAAATATGAAGTAATTTATCTTAATAAGACATTTATTCAATTTAAAAGGAAATGTTTTTCACTGTTTAGCTCTCGAAAGCAATTTATCATGATTTAATTAGTTCATTCATCTTTCATGGTTTTTAGGCTATTTTTCTTTACAACGATATCTATAAAGTATTAAGGAAGTATCATCTCTCCTCCTCATAACTCCTTAATAGTTTTTTATTGTACATTCAGATCAGAATATGGCTGTCGCCTGTGCAAGTACAGTGTTGCCGTGTGATACCGTTGGGCACCTGTGCGTGACGCAGGTTGAGATGTGGATAGTGGGTTGGTTCCCCACGGATCTTCCGACCCCGCTCCGGAGGCCTCAGTGTAGAGCAGTTGGGTCAGAAATGCATCAAGTGTCACTCTGACCTATGCCTGAGCTGTCTTCCTTCCAGCGGGATTTTGGGGTTAGGCAGGCAGGAAATGGGAGCACAAGTTTAATGTCAGCCAAACAGGGTGGCCGGGGCAGTACGTGATGATTAATCCTACATTTCCACAAAGGAAAGGCCCTAGGAGTATACAAATATGAACAGGACTCTTCCCTCTTCTCAGTATCCCATGACCTGTATTATTCAAGATAAAAAATTGAGAGGAAGAAAGAACACATTCCTGGATAACATTTTTATTTTTAAAATTCTGCCTATTCGATGCCCTTTTACTAGATTCAAGTATGTTCTGTGGAGTGATCTCATAGCTTTAGCTCTGGTTAAGGAAACCAACTCCTTTTAACTTTCAAGAGAGGTTTGGGACAATATATCTAAATACTTGGACAATGAATCCTGTGTATTTTATGTAAACATCTGTAACAAAAGCCTGATTTCCTTGTTAAGTTTGAGCCCAAGTCTTCATGTCGGGCGCTGCTGTGGGCAGCAGTAATTCTGTGCGCTCCGTGATGAGTTGCGTGCAGGGTTGAAACTTACCTCCCATGGAGAAGGCAGAAGCCCGTCTTATGTGACCAGCCCTCATGAGAATCTAAACGTGAATCGTGTCACGGGCAGCCAGGGCAGCTCTCTCTAATTTTGTGTTGGGCAATGCTCAAGTACGGGTAGAAAAGCCTCGTCTGTGAATTAAATAAAAGCAGGGCGGGTAAGATCACTACTGTGCCTATCGTGGAGGAGGAGGAGGAGATGCAATGCTTTCTGAAACACTGGGTTATATATTTCAAATATTATCACCACTATTCTTTATCTCTAATGAGAATAGTGTCTGCTACTCTAATAACATGACATAATTTATTAAAGGTATTTGGTGTTCTGTCTGCTTAAATCTTTAAAGCATTGAGGAAAATAGCAGCAAAACCCCCCAAGTGTAGAATAATGCTGCAGTGGTGGTGGCCTAGGAAAATGAGCTGCTGAAGTTGTAATTTGTGCACACCAGGTCTGCTGCTGTCCCTCATGTTGAGCTGGACTTGGCTGCTGGTTTGTGGGTTTGGGCAGGAGTCTGGTTGATGCGGGAGGGACCCAAGTGGTTGTCTCTGGCGGAAACGGCACTGACCTCTAGCCCGGGTTTGGCATTAATCCTGGGCACGAGTGAGGCAGAACTCCTGAAAGCCCAAATGGTTTCAAAATAAACAGCATCACTACACACAGTTTTTCTAACTTTTTTCATAGAAAATACAAATCTTTTATGAATTTGTTTGATGATTTTCATCTCAAGTCTCAGAGGTATTTGGAGAGAGTATCTTTGGAATTGAGGGGGAGAGGTTTTTTATTTCCAGATTTGCAGATTCGCATAATTGTGCCTTTTTTCTTGTCCCTAATTTGAAATGCTTTTATCAGATTCATCTGCATTAGTCATATAGTGTCATGACTGGTATTTTTATGTGAAATGATTTGTTACAGTAAGATCAGATCAAATACAATAAATAATATCTTTAGAGGGGGTTAAATAACTTTAATGTTTCAAATGTTTCAATGCTGATTATTTTGAGGCTTTTAAGAGAAATTTCATGTAGAGTGTAGGAAAAAATGGTAAGCATAGCTGTTTAAGTGGGTTATCTGCAATTAGACTATATATATATATATATATCTGTTTCTATTTCAGATGTCCTTTCAGAGAACTCAAATGCAAATGCAGACTCTCTTTATCAATTATCTTCATGAAGTTGAGCAAAGCAGGTGTTTTTTTTTTTTTTTTTTTTTTTTTTTTCATTCTGTATGCAATGCTGTGGTGTAAAAGTAAATAAGGTAAAAACAGAATAGCTTCAAAGTGTTTTTTTATTATTATTTTTTTCCTGTGCAGCAAGCAGATGCCAATGAAGTGTTCATTGTGTTGCTGTGGTAATATTGAACCAAACAGAGCAAGCTTGCACAGGAAAAGCTTTCAAAGGACTTCAAGAAAATTACTTCAAGGAATTCCCTTATGGAAATCAACTGCCTTGTTCTTACTGGGATGATGCAGATTTGTGCATGTGCTATTTCATTCATCCATCCATAGAAAAGCAACCTTCAAGCTTGGTTGCAGGGCCCTTTCCAACCTCACTCCCTGATGAACCCTGTTGGCGATCCATCCTGTGACTCAAGGTCCGGCAGGGAGCAAGGGTCCGTGTCAGAGAGCTGCTGTACTGGTTGGTGTGTCCTTTTCCAGTAAGGCTTCACAGGACCCAAGAGGAGATGGTTTCGCTTCTGTATCCTTCTTTACTGTTTCATAGTGCTCCGCTTTCCTCACGATCCCCTTGTCTGCTGTGGGAAGAGCTCTGTTCTGCCTGGGTGAGCCCGTGGGTATAAACCCAGAACCGCCTGTTTGCTCCACAAAGTTGTGCTGTTGCTGCCACCAAAGCAATCTGCGATGCCACCAAACGGCTATGGGTGGTTGCAGAGAGCTGGATGCGGAGGCTGTAAGGCCAAAAGCAAGACTTGTGCCATGAAAAGGGGAGATGAGCTAGAGCCTCGTGCAGGAGTTTAGAGCAATCCCTCCTGTTGTGCTGCCAGCAGACAAGCTCTCCCAGCCAGCGTGGTTTGGTACACAAATACCCCAAAATAATCATTCTGTTACACCCACGCTCTCAGGGGAAGCCTTTCTCCGCACAGGAAAACAATAGGAAGCAAAAGGAACTATTTATGTATTAAGACCAGAATATCAGAGACTAATGTGATCATAATGTACAAGGGGTTACTTCATAGCTAATTAACGAAAACTAAGGAGGAGATTAGAGACAGCAAGACTTTTGGATATTTTTCCGCTTCCTGTGGATTGAAGCAATTAGTGAAGACATTACTATCAGCAAATGGTTTCCATCATACACATTTCCCATGTGTATCTCTTGCAATCAGAGTATTTCTTTCTATGGTAAATTAAAATAAATCCTGCATCTTTCTTATTTGAAACAAAAGTTATGCACCTTACAGATGTCAGTTTGAGCAGTATAATTTTTGCGAAAAGCTGCAAGTTGTTTATATTGTAATATCATGATGAAGTCTTCAAAGTTATTTTGGGCTTTGTGGACAATGACACAGGCGACTTCTGTGGACAGTGACACAGGCAGCTCCCCTTAGGGATCCTTGAGTTTCCCTAGTGAAATGGAGCAGTGATCTCGTCTATCCAGTGGGTTGTGTCTGACGTGGATCGTTACAAATAATCTGTCAAACACTACGGCTACGTAAACAAATCTCCAAATTGCCTAGTCGTACCATGAATGATGTGGGCTTATGGTTTTAGCGTTTTAATTATTTAGCTGGGATCTTCTCATGATAAAGTGGCAGTGGTGTTTTAAATCAGTCTCTCCATTCCTGGGCACGCTTAGGTGTGGATGTGCTGCTCAGCTGCACATTTTTTTTTTTTTTTTTTTCCTGCACTACAAGGTGTAGGCAAAGCTAGGAGAAAAAATTGAGTTCTTTTCCAAAGTCTGTAGCATTTTAAGATGAAATTTTATCCCTTGGTGTATTCTGGCTCTGGTCACTCAAACTGTGGTCTGATTTGCCCCTTTAATCTGACAAACGGTTTCCTTCACAGCCTGCGGAAGATACTTGCTCGCTCTGGATAGACTGTTCCTCCGGATTCTCTTTTCTTTGGGTAGAAGGTGATTTGTGTAGAGCGGAGAAGCTGGGGTTTCCTGCAGAGACCCCAGGCTGGTGGGACACGGAGCCCTGAGCGTGTCCGTGCCCGATGTGGGTGTTATGTGCCCGTTCGGGTCATGCTGTCACCAGGCTGCTCCTCAGAGCTGGACCAAGGTTCTGTTATTGTTAAATAACTATTTCTTATTATTTGTCAAACTATTAAAAATAGTTATTTAATAGTAGCTCTTTACAGATCCCAGGATGGTCAAATTTCTGTAAATCTACCACTTTTTCAAATCCAGAAGATTGCGAAAGGCTTTTTATGCCTTTTGGCTGAACCAACTGAACAATATGCAAAATGTATTAATTTTTGAGTAGAAGAAATTATGCCTGTCTTGAATTTACACGTGTATTTTAGAAGCACCTGCACTGTTTTTTTACTGACCTTGTTTCCTGTAAACATACTGATGCTGTAACTGGTTATCCACCTAAGTAATGCAGTGAACGCAGTAAAGGTTTAGATATTGTGTGGCTTTTTTTCTAGCTTTTGCTGCTACAGAAGTAGTCTGTATATTTAGTATTTTACAATTGCATGAGGCAAATAACAGCAGCTTGCGCATTCCACTGTATTTGTCTCTCTGGTTTCTGTCACTTCCATCCAATTTAATGACCTGTTATCTGAGGTGCTTATACATGATTTACCTCTGTGTTTGTGTATTTATGTGTATCAAGAATATCTTGTGACATTTCTGAAAATGACTCCTGGAGCCTGGGGATGGCTGGTTTGTGCTAGCACCGCAGGTAGGACAAGCCGATGTTCGTGCCCTTCAGGAAGGGAGGCTCTGACACGATGCTGTGAAATGGAAGATGGCAGAAGCTGGGCAGTTGTAAATATAAAATCCATGTGGTGCATAAACTTTATAGCACACAATTTGGTCTGAATTTCCTTACTACTATATACTTTCATTTCAGAGGAAAAAAAAGTCTCCAAGTTTCTCTATGTTACTAGGTGTTTCTGCACGAAATAGGTGTATAGATAATATTAAATGCTATTAAATACTTCTCTATTCCCCAACCATTTATATTTCAAAGATTTTATGTTCTATAATGCTCATAATATGGATTTTCCAACTCCATAAAGGAGAAATTTATGCAATAGACCTTGATGACTTCTAGGAAATTATTATTAGAGATCTCTCAGACAATTAGTCACAGTCAAACTTAGGGAGATTTAAAGATTCAGGCTTTAAATACTTGAAATGTTGCTGTCCGCCTCTTCTCTGAAGAAGCCAGATGTGAGGTTTTAATTAACCTGTAATTTCTCTGTCCTTGGAACCCCCAAATTGATTGTGATGGCTTCGTTTGGTATTTGGAATCTGTTTTGATCGCAGTCAATCTATTTATGTGGGACGAGCATAGATGGAGCCAAAGGGACAAGGGACAGTGGAATGAGGAGTGTTTTTGGGAAGCTAAATGTGGTGGAAATATTTTGATCTCCACTGATGAGTCTCAACAGTTTTATTAAGGGAATAGGTTGAGTATAAAATGAGTACCTATCCTGATGGAAGTGTTTGTGTCTTGTTTTGGAATGAATCACTGAAATCCAAGATGCTTATCATCTGTTACAAAATTGTCCCATACTTACATATTTTAATTTCAGGGCTAATGCAATATTTAGAATATACATCAGTTTTGGTTCACTGTGCTGCACTTGCCCATTTCTCATCTTTGGAAGTCTCGCCCTGGTTGCCTCCCGTTTTTCCTTCCTGCTGCCCCTTCCATCCCTCCGAACGCATGGTCAGAAGGAAGCTCGGCAGAGGGGTGCCCAAGCCACAAACATTTTTAGGGAGAGGAAAATCAACCCCTCTGAGTTTTCCTGGGTGAAGGGCTGGGAAGGGGGTCGAGCACAGAAGCTGCTGTGCTCTAGAGGAATAAGTGTTCTTGCAGCTTCAGAGCAAGAAACCCCAGAATATTGATTAGGAACTGGCTTCTCCAAAGAGCTGTGTTAATCCTTTGGAAGTCAATGTTTATTCTAGGAAGTTCCTGCAGAGATTGCCCATAAATTTGGTATTGCTTTAAGTGATGCACAGAATACATATTCCCCTGGCAGGAAGTGTAGCATATTGGTGCCATTAAAATGTGAGTGTCTATTTTGTTACCTTGCTGTGTGGTAGCTTAAAATTCTCATGACTCGGCAATGCAATGTGCCTTACCCTTGGAAATAATTCTGAACACAGACTAAAATTGGGGGATGTGGTGGTCTTGATTAAAATCGACATATGAATTGTCAGTTACTAAAATACAGATAAGAAACTAGGACAATGAATTAATAAGGGAAACTGATAATAGATTGGCAAACTCTTAATATTTTATGTAGTTTCATAAAACATCTTCCAAAATTTGAATCAACAGCTGATAAAAAATTCAATAGTAATGAGCTCATTTGTATGTAAATGAATGTCATTCTACTCTAGGCTCTCCGTGCTTCACGGTATCCTGCTAGTTATCACTAAGTATGGTCATGAAAATAGGCATTTTCAGGGAACCCCTTAAAAAAATCAATTTATATGCAAAGACTAAGCCTGCTTTTTAAGTTTTCAAAAGTCACTCCTAAGCTTCTGTCCATTTGCAGGTTCTGTGTACTTGTATCTTTGCATTTTGCCTAGACTCAGCATTCATAAAATCTCCCTATTTTCTGTAAATACATGAATTTCAAGGGGGGGAAAAAGAAGTAGTAGCTTTATAACAGCGTTTTTACATGAACATCTAGCCGTGATGAGCTTTTCATGTCACTTGCAGTGCAGAAGCATGCCCCCCGGGCTCTGTTCAATGAACATCTGCAGAAATGTTCCCCAGAGTATATCCCTAAAAAAGAAGCAATTATTTCCTTTAAAGAAGTATTCTATAATAAACACTAATTTATTATTATTATTTTTCATTTTTAAAGACTAGACAAAGCCAGTCCATGTATAAGTTGGCATAAAGAGCTGATAGACCTGCAGCCTAAGCTTTGAGTGTATTTTCCATTAAAACATTATTTCAAGGAAATTAAAAAATGTGCTTTTTATATAGTATAGCACTATAGACAGAATGGTAGTTTTTCAATATTCTGTATTGCGTGCTAGAAAAGTAGATTTTCAGATATTTAGAGCAATTTTGACCTCAAAGCTTCAGTTCAGCTAAGCCCCACGGAACAGGATCAGCGCTAAGCACAAACGTAAGCTCACCCGTTTTCGCCAAAGCGTTTCAGTGTTTCTTTAGTTTTAATAATATTTGTTTAAGTGTTTGGCAGAATTAGGGGCTAAGCGCACTGCGATTAGAAGGGGGCATTACGGTGAAAGGCAGGCGGAGGTGTTTGATGGATGGCTTGGAGGGAGGTGAGGAGGGAGAACCGGAGCGCTGCTGTGGGCAGGGGGGCTCGCAGCAGCCCCGGCCTGGCCGCGCGGCTCCTCTGTGCTCACCTCCACCAGGGCCAGTAGCAAAGCAAGAGCGTGTCGGGGCCAGGCCCTTCCTGTGCTGCGGGACGTGTCCTGAAAGACACCTCCTCCTCTCTGCTCCTGCGGACAAAGCGAATGACAGTGATGTGGGGACGAGGGAAGCTCCCCCTCAGCTCCAGGGAAATCTCGGCTGCTGTCATCTTTTTTTTTTTTTTTTTTTCTTTTTTGGGGGACATTGAAATACACTGACCTGTCCCCAAAACCCGAACGTGAATGCGGACGGGAACACTGCAGGGAGTCCCGTGTGCATCAGCTGCTGGCAAGGAGAAAGGGGGAGTCTCTATTTCTGTTGATTATAAATTTTTATTATTAATCTCACCAGGGGAAGGGTTTGCTGAGGTAGCATTTTGGGAACATTGGGATGGTGTGAATTCTTTTGGGCAAAACCATTTTCTGTCTCTTGGCAGGGACTGCGTAAGCAGCACTAACCCTGCAGAAGTGGCTGAGTGGGCCTGATGTGTTTGTTTTTCTTTTATTAGATACTAAATGTTAAGGATGCTTTAAAATACACTTTTTTTCAATATTCCTCTTTACTTTTCTTGAAAGTTGCCTTAGATGATTCCACACATACTGCAATAAAATCTGAGCCATGCGGTGCTTGGTTTGTGGCATCTTTTTGTCAAGGTGAAATTACAGGAGTGAAGATTGCTGTTTTTATTACTATTAGTTTTTATCTATGAATATTGCTTAAGTTGCAAAACAATAAAAACACTGAAGACTTTTGTGAGACTGTGGAATGCAAGCAAAAAAACCTCAAGTACGGTAGGTTCTAGGGAATCTTAGGCAAATATTAAAAACAGTAACAAATCTGCAGTTTAAATGAACTAAGTATAAGTTTTGAATAGCGAATTGAACCCAAGTTGTCGTTAGTTATTTGAAGTGTAGAAAAATGAGCTATGGATGTATTCAAGAAAACCCTGGCACCCAAAGACCAAACCTGCACTTGGTCCCAGGTTTAGTAAATCTGAAGTTTAGAATAAAGAAAATGGGAGTGATGGAGTTTTACACTGCTTTAAAGAAGTAATGGGTAACCCTATTAAAACACTCATGCTCTAAAGGCTCCTTTGTGAAGACTAGTTTATAGTCCATACAGGGCACTAAAAAGCTTTTAGAGCCGCCGTGGTTGACTGGATTGGCGTGGGTCTTGTGAACATGCAGTGAGTCAACATGGAAGTTCTGATAAAATTTTAATGCCAACAAATTAAAAGCACAAGTATTGTAACCAGTTCATAAAACAAAGTATTTGAATCTCTGCCCCTGCCAAGTGAGGATCAGTAGGGGCAGCCTTGTTCTCTTCCACCCGCCCCTCCATGTAGACGAGTGTATGCTCTGCCCTCTGTTTTTAGGCACATTTTGCAGGTGGTGGTATATTTTTTTGTTTGTTTGTTTTGTGATCTCTCTCCTTTTGTGAGAAGGGACTTGATGAAATTTGGGATGAAACATATTTGTTCTAAAAGTTGAATCTATAAGTTTAAGTGGAGTTGAACCCTAGTTTTCACTGCCTTGACCTCCTGTGGTTTTGACTTAGAAAACTTTTCACATTCATCTCTCATTGATTTGGGCAGTAACACAAACTTTTTTTTTCTTTTTTTTTTTTTTTCCAGTTTAGCTTCATCTATGTCATTTCTTCATCAAACTCAAGAGTTGATTTTTTTCAGTTGATCTTTTGTTTCCACAAAAATAGTATTTCAGATCTTGGTGGCATATTTTAAAACTCAAAATCATGTAAAAGAAATTAAAACAGAAGATGGTGGAACGTGTGGCTACTACTCTAAATATGTTCTTGCTCGATGCTGGAATGATGTAGTAGACTTAAAGAAGATGTATATGTTTACTTAGCCCACAGATAGATTACAAAACAAATGTCAAGACTACAGAGCTCTTTAACAGAAAACAAATTGTATGGCTGCTTGTAAAGCATAGAAGGGCAAAAGATTTGGAAGTGTAAACAGACCATAAACTGCACTGCTAATATGCAGAATACTATCAATTAGCTGAAATGCAAAGTTAATTTAGAAATATAATTGGGCATCACCAAAGTGGAATTGAACATATGGATAGAGGTGAATGAAACTTGCTCAGAAAATGTGCTTCCTATTTTTCCTGTGACTAGGAGGAATTATTAGGGAAGTTTTAACTACAAAATAATTGGAAAAAATGAGGACTATTATGATGTATCTAATCTTGAAGTAGCAGTGGCGTGTAACCTTGTTAGCTTCAGAAAAGGGAGTTCTTGCAGCAGTTGTCTGCATTGGAGGCTTTTCATGATATTACTAAAAAGACACAGTGTTTTGATTCATTCAGGCAGGAGCGAGGACATAAATAATAACACAACTTTGTTTCAGTGAACATGGAAAGAAAGCAAGCTCTTCAACAGCATTTTTAGAAAATGAATAGCATATTTTATCTGTTTTTGTCTATTTTCTCACAATTCTTTATGAGAGCAATACGATGGTGATGGTTAGGACAACCAGGATCGATTGTAGCACTGACCGGCCGCTGTTATTGAAAACAAGGAAGATCCCCCCAAGCTGGAGTCACGGCAGGCCTGGCCTTCGTGCTGAAGGGGACCGTGAGGTTTGTTGTAGCTCCAATCTGCAGCAACTGCTGCAACGGTTTCCACATTGAGGAAGGTGCTCAGGATGTCTTGCCAGTGTTTTTTGGGGGGATTTTTTCGAATAAATACAGGAATTGATGAAATCAGCTAGTCTGAGTCACTGGATCCTGCAGGCTAGTAAGTCTTATCAAGCTATTTCTGTCTCTGGCTTGAAGTGTCTTTTAAAATGTTTATTAATGAGGAATTGCTGCAGGTTTTTTGTAAGATTATCTTAGAAAAATTTCTTTGCTAGTGTTTGTCTGTTTAAGTCCAACTTCTCAAACAGGAAATTTGGTTCTTAGAGAATGAGGTATAGCTTTTTGCAGAAAGTTGTTCTATAATGCAATGTAACTTGATGTTTTTAATTTTACAAGTATGTATGACTGCTTTACAATTACTAGAATTTGTTTTTCTGCCCTTGGTACCAGTGGTAGTTGTGTAATAATTCTATCCCTGTTAACTCTATCTGCCATAATATTTTATCAGAATAACAGCCTTAAGTTTAGAGTTGTTAAATTTACAATTCTTTAAAATATATGACGTTAATCTAAAGTATACATAGTCTGCCAGTAGAAAACATAGTAATTTTGAAGTATTTTGTGTCCATTACCTTATCTTCTACATCCTCATTTCCATTCAAATTTCTTAAGTGTTTGTTGTACTTGTTTCAAGTAACTCTTGCTCAAGCCCCTGTCAGGCAATTGCCGTACTTTATAGATGATTCAGCTGAAGAAAATCTGTGGCTTATGGAAAAAACTTTCCCCACTGGGAAACCATTGTACTTCAATAACACCATCTCCGAGTGGAGTTTTCAGCACTTAGTTGAAAATAGTTTGGAAGAAATAGATTTTATTTTCTTAACAATAGAAATAACAAGACCCAAGTTTTTTTCCTGAATTCCTGCCCTGCAGATGAATTCTACTGAAAACCAAATCTGGACCATAAGATAAAGGCATTACCCGCGGCACCGTGGTAGGAGCTCCCCTGCCATGTGTAAAACGCCTGTACTGACTTTGCTGCCTGTGAGGTAACACAAGTACTGAGAAACTTTGAGTCATTCTCTGTGTAGAGCTCAAATAATCTCACTCTGTGCTTCTCATAAAGTTTGTTTAACAATAAGATGGATGCTTATACTTCATTTTCAGTTGTCTACCTTGTGAAAATAAATTATTGAAGGTTTAATAAGATAGTCAAAATATGAATAAAATGAATAGCTATTCATTCAAATTCTGAATAGCTGCTCAGTAATGTGGCATTGCTAGGAGATGTTTTCAGAAGCAAATATTTGTATATGCCAGAAATAACAATCCAAGTAAGATTCGCAGCAGGGTGCCGTAAGATTTTCAGCCAGAACAGTTTGGGAGTACATTGTTTCAGGCTATTTATTCAGGAAGTGAGAATAGAAGAAATTCTCCAATGGGATTGAAAAAGTTGCATAATAATACCATAAAGCATTAACTTAGCAGCTGGAAATAACACTTATGAACCATTGTAAGTTGAGTTCTCATGGGTTTAATATTTTCACAGCCTTATAAATCCAATAGATACATAATTTCTTTATTAAGTCAGAATTGTATTTGTTTTTGTAAGCTATCAACAATTCTGCCCTGAAATAAATGAATTCTTCATTGTAAACAAATTTACACATAGAGGATTATCCAAGTACAGTGTATCTTCTGGGTAAATGATCAAATATCTAATCTCTCTTTGAAAGGCTGTGTAAAAAGAAACAAGTGCCACTTTTGAATAAGTACAAATATGTGCGTTAATGTAATATTAATTCTATGTATTAATTGTCTATGTCACAGGAATTTGAGATCTTTGCATTTTTCTACTGCAGAACTCCATAGTCTTTCATGATGGGATTCATCTCTCTTCTTGCAAAGAGCGTGGCGCCCTCTGCCCTATGGCCAACACTGAGTCCTAATGAAACCTCAGTGGGGGACAGCAGTGACAGCTGAGCAAAGCAGCTGGCTTAGCTGATTCCTCCAAGGGTATTTTCATTTTTTAGGCTATAGATCATTCCCTTATTTCATTTATTGTCTTTTGGGGGAGCTTGTTTTGGAGAAACTAAGTTGTGAGAAGTAAAAAGCAGGTATGGCACTTACAGTAACACCCAGTGTAGGTTAGAGGAAAATTTCAGTTTTGCTGTGTTTAGGATGGAGAGAGATTTTTTCACAGGAGGTGCTATAGAAGTGGGACACGTAGCTCTTGAAGAGAGCTCATGTGGTGAAGGAAAGATCTTCGCAGAGCTGATAGTTGAATATCAAGACCAAGAGGAGTGAAGGACAGGCATTTAGGAGCAAAGACGGAGAGCAGGAGAGCAAAGAAAACAAAGGCCTTGAGCAAGGCCTTAAGCATCTACGTGAAGTAGAAGAAAGGCCAAGGAGGGCGGGACCGAGGTGAGAGTATAAGAGAAAGATACTAATATGAGGCTTTGGGGTTTGGCCAGCAGAACTTAGCAAAAGGCTCTTGGTTATTTTTACTACAAGGATGGTTTTTACTGGTTTTGTTAGCAGCTGCTCTTGCCAAGTCTCACATCAGAAGAAACTCCTTCAGGAGCATGTGAAGCGATTTCTACATGAGTAGTGAGCCGTGCGTTACTGGGGTTTGGCCGTTGTGTATCAGTGTGCTCTCCAGCCCTGCTGTGCAGTTAGACCATGGCTACATCATGAGGTAGTGGTTAGTGTAGAGCAGAGGGGTCTTCCATGTCACCGAAGGCTGGGAAAACAGAACCTCACAGACCAAGAAGGATTTTCACTTGGCCCAGGTCCTGGTGTGATGCCTGCAGCTCCTGTGAGGGCAGGGAACCCTTTGGAGCGGTTCCCTGCCCGTTCTCTGCGGTGTGGGCACGTGCTGGCACTTGGGGTCACCTTCCTTTCCAGGCTTTCCTGTCGCAGAAACAGAGAGGTTACTTGGAAATATTTTCAGTGGATAGCAGACAAGATGGGTGTCACTTCTGTAAGTGCCTGGAAGGCATTTAAAGAGGAGAAATGATCAGAAATAATGCGCTTGTATCACATTATGTACAACAGCTTCCTTCAACCACATTCAGAGCTGCCCCCATGTTATGTTTGAACAGATAGTGTTTCATGTCACGTGCGGGTTTTCTGTTTGAGGCAGTACTGATATGCTACAGATTTGATTTGCTCCAAAATAAGTATCACAATGTTTATATTTGGGTGCAAAGTCAAAAAAAAAAAAAAAAAAGGCAAGCAATGGCAGACTCAAATTTAGCCACTCGGTGATCATGGTATGGCCAACCTTCCCCTGGTCAAACGTACTCAACCTGCAGGTCGATGTTAGCGGTTAATCTGCTAGCCAGGAACCTCAGGGCAGTGCTTGGTCTTGGGTCTGAGGTTTTCAGCAGCTGTAGCTTCTCGCACGGTGCTGAAGCGGCTCCTGCGGCCCGCGGGGGTGAGCTGGGGGCTGCTCCATGCGCCCTGCTCTGCCGCGGCGTGCGCCCCTCAGCTTCCGGAGCGCAGGGCCCGTGCCAGGATGCAGCTGGAACTGCTAACAAGGAGCAAACTAATGTGCAAGATGACTTTTTAAGGCCTTCATCTGGTAAATTGAAGCGAATCACGGTGTTAAGTCATGGTTCACAAGGGTGAAGCCTGACCGGAGGTTTGTTTATGTTGAGCAAGCCCCGTGTGTGCAGCCTCATGCCATCACCCCATCCGCTCGCAGCGAGCCCTGCCTGTGGCTTAAAATCATGGGGAGGCTTTTCTGTCCCCAGAAAACTTTGAGCAAAGCTGTATGTGCCTTTTAAATGGACGCAGAATTTGAACTTTAAAATGGCAATAGCACACAGACCATTGTCCTGATTCAAATAAGCTCCCACTGAATGTCAGGAAATGGGGAATCTGGCCAAAATTGATATTTAATCAAATTCTAGTATAGGGTGAAATTACATATGCAGTTGCTGTTAAAGTTTCATTGTGAAGTGGCTTAACACCGTTTTTGTTTGTCACATCAAGACTTCCCTCCTACATAATAAAGTAGACCTAACTGAATCCAGCTCATCAAGGAAAATAACTTCCTACAGTGATCTTCAGTTAGGAAATGCTGCTGGAAGGTTCTGCGGAGGGAGGAACCTCAGGAGTGCCTGTTTGGGGTCTGCATAGCATCCATTCAAGTACATAGCGACGTGAAATAGTAATTACCTATGTGTGAATGAACAAATTACCCACCTGTGGCACTTAACAGGCTTAGATTTTTACCAAAGGTTACCTGAATTAAGGAAAACCCACATCTCTACAATAGAGCTTTTTTTGTGCGTGTGTAGTGTTTTTATCACTTGAGTTTCAAACACGGAGAGCATGTTTACAAAAGGTTCAGAATTCAACCCTTCTTTAAGGGCAAGGATGTTTCTCGGTTACTGTAGTTTTTCAATCATGTGACTGACTCGCCACCCCTGCATCATCTTTCAGCAGGGCTCTGCTAGTTAAGGTAACACATTTAGAGCCCTTAAATGTTATCTAAAGACTTTGAGAATTAAATTTAACAAATTTCCTCACTCTTTATCTCAAACTTGTTTATTTTTTTCTTTCAGCAAGTGTAAAACTATAAAGCTGCATCAACCTCTATTATAAAAACCAGTCAAGGGTAGAGAATTGAACATTGATGCTGTCTGCATAATATTTTTAACAACATTTTTGAAATAGATAGCAGTATTCAGGTGTCCTATGAATTATAGGATTAAAGCTGTTCTTATTCTCTGCTTAGAGAATTATGCTTACGTGAAGCCCTTCTGTATGTATCAGGTAACACAGCTTCTACTGGGTTAGTATATGATAAACATTAGCTTGGCCAAGCTCTGTTTGAATATTTTTGTGTTTAATTGAGAGGCTGATGAGGAAAAAACTGTCTCTTCAGGAAATGAGGTTTCTAAGCAACTTTATTTAGCTTTATTTAAACTTTTAAACTTTAAATAAGATTTAAATCCTACTTTAATTATTGACACTTTATTAGATTCCTTTCAACCGTGTTCTGACTTTTCACTGGCCGCATTCTGAGACATTTGTGCTTACTTTGGAGAAGACTTCCCGTGTGAGTGTTAGCAATACAGCAAACATGACTTGTTCCTTTGGAATTTGGGGAGTCCAAGTCACTTGGCACCCTGTAATGCTTAGTCCTTAATGAACATGGTAATGTTTCACCAAAGCTGCTAGAGGTATATGGTAATGAAATTAATAGAGTTATATCTAAGCTAGTTAGCTTTATGAAACAGAAGGTACATTTTCGGCAAATCACCACATTTTAAATGCATATTATAAGAAATTCACATTAGGTTAGTTGTTATTCATGAGCATAGCTATCTCTAAATTAAAATTAGAAATCAGGCCCATAAATAATGAATTCTTTGTATGCAGCTCTACTTTATTGAGGGATTATGAAGTTAATAGTGATTTGGCATTCATTTCCCTAACCTTGCATTCTGGGAATAGTTAATAACTCCTATGATAACATCTGTATCTGATGCCATAGAGGTGTCTAGGTTGCCCTAGGACATTTCCACTGGTGGTAAGTCCTTGTGTTTGGGCAACTGAGTGCAGCCTAATGTGATGAAGAACATTCTGCTGGCCCCATCTCTGTCTTGTAAGTGCTGTATTTCTATTAGAGCCGCTTATGGGCTTCTGCTTAAATTGTACACTAAAAGACTGGCCTATCTTTTTAGTTTGAGCTAGATTAGAGGTCCCTCAGCAGGAGGAGTGACTGGAGGAGTTTGTGCAGTGCAAAGCCTTGCAAAAGCATGGGAGCAGGAGACACACTTGTCTGTAAACTTCAACATATGTAGAGATCTGTATTTTCCCTACTTAATTTTGCTCTACTTAGTTACTTTTCTTACAAAACAGTATTGCAGCTCAGACACCTTTGGTGGTCTTCGATACTTTCCTGAAAAGAGAGGGATGGCTCCAGTTCCAAATTATTGTCAGCCGGGATTCCCATTGGAGTGGAGCTGAGGAGCTCATTCCTTTGTGGTTTTAATGAACCTATAAGAAGGGGAAGAAAAACACTTGATGTTATGTTCAAATATGTATCATCTGTTTGTATCCTATTTTACCCTTTTTCAGAGGGTCACACAAAGCAGTAGCAAATGTTTGGAAATTATCAGGTTTATGATTCACATTCTCTCAACTGCAGCTCTACCTTGATGTTTTCCAGCATTCCTCATTTTTCTAAATTGCCCATCTGGCACTTGCACAGCCTGATGTCTGCATAGTTCAGCTCATTCTGTTCATCTCACTATTTGAAAAAGGTTGGTAAGGTAAGTAAAGGTGGAAGAAAAGGTTGGTGGTTGTGGTAATGTGCACAGTTGAGTTTGTTGTGCTTAGCTGTTGAAACTAAGAGGCTTTGCAGGTTAAGGAACTGTCACCCTGCTCAGTTGTCTAACTAGCAGCTAGATAACTATATCTAACCAAGTGTTAAATGTGGATATCAGCTGGTGAGGTTGATTAAATCATCCCGCACTCATGCTCCTGGACTTGGAGCTTGCAAGTGCCATTAGGAAATGGGAGAGTGTCCGGAGTAAGTGGACATGGAGGTGGATTGTAATCTACAGGCTGTTAAGGGTGTTAGCCCTTATGTATGGAGATGACAATGACAGTGTGGGGAGTGAATGCAGATTTTTAATACCACCATCTGTTGCTGGAGTGAGCTGGCAGGTTGCAGGAAGGTAACTCTGTCCTGTGTTCTCCTTTGCTCGCTGAAATAGCGAGTACCTCCAAGCTTCCCGGGGACCTTGCAGATCTGTCTGTTGGAAGGATCTTCTCAGTATCCTACTGCTGGAACATTCCATCTTATGCACATGCTTATCTTGGAAGTAGGAAAGAGCAGGGAATGACTTGATGCGAGTTCACTGGGGGAGTGACTTTTTTTATGTTATGAATGCTGCTGATGACTCATTTTCTGCATCTGTGAAAACTGACACAAGTTCCTAGGGTTGTTTCTTCTGTGGGTGACTAAGCATTTTCCAGCCAGTCCCTTGTACCCTGGCTTGTAGGAGGCTATCTTAGTGCCTTTTTTTTTTAATGCTTGGATGAATAACTTGTGCAAGGAGAGTCGGGACTCTTCCCGTGTAGTGAGTAGCAAGAACCTGAATGTCAGAGAGCAGGAGCTGCGTCTGGCTCGTGAGTCAGTGTCCAGTGTTCTGCATGTGGCAGTGAGAGAAACGCACTTAGGTAGATGTCAGAGGAAAATGTGCCGGCTTTCTCATTTGGAGAGTACTCTCTTTGTGGTAGGGAAAATGATCTTTATGAATATTATGACATGCTTGTCAGTAAGTATGGCAAATTGGTATGTCCTCTCTTCAAAAGCAAGAGGAAAATGCAGGATATTAGTGGGCTCTGTGTGTTGTCTCATCTATCACTGGTATTTGAGGCCGAGGACCTCTTAAATGGAACATTGCAAGTGCTTGTAAAATAAAGAGCTGGCATTTGAACCAATTTCACTGTGTCCAATTGGCTCAAATTGTTAAATCTGCTATTAGAAGATGAGCCCAGAGCAAAATTTATTATGAAGACTTTTTCTCCAGTTTCCCTCCTCGTAGTCTCATCCTTTTCTAAAAGAATTAGAAACAGAACCTAAATGGGAGTTTTTGGTAATGCCCTCAGGCGACTGAACTTTGAAGCGCAGCCTCAAAGCTGCTCTGGCTTTGCCCCTCGGATTGCTGCTTTTTGAGGCTGCTCACATGAGGGGTGGAGGGCAGGGGTGGCCTTGGGAATGAGCACCCACTACGGTACCCCACAGTGTGGGAAACGACTGCCAGGCGCCCCTGCCCAAGGAGAGGGTCTGGCTGCAGCGCCATGGCAAAGGGATCCCGAGGGGATCACCGGATCCTGAGGGGATCACCAGATCCCAGAGCAATTGTGCAGAAGAGTCAGCTGCTTTTTTCCTCAGTCATTCTGTTTTCCGAAAATTTTCACCCTTATTTTCATGGCTCTTTGGCAGATGCCAGCTTGCCTGTGCTGGCCACACATACGCCAGTGCCATTCGTGCTGTATGTGGGGTGAGAAGCCGTCTGCCCCGCTGCTCCGTGCAGGGTTCTGTCTGCCTCGCTCTGCCCTTGTGCTGGTGGCATTGGTGCCCCAGCGCGTCCCCTCCTCCCGGCCCGGCCCTTCCTGGCTGGACGCAGCCCCTGAGGCCGCGTGGAGTCCGGGCAGCTGCGGCCTGTCCTGCTCCCGCGCTTGCTCTGCTCGCGGCTGTGCTGGAGCAGCGTCACCGCAGGCGCCCTGGCCACAGCTCTGTGCTGCTGAGGCAGGGCAGGATGAGCACCGAGGGGCTGTCCTGCTGGTCAGCCAGGGGCTAAGCCTGCTTTACTGTTTAACACGGCACAGCTAAAGCTCTCCTAGATCGTCCTCTGCTTTGGACGGGGTTCGTGATGCCCTTTTGCCCTGGCCTGGAGCAAATAAGGGACCCAGGCTTAGCTGCTCTAGCTGGAAGAGCCGCAGCATGTTTTACTTGGCTGCAGGTGGAAGTGTTTAAAATATAATTTGGTGTTTTGTATTTCAGAGGAGTCATTTCCAGAAAAGAATAGTAAATCAAATGTTGGTATGTTGGTATATAAACCATATGCCCGTGGGAAGATTTTGAAGACAAGACTGTCACAGGAAGGCACTGATTCCTGTGTGATGCTAAATGATGTAACCCATGAAGATAGGAATTCAGGAGCTCATCATCTAACAACAAACTAAGGTTTTAGTAGGGGTCACTGTCTTGCATAGCTTTATGACGGTTCTGGACAAGAAAAAGCTGTTGAAAGCAGCAAGGTTTGCTGTCTTCCAGAGATAATGTTTGGTGACTAGCCAAACTGGCTACTCGCATCTGCAACCAGATCCTTGAATATTTGCTCTCCAAGGCTGGTTGTAGAATTGGAAAGGAGATTTTTTGAATTAGAAGCTAAAGTCAGATCGCATAATTTAAGAAATATCATTAATTTCTTCCCTTCTATCCTGTATTTTCACCTTTGTTTCGCAGAATGTAATTTGGGGAAGTGGCAAATGCAGCTTTTTTACCTGAGATGCAAAGCCTTTTGCCTATGGGCTTGCCTCTGCATTCTGAATGCTAAAGCTTGCACGCACAGTTTGCATTTGCAATTTTCATCTAATACCCTTGTGAAGACAATTAATTTATGCATATTTTTATTTACTTTCTTGTGTACAGCTCTAGGCTTCAAAAAACTTTTTGTGAAAAATGGAGACACAAATTAGACTTGTGCAATCTACTGAGTCAACCTCATGGAAAATATAGCACCTCTCCTGTTGTAAGCAAAATGTGTTGGGGGGAGATGACCTTCGGAGATAAGGCTGGAATGAAGCAAAAAGACATTTGCTTCCTATTTCACGTTGAGGGCTGATTTTTATCAGAGCGCTTGGATGCGTTTAGAAATGGAATTTAAGGACAGGGATGGACCTTCAGTGCACCTGTGTGCTCTGCACATTAGCTGACCATTTCTTCTTTTTCTGTTTGTTGTCTACGAGTTTTTGAGGTTAAAGCTCAGAATTGTCAATTTAGCTAAATACCTTTGTAGTCTGCAATAGGTGTTTCTGTATGCATAAGTACAGCATATTTTACAAAGTAAACACTTGACGGGACTCTTTAAAGTGTTTGTTTTCGTGCCCTTATGGAAAAAAATATTTTAGTGTGTTTTATTTCCACCGTAAACAAACCTCTTGGTTTTTACCTATTGCTTATGAAATGAGTTCCTGCTGCCTTGCAGTACTGGCCTAAGGACCCGCGCACAGAGTCACTGGTGACGGGGACACGTTCAGCTGGAGTGGCCTTGCCCTCCCTGCGCCATCTCCTGAGCTTGTGGTCATGGCAGACGCAGCCCCTCTGCACCTGGGCTGTTAGCTGAAGCTCACGTGGGTCGGAGCACTTGGCAGCACCGTGAGCTTGCTGTGGGTTTGACTCCCAAGGGTGGATATGTTGGCTTTGAAAGTGTGTGTTCTGCTTAAGCGATGTGCTTTGGAAATAGCCATATGGCACCTCCTGTGCAGCTGTCCCAGGGATTTGGTCAAAAGAAATCCCCAACTGGCTAGAAAATGTAGTAGGAAGTAAGAGGAATGAATGACCCTTATGGGAGGAACTTGCTGCTCCTCACCACTTCTGTGGGTTGTTTCATGCAGGATTTTAGAAAGTGACCTGTGTTCAAGGAGGTTGTTCTTTTGCTGTGGGCCATGTGAAAGCATTGCTGTTCTTGCTGCTTTCCAGGCTTTGATTTGCTTTGGATTCTCATGACTGCCGAGTTCTTGATGGCTAGGGAAGGAGTATCCATGGCAAGTAATGTGCCAGCTTCTGTAATTCTGGCACTGCTGAAGTTAGCTTAACTTTCATCTGGGAACCTACCTTAGTGTTGAAGGAGAGAGACTTTCAGGTCTTTTAGCTGGAGATTTTCCAGGCTCTGCTCCCCAGGCTTGGTGACCTGGGCAGGCGACCCCATGTTGGGCCGGGAGGGGACTCGAAGGTCTGAACCAGCGCCAGAAGCACCAGACAGCTCAGGAGTTCTCAGAGGCTGGATAGTGACTGGTATCTTAATAATTATAGGTAATTGCCTGATGCCAATAGGGAGCCTTTGGCACCTACCAAGTTTGAACGGTTTTCTGGAAGTGTCCAAGTGCTGGACTGCCCTTGTTTTACCTGCTGTGTTCATGCAGAAATAAGAATTGGAGGAGGACAGCTTTGTTCTGCAAGTGCCAAAGGGGTGGCCTGGAGCTTTCCAAGCAGGCAGTACTTCCTGGCATACAGAGTGGCTCCATCCTGTTGCTTGCATCCCTTTTTCTTTAAAAAGATATTGCAGAGATATCTTCCACCTGACAACAGTTATATTTGTCCCTAAACTAATAGCATATTTTCAATCAATTTTGGTTTTGGAGGGGAGCACAGGAACAGGTTTCTTTAAATTTATTTTATATTAGTATGAAATGTTAGTGATTTTTGCTTTCCCTCATCTTCGCTGCTCCAAAATCTGCCTCCTATTTCGGAGAGCAGGAGGGAATGTGGTGGGGTGTCACAGGCGGTTACATCTGCTGCACGGGCAGTCGTTACTGACACTGCTTAATGCAGCTGGCTGATGTGATCAGACGTGATGTGTCTCAGTAACGTGTCACCCGGAGAAATCTAGAAAGACGCAGGTTTCTGAGAACACAGCTAAGGGTTGTTTTAGAAAACAAATATTAACCTGGAGCATTGTGCCTACGGATGTGCAGCTGAGACGAGCGGGCTGCTTCTGACCCAGAGAAAACCACTGTGCTAAATTCAGCTCTTTAGGCCAAATGTGTTTTAGTTCAGTGTACTTAAACCTCATTTATAGAAGCATTGGTGTACTATTGGTAATGTATCCTTTCTGCTCTTCATTGAAAGCACAGTGACCTGCATTTCCAAAACGGATTGCAAGTGCCTCCTTTTCTGGGATACCCAGTTTATGAATGAGTTTCCAAGAAATGCGTATGAGAGATCTCACTTTTGGCACACTACAGTTGTGATATCTAAAGCAGTTAGTCACCAGGGTGAATTTTAAATGAATGGAAATTTGGAAAGTACCGTGTAGCATCAGTCTGATGCTTGGGCATTTGATGCTATTTACGAATGTGTTTTGTCCTTTTCATAGCTTAGTGGCTGTAGGAGAAAGTCTCAGTGATAAATAAAGCTTGGACTCAGGCTTAGTGCTGTCTTGATGTATAGTCAGAACAGGGATTATTTCTCTTGTTAGAGAGTCCAGATCTGAATTGAGGTAAGAGTCCAGTTTGGATCATCTGGACCTGGTTGTTTCCCACACTACCGTGAATTTCCTGATGTTCAGGCATGAGAGGTCCGCAGCCCTGGGAAGGTGGAAGTGGAGGAGCGTGGGGCGGGCGCCAGCCTCCCCTCCGCTCGCCTAGGCAGGGCAGGTGCCCCGCGCACCCTTCGGGTATTGACTGGCCTCAATATCCAGAGTTGTTCAAGGCAAACTGTCCAGCTTGCTAAAGTGACGGTTGCATTAAACGTGCTGCAGAATTGCCCCTGCTGCACGTTCAGCCTGCGAAAAAGCATCGCAGGTTCCTTGTCCAAGACAGTAAGGAGTGAAGGTCCATTGAAAGACAAATACCGATCAGACGTGCAAGCAGCTGGATCTCCTGAAAAATTAATATATTTGCTGTGCACTCTCTCTGTGGCTTATACCTGATTTTATTCTCTTATTGAATTTATTATTTTAAACATATTTACATATATGTTGGAAAGTGCCAAGTACGGTGTGGCCCCATGTCTTGATTTGTGATTTATGTGACTGGAATCTAAATAATACTAATTTTGCTCTGGGTACAAAATAATTTTCTCAGACAAGAGCCTCATGCTTATGAGTAGAGCTGTAAGTGCAGCAGACTTGTAATGGGTAGGACATGAACATGACTATCAGAATTATTTTAAAAACAAATACATTATCTGTACTTCTATTTCTACCTCCAGAATTATCTTTTCATCTGTTAAAACTGCTTTTCTAACCTGATTTTTTTTAAGTGAAAATGAATGCATGTAATTTGTGTTTTTTAAAACACACACAGAGAAAAACAAATGTATCCTTGTGTTTGTGTGTCTGTCACCAGCATTTTAATGATCGCTTCACAACTTGCTGTCTCTGAAGTTAGCTCCATTTCAGCTTCCCCAGCCTGTTTTGCATTTAGCATCATTTTGCTGTTTTGTCAAATATTGGCTTAGAAAGCAGTGAAAGAGCTTTTATATAGCATCTCTGCAAGACGCAAGACTGTGAGCATCTAATTGCTCAGTACAGAGGGACCCGCTAATACCTCAGCAAAAATACTAGTCATTATAATGCTGTCTTGGCCAGGCAGTACATGTTTCTATGGAATATTCCTGGAGGAGACTGTCACGATACGAGGCGCAGCTGCAGGGCTGTGCAGGCGGAGGAGAGCCGAGTGACCCGTGTGTGGAGCCTGGCGGAAGCCTTGGTCCCGACTGGGCCTGGGGAGCGGCTGGACGCGCCTCCCTCAGCCCAGGCCTGTCCCAACTCGAGGACCTGTTCTCCTGGTTCCTGTTGCCTGCTGAGGGAACCCAGGGAAGCCCATCCAGCCGTGTGACCCCGAGGGTCCAGGCTCAGGACTATTTCAGATGTTCACTATTTCAGATGTTCACTATTTCAGATGTTCACTATTTCAGATGTTCACTATTTCAGATGTTCACTATTTCAGATG